>JAOPSE010000282.1:600000-941546 GCA_029449295.1 Zea luxurians
GCCAAGGCATGACTTCTAAGATGGGTTACACCTACTTAGGATCTTGATCCCCAAGTTTGGTGTCTTTTGCTCAAACTAAACCACATGTGATGATGGGTTCAATAGTGTAGTCTTGAGTGAAAACCCTAAGTAACATCTAGGGTGTTACAGCCCTCCCCCCTTAAAGGAATCTCATCCCGAGATTTTGGGTAGGGGTCCTTTAGAGGGGGGTACCAAGAAGGTGTGCTGGTATGTTGCCTTTTTCCTTTAGTCAAGTTTCTCTAGTTAACTGCTCTTCGAATGTCATCCTCTTTGCAACTTCAGAAGGAAGCCCATTTCAAGTTATTTTCAAAGCTTAATATCCCTTTAACATCTAAGTTTTTCTTATATTTAGATTCAAAGGGCAGGTGGGGTGGGGTTTTTGGATTACGTACCGACTCCTTTGGGCAGAAAGTCGGGGAAGCGAGATCGTAGGAAATCCTCAGTCTCCCACGTAGCCTCTTCTACTGAATGGTGACTCCACTGAACCTTACACATTTTGATCGACCTTGCCCGCGTTGATCTCTCCTTTTGATCCAATACCTTGACGGTGTGCTCCTGATAAGACAAGTCTGGTTCTATCTCCAATTCTGGTTCAGGTAGTACTTCCGTGGGTAAGCGGACACACTTCCGTAGCTGAGATACGTGGAACACATCATGAACTGCTGACATGTGGGGTGGCAACTCCAATTGATATGCTACGAGTCCACAATTTGCTTTGATCTCATAGGGCCCAATGTAGCGAGGAGCTAACTTGCCCTTGATTCCAAACCTCTGAACACTTTTGGTGGGTGACACCTTAAGATAAACATGATCTCCCACTTCAAACTATAGAGGCTTCCTCCTCTTATCATGGTAGCTCTTTTGCCTGGCCTGAGCAGCTTCTAGGTTCTTCTTAATCACTCTGACCTTCTCTTCCGCTTCAAGTACCAAGTCAGGTCCAAATATTTCCCTCTCTCCCGCTTGAGACCAATTTAGCGGTGTCCTACACCTTCTCCCATACAAGGCCTCAAAAGGTGCCACCTTTAGACTGGACTGGTAGCTGTTGTTATATGAAAACTCCGCCAAGGAAAGGCACTTGTCCCAATTTTTACCATAGTGTAGCACACAGGTTCGCAACATGTCTTCGAGGATTTGATTCACTCTTTCTGTCTGACCATCTATCTGCGGATGGTATGCTGAGCTTCTTATTGCACGAGTCCCAAGTGATTCTTGGAGCTACTCCCAAAAGCGTGCCACAAACAGTGCTCCTCTGTCAGACACAATGGTCTTCGAAATTCCATGCAAACGCATTATTTGATCAATATAGATTTCTGCATACTTCTCTATCTTGTGGGTGGTATGCACTGGCAAGAAATGAGCTGTCTTGGTCAACCTATCCACGATGACCCAAATAGAATCATGGTGTCGGGAGATATTGGGCAATCCCACGATAAAATCCATGCAAATATCCTCCCATTTCCAAGATGGTATGGGAAGGGGCTGTAAGGTGCCTACTACCTTCAAATGGTTGGCCTTGACTCTTTGGCAAGTGTCGCATTCAGATATATACTTAGCAATTTCCCTCTTCATCCTGGTCCACCAGTACAAGGATATGAGGTCATGATACATCTTGTTACTGCCAGGGTGCATGGAGAATTTGGAAAGGTGAGCTACATCCAATATTTTCTTTCTGAGCTCAGGGTTCTTGGGAACAACCAATCGGTCTCCAAACCATAGAATCCCTTTGCTGTCCTGACGAAAGCAATTGTATTTTTCCGCCTTCTGTTCGATCATTTCCTTAATAACTTGAACACCCTTGTCACCAATCTGTGTCATGACTATTTGCTCCTGTAAGGTGGGCTCCACTGAAATATAACTTAAAGCACCGGAGGAAACGACTTCTATGTTCAGCTTGCACAACTCATCACATAGGGTGGTGATTCTTGCATCCATATTCATACAATTGCACTGGGCTTTCCTGCTTAAGGCATCTGCCACAACATTGGCTTTGCCAGGATGGTAATGCACCTCCAAATCATAGTCCTTGATTAATTCTAACCATCTTCTCTACCTCATATTAAGATCAATCTGGGTAAAGATATATTTGAGGCTCTTATGATCAGTGTAAATATTACAGTGAGCTCCCATTAAGTAATGTCTCCAAATCTTAAGGGCGTGAACCACGGCTACTAACTCCAGATCATGCGTGGGGTAGTAATACTCATGGGGTCTGAGTGCTCGGGAGGCATAAGCAATGACTCTATTGTCTTGCATCAAGACACATCCCAATCCAGTACCAGAAGCATCGCAATAAACCTCAAAGCGTTTGGTGTTGTCAGGCTGAGCTAGCACGGGTGCTGTTGTCAAATGCTGCCTTAGTGTATGAAAGGCATCCTCACACTTCTGGCTCCATTCATACTTGACTCCTTTCTTTAATAATTCAGTCATTGGCTTGGCAATTCTGGAGAAGTCTGGAATAAATCGTCGATAATACCCTACCAATCCTAGAAAACTACGGATCTGTCGTACTGTGGTAGGAGGCTTCCAATTCATCACTTCTTGTACCTTCTCAGGATCAACTGATATCCCATCCTGAGAAATCGTGTGACCCAAAAATTTAATTTCCCTCAGCCAGAAATCACATTTGGACAACTTAGCATACAGACGATGATCGCGCAGTCGCTGAAGTACGACGTGTAGATGCTCAGTATGCTCGTCTTCATTCTTGGAATAGACCAGAATATCATCAATGAAAACCACCACAAATTTGTCTAGCTCTGGAATGAATACCGAGTTCATCAAATACATGAAATAAGCCGGGGCATTGGTTAGCCCAAAGGACATCACCAGGTACTCATACAGCCCATATCTGGTAGAGAAAGCCGTCTTCGGAATATCACTGGCCCTGATCTTGATTTGATGGTAGCCCGAGCGGAGGTCTATCTTGGAGAATACTTTGGCTCCCAGTCTCCCACCAACTGATCAAACAATACATCAATGCGAGGCAATGGGTACTTGTTCTTGATGGTCACCGCATTGAGAGGGCGGTAATCGACACACAGTCTCAGACTTTCATCCTTCTTCTTCACAAATAAGGCTGGACATCCCCATGATGAAGTACTTGGGCGAATGAACCCCTTGTCCAACAGTTCTTGCAACTGCTTTTTCAATTCTGCCAATTCTGCTAGAGGCATCCTATAGGGTCTTTTGGATATAGGTGCAGTCCCGGGTTGTAATTCAATCGCGAACTCTATGTCCCTGTCGGGTGGCATTCCTGGTAATTTATCCGGAAAAATATCTGGGTAGTCACAGACCAATGGGATTTTCCCAACAGGCGACTCTATCATAGTGAAGGCACAGGAACGGGTACATCCCTAGTCGGATAGGTACAGGGTGATTTCGCCATCCAGTGGGGAGTGAATCTATATGGCTCTAGCTGCGACATCAATTACCGCATGGTGTCGCGATAACCAATCAGTCCCCATGATGATATCCACACTATCCAATCCCATGATCAGGAGAGTGGTTTTAAATATGAAGCTACCCAAACTTATTGGTACGTGTCTATTGATCTGATAGGTGGCAACTCTGCCTCCGGGTGTAGAAATTGTAATACCCCCATTGGTGTGGTGAAAAGGTAACTGGCACTTGGCACTAAATTTGGTACTGATAAAACTGTGTGATGCACCAGAATCAAAAAGAATAATTGCAGGATAATTCAAAACTGAAAAGATACCAGTCAAGACGGGTGCTCCCTCTCGAATATCAGCCATGGTGGTGAAGTTCAGCCTGCCTTGTCTCACTTGTACCTTCTGCCTCTTGCCTTGATTCTGGTTGGAATTCTGCCCCTGCCTCTGCTGATTTCTAGGGCAATTCTTGGCATAGTGTCCAGTGTTACCACAAGTGAAACATCTGTTGTCATTGGCCTAACGGTACTGCTGCTGCTGTGGCTAAGTGATCCTCTAAATCCGGGGCTGAGAGCGGTTGGGTGCCTGCTGTTGCTGCTGTGGTCGGATCACCCAACGTCTTTGCTGCTGCTGCGGTCCCCTGTTCTGAGTGTCAGATACAATCCTGAAGCGCTGTGGCTGAGCTGATGATCCTGCCACATGGGTCTTCCTCTTCTTTTCTGCCTGACGGGCTATGATATAGTCCTCCTGAGAAATGGCCATGTTGACCAATTCATTGTAACTGTTGGCCCTGACGGTGTTGAGACGGTCGTGGAGCTTAGTGCTGAGCCCCCTCCTGAACCTGTCCCTCTTCTTCTCATCAGTGTCTGTGTGGTATCCGACATACTGGCACAGGTCATTGAAAGCCTGAGAATACTATAATACTGTACGATTTCCCTAAGTGAGTGCCAAAAACTCATTGAGCTTGCGGTCCATAATGCCTGCTGGTATATGATGCCCCCTAAAAGCTGCTTTGAACTCTCTCCATTCCACCTCATGGCCAACTGGCTGCATAGCAAGGAAGTGGTCCCACCATGTCCGCGCGGGTTCACGAAGCTGCTGGGTGGCAAACCTGACCTTAGTCACCTCTGAACAAACTCCATTGAGTAATGGGAATTTGGATTCCACTACCCTAAGCCATACATCGGCATCCAGCGGATCTTCTGCCCAAGTGAACAACGGCGGTTGCGTACTGAGGAATTCCTAATAAGTGGCTGCTACTGGGTGACACTGATGATCACCACCACCATAATGCTGAGGTGGCGGCTGACGCTGCGCCAACTGTCGCAGAATCTCATTCTGCTGGGCCATCAGTTCTTGCAGGGTAGGAGGCGGTGGCGGAGGAATGCGCTCATTCTGTCCACGACGCGCTCTTCCTACCATATGATTCATAAAATGATTCCACATGGCATAAAACTTTCCTTCATAGATTAAAAATGACATCGTTCAACATCCATACTCCCAAAAGAGTTTGCTAAGATTACATCAGTGACCAAAAAGACTCAACTCTGTCTAGCCTAGTACCCCAAGGGTGCAAAAGCTAAGCTAGCTTCGAGGAGTTCTACCGCCACACACTTCTAACTCTATCCCGGTGACCTAGTGAGTGAACGAGGCAACGCTCGACTCGGGGGAAGGTGGTCTCCCTGAGCCAGCAGTGTCCAAGCTGGAGGCAGGCTCCGGCTCCTTTCCTCCCTCGATGTCGACATCCTCGTTGGCCTCCATATCCTAAATCTCCTGGTGGTGCATATCCAAATGTTGGTTAGCTTCCGCAAGTTGTTGCTGAGTGTCGATGAGCTGATCCTCGAGAACCTCAATGGTATTCTCCCTGGTTCCCACTAGTTCCTCAAGCTCCTGAATCTCATTGGACATTTGTTCCACTTGTAGGTCCTTTTCCACCATCTCAGTGGACAGGTCTACCACAAGTTCCTCTCTGTTATCCAAGGTAATCTTGGTAGCCTCCAATAATGCCATCAGATGAGACATTGCCTCTCCTCGCCTCACCTGCAGACGATACAGAGCATCCATGCATCGCACCGTCAAGTGCGCAGTCTGCCCTAGGTAAAGAGCCCATATGTCCTTGGCATGCTCCACTCGGTCCTTCCACATTGGGTCGCCCTCCTTTTCAGCAGGGAATAAGCCAATGGGATGAGTAGACAGCTCCAAGGGGTGAAAACCACAGAAGGTGGTCAGCCCGTGGAGAGCAACCGCCTCGATGGTATCCTCAGCCCGATATCCGAAAGACTCGGAGTTCAACGAATGCCAGCCTGGCTGTAAGGGATGAGGCTCTAGGGTCATCCTCACCCTACAGCGGGGCACTCGGTGCTTCTCAAACAGCTGCACCACATACTAGGGAGGTGTCCTGTAACCAGCTCCCTGAAGTACCTCCCATAAGATACGGGGAAAACCCTCTCGTGCAAGTTCGTCCGTGTGGGACTGTGCGTTCCCTTCGTCCGAGGATCCGTGAGAAGTCATCTGTGTAGGGTTAAGTGTAAGTGAAAAGAAAAAGAAGTATAAAATAAAAAGGGGATCAAAACTCGGCCTCTCTCTGGCTACCATAATGTTACGGAGTGTATTTAATCTGTCATTATCAGGTATTAGAAGTTCTCACTTAATTATTAATAGTTTAAGTAAGGATGCATGCATGCTCGTCCTAAACGACCTCATACCAACTTAGGAGGATAGGAAAGAACTCCCATCCCTTATAGTAGCCTGTAGGGCTTACTCAAATAGCCACCTAGCTACCCCTCTATCACCCTAAGGCTTCATGTCCTAGGTCTATCCTGATCGTCCTACAATCTATCCAACATTTGTTTCTATCAAGTTTTTACTTTGAAAAAGGATGGTATTTATAGTTTATTGATTCCTCTGTGGTGGTACGAGCTCCGATACCAGCTATGGCAGAATCGCCTGAATTATTCAAACTTAAGTGCCTAAGTCCCGCCTTAAAGGCTAGACCACACTTAAATGGGAATAACAGGTCAGTCCCTCGGATCTAGTCCGACGAGGCCACTAACAGGATCAAGTACCACGTACTCACTCGATGGTGGGGCACAAAGCAAATACAATAAAGCATAAAACATACATTAAGGAGTATTAAATTTATTACATCATCATCGGAGTTTTAGCAAAAGTAGTGATCATTGATCGGAATGCAGCGGAATAAAACTAACGACAAATGGAGGGATGGGGAAGCTTGTCCCATCACTCCTCATGCTCCTCCTCAACCGAGGTAGGGTCTGAACAAGTTTCTGTATTATCCAAAAGACATCTTCCTTGTTTTTGTATTATCTTCAATGTCTTTCGGATAAAGTTAGAATGATGCAGTATTCTAAACAAGTTTCTGCATTATCTGAAAGACATTGAAGATAGTATTCTGAACAAGTTTCTGCATTATCTACTTCTCTTTGCAAATTAACATGAAAGGTCTTGATGGGATCCAAGGACCAATATATGGTGGGACTGGTTGTGTTTTCAGAAGACATGCTTTGTATGGTTATGATGCCCCAACTGCAACAAAACCTCCTAGCAAGACATGTAACTGCTAGCCAAAGTCATGCTGCTTGTGTTGTGGATCGAAAAAAAAATGTTCCAAAGCTAAGAAAAAACAAGAACACCAAAAGAAAGTGAAATGCAGGAATGCGTCCAAGCAAGTGCATGCTCTCGAAGTAGCTGGTGAGTTTGGTTCTGTTGCTCTTTTCTTTTCTTTTTTATGTTCTCCAAAGTAATTATGGAGCCCAATCTACATATCTCAAAATAAATAGGAAGAGAAATTGCACCTCCTGTGCCTCGAGAAAAGTTTGAGAAGAGATTTGGGCAGTCAGATGCATTTTTGGCTTCAACATTGCAAGATAATGGTGAAGGTTGTCGCTTCGACATGCTCAAAAGCTCTGATCATTGCATCCATGTGCTAAGTTGTGGGTACGAGAATAAGACACAATGGGGGAAAGAGGTAACTTTGCCCCATCATGTCTTTGTTTTTCCTTCTCCCATGTAGTTTCCAGATCAGGCTCTTCAAACTGTGTTTATGCCCTTGAAATAGAATGAAAACTGCAACCTAGCATCCAAGAATACTTTTAGCTAACTCGATGAAAATATCTAGGTTGGTTGGATTTATGGATCTGTCACTGAGGATATCCTCACGGGCTTCAAGATGCACTGCCATGGTTGGCGATCTGTGTACTGCATGCCCAAGAGACCAGCATTCAAGGGATCTGCACCTATCAATCTCACTGATTGTCTCCATCAAGTTCTAAGATGGGCACTTGGCTCTGTGGAGATCTTCCTTAGCAAGCACTGCCCAATATGATATGGGTATTGATGTGGTCTGAAACCATTGGAGAGGTTGTCATATATCAACTGTGTCATCTATCCATGGACATCAATCCCGCTGCTAATCTACTGCACCCTGCCAGTGTTTTGCCTGTTATCAGGGAAGTTTATGGTGCCTGAGGTACTTTTACGAAACCCTAGTACCTCTCTAAGCTGCTCTCTCTGCTTGTAGGTTTTCTATGTTCTTTGGTGACCGCTGATTAGCGTAGGTTTTAGTGAAGCAGTGTTTTATGTTTATGAGCAGGAGGGAAATAGAGAATGGAGAAGATGGTAGTGCTGCTGCTGACAGTTGTAGATATTGAGACAGGCACAATAGAGAATAGAGTGACACATGGTACATTTCTCCGTGTACTAGAACCAACATCAGCAGGTTTTAACTCGCCTAGTCAGGAGAGTGAAACGGGCAATTGGACACACCAATGGAACAGCAGACAAAGCTATTGCCAGGGAAGCCTGGGAACTATCTGATTGACCAAAATGAAACCTGGGAACTATCTAATTTACCAAGTAACCATAAGGCAATTGGACACACCAATGGAACAGCAGACAAAGCTATTGCCAGGGAAGCCTGAAAAAATTCTGGATGCCACCAGATACAGAAGTGTTGTGGCAATTTAAGGTATTTAGTAAGACCAGATCTAGCTTTTTCAGTTGGAATGGTTAGCAGGTTTATGGAGACACCAAATGTTGAACATTGGTGTGCTGTCAAGAGGGTTATCAGATATGTTGCAGGAACAAGTCAGCTTGGCTGTAAGTATTCAAAAGGTTTAGATTCAGAACTGCTTGGGTACTATGACAGCGACCACGCTGGTGATCTTGAAAAGAGGAAGAGTACATTGCTGCTACAGCTGCTTGTCAGGGGGGTGTGGCCAAGTAGACTGTTGGGAGATCTAACAAGCACCAAGGCAAAGAAGTTCAAACTTCTTATAGATAAGAGGTCTGCACAAGAGCTAAGCAAAAAGGGTGCTCCAAAATTTGTTGGAAATCTTAAGAAAAGTACATAATATGGGCAAACAAGGTTATTTAACTTGGGCAAACAAGGTTATTTTCAAAATCAGTACATAATATGGGCAGATTTTGAGATTGGGCAGATTCTGAGCGGATTACTAAAATTATTACCTGCATCAGCATTCCCTGCATCATCTAAACTTGTTGAGATAGTTGTTGAACTTGTTGTTGTTGTTGTCTTAGTTGCTCATCAAGCTCTGATTCCCTCGAAGTTGAAGTTCGAGATCTACTCACCACCGAGGAAACACACCGACAACCAAAGCTATCGCGACTCACAACCCCATCACCGATCCCCAACCTAGAAACATCACAAGTTATGAACCAATAGTTTTTATATATCACAACTTTGATCTTATCATACCTCCCATGTGGCAGCCCACCACCAGCAACATATGCTGCATCCGGATCGAAAGGTGCCTCCCTCCAATCTAGATCATCATCTCCTGCTTTCCTCCTAACCTCCTCAGCATAACGAGTCTACAAAACAATTTATGTCAATTATAAATGAGTCACAAGTTAATTAAGAATAGATAGTTATTATTTACACCTACCAGCTTTTCTATCACGCTGTCGTCACATAAAACTTCTAGATGCTCTGGATCTAGACCTCGGTGTCCCTCCATGTAAACGTCAATGAATCGGGGGTTCAACGCCATCACGAGCCTCCTGCAGTAAGAGACATAATAAAATATACAAACTTGTCTGAGGGAAAAAGACTAAATGTTACTTAGCTCGTCATACCATTCGTTGTGATTTCCCAATAAATCCATATGCTCCAAATCAATGGAGGCCCGGTTTGCTCTTCCGGTTCAAACGATTTCTATCTGAAATCACTTTGTACTCATCTGAGGCCCAGTACTCGCAGAGCTTGACCCAAGCTTCAGGATGAGCAGTGAGCCAGTCCACTTCACTTTGTTTGTACTCCTCAGCTGTCAAGTGGATTTCACATGCCTGCTTGTTGGTCATTCTTTGACCCTTCACTTTCTTGAAGTACACGGTAACAGCTTTGACCCGTGCATCTGACACTGAACCATTTATAACTTTTCTAGCAGCATTGTGGAATACACGTTTTGCATGTTCTTCGTTCGCTGTTTTGTCCAATCTAAATTGTTCCTGCAAAATGAAGAAGCAATTAAATTCATTTATAGACGCCCACGGTAAGTAAATTTAAAAGACATAATAAACTCACCCAAAACGATGACCACACTGCGTCTTGGTGAGTACGGTCGGGTCCATATGGTTTGAGGCCCCAGTGAGCCTAGTGATACGCCCCTATCTCTGCCCCGTTGAATTGTACCAACCCTGGATAGTGAAAACGAGCTATAGATCCCAGCACTGTGTTAACTGGTGTCCGGTGACCTTTGCCACTCCATGCCACCTCCACCCAGCTCCTCTCTCCTGCAGGGTTTATGACCCTACGTTGGTCCAAGGGTTGTGTCGGTGGAACTCTAAGGGACCGCCGAAACCTACAAAATTGTAAATTGTGCACTCGTAATAATATCAATCCAACAAAAAATAGAACTCATCGTCAAAATAAAATTACCTAAAGTTCGTTGCCTGTGTCGTTGTAACAACCTCGTCATCGGCCTCTCCATCGTAGTCCTCCCCATAGTCATCATCATCACGCATCGGTGAACCTTGGCGTGCCAGCTCATCCTCCTGCCTAGGTGCATTGTGGTCTGCTGCCTCGCGCGCTTGCTCAAATGCATTGTGGTCCTGCTCTAGCATAGGTCCACTTGAGCCTATCGCCTCACGCTCCAGCTCAAGTGCATTGTGGCCTACCACCTCGTGCTCTTGCCTAGGTGCACTATGGCCTGCCACCTTGCACTCTTGCCCAGGTGCACTATGGCTTGCCACTTCACGCCCCTGCTCCTCCATGCAACCAAGGAGCTGCTCTAGCCGTTGCCTTGACGCTGTAGAGCCCTACAAACATAATCAACAATGAGATATATCAAGTACTCAAAAATAAGGTGATAATACTATTACATACGTAGAAGAAAAGAAAACAAAACAAATTAAATACCTAGAACAACATAGAGGATGTATCCCCACCACCTGAACCCCTAGTCGATCGTGACCTCGAGGAGTCACCACAGTCTCCGCGCTTCTTCCCTTTGAGCTTGTCCATGACCCTCATCATCTGCACAAATTTCATTACAAGAATTTAATTATATATACTTTTAGTATTGAAATAGGAATGCATATACAAGAATTTAAATATATATATACTTTTCAAAAATCATCGGCATCAGAATCTGCTTCAGCAACGCGCTGCTCAATTATTTCAAGTCTTTGTTGTTTTTCAAGAATTCTCTGTGACCTATGAGTCCTTGCCCTAGAAGGACCTAGTTCTTCTGCCATCAAATCTATGGTGAGACTAGCTACTTCATTGAGCCCTAAATCCTCAGATATAGTAAATTCTCTATTTTCTGACTGATCGCCTCCTTCTTGATAAATATTAACAGAATCATCATCTTCGTTATTTGTGTTGTAATAATCATATTGTAACGGATGGACTTCAAGATTAATTTTGTATACAACCCAACAAGACTTCAAGTTTTCATGAGGATATGTTAGATAGTACACCTATTGCGCTTGATGTGCAAGCACAACATTGCTATAATCGCTGCCTTTAAACCGTGATTCATGCTTTACCTCCACAATTCCAAATTCATCCTCTCGCGTTTGTTGAGGATCAAACCATTCACAATCAAATAACACAAACATGAACTCTTTGGCCCCACCAAGAGTGTACTCCGTCTGCATTTGTGGCAGTTGCTACTACTCCACTGTTTGTCGTGGCTGCCTGCGGGTGGGTTTTTTCTAATTTTGATGTTCGAAAACGATATCCATTAATATCATAGCAGCTATATTTTCTTGCTTTCAACTGACCATGTGATATCTGTCGCAAATCATCCAAGACTAGAGAGTCAAGTTTCTTACACTACATAGAGCAGAAAAAAGATATAGGTAAATAGCAAGTCATATGTGCAAACTAAGTACACAAAGGAAAATTATAAAGAGATAATTACATGCTCGTGGAACCATTCAACGAAACATGGACCTCCGTTCATCCCTTTCATACGTAGATTATCCAGTTCCTTTGGTGTAGGTTTGTGGCCAGCTAAATATATGGAATCAAACATTTCAAAGTATGGATCAAGTTCCTCCATGTTGGTGTACAAGTAGAGCATGGTGAAATTATGCTCTCTTATGTCAACATAATGTGCAGTAGAAGCCCCGACCCCTTTCCCCTTCCAGAGAAAAACACTAAGGTCGGTCGAAGGACCTTCTTCTTCAGTATGATACCGTGTTGACTGAGCATTCACGTTGTTAGTGTGTGATAAATACTGACTTGAGATGATTTTGATCTCTTTAGCTACAAAGGCCTCTGCGATACACCCCTCAACCCTTGCTTTGTTCCGCACAGTAGCTCTAAGTTTTTTCAATTCTCTTTCTTGACTATACATCCATCGGAACTGCACTGGTCCTCCTACCAATGCTTCATAAGGTAAGTGCACTAGCAAATGTTGCATCACATTCATAAATCCAGGCGGAAATACTTTTTCCATCTTGCATACAAGCACTGCGATTTGTTTCTCAAATTGAATCATCAATTTCTTTGAGATATGCTTAGCACATATATGTCTATATATGTAACTAAGTTCAGCAATCATCTTCCACAGAGGAGGCTTCAAATAGCCACGGAACATTACCGGCATAAGTCTTTCCATCAAAATATGATAATCGTGAGCCTTTAAACCATTTAATTTATTAGTGTCGAGGTTAACAGTACGTTTTATGTTAGTTGCATAGCGGTCTGGAAACTTCAACATTTTCAACCATCGAAATACTTCTTTTCGCTCTTCCGGCTTTAGACAGTATGGAGCTCGTGGTGTCCTCTCCTTTCCATTAGGATTTAATTTGACCTCAAGGCTAGGGCGATCGCAAAGATTAGCTAAATCTTTCCTGGCATTGATGTTGTCTTTTGTTTTACCCTTAATGTTTAGACACATGCTTATGATGCTTTCAGCAACATTGCGCTCTTGGTGCATCAAATCTATGTTGTGTGGTAAAATCAATACCTTCGCATACGGAAGTTCCTAGAGAAAATAAATATAAGTCCAGTTGTGATCTTGACCGTAGCCTTCAAACTCATGACCTTCTGCAGCCCTTTGAAGGGCACGATGTTGTATCATGATATCTTCACCCATTAAACATTTTGGTGGACCGTCTTTAACTTTTATGCCTCTTCTAAATGACTTTGTATCATTTCGAAATAGGTGATTGGATGGAAGAAACCGTCGATGACAATCAAAGAATGAGACCTTTTTACCATGCTCCAATCGATATGCTTGTGTGTCCCCCATGCATATGGGACAACACAGTCGACCGTGGACACACCAGCCAGACCAAATAGCATATGCAGGCAAATCATGAATTGACCACAAATATATAGCACGTAAGGTAAATTCACGTTTTAGATAACCATCATAAGCCTTCACCCCTACCCATAGCTCTTTGAACTCTTCCATCAACGGTTGCATGAATACATTGATCTTCTTTCCAGGATGTTTAGGCCCTGGAATAATAAGGGCAAGGAATATGAACCCTTCTTTCATGCATTTGTTGGGAGGGGGTTGTAGAGCATGATGAAAACCGGCCAACCAGAGTATGAAGTTGAACTGTTGTCGTAAGGAGTGAAACCATCAGTGGACAAGCCTAGACGAACACTCCTAGCGTCTCTTGCAAATTCTGGGTCAAAACGATCCAGAGCCTTCCAAGCATCGCCATCTGATGGATCCATCATAATGTCTGGGTCTTGGATCTCACGTTCTCCTTCCTTATGCCACAACATTAGCTTCGCAGTTTTTGGGGTTAAAAATAGACGTTTAAGCCTTGGAGTGATGGGCATATATCGAAGCTGTTTAACTGCCACTTTTGTAGCAAAAGTAGCTCCATCCTCTTTTACTACCTCCGCATATCTTGATTTACCGCATTTCTGACAATGGGTGACCGCTTCATATTCCTTCCAGAACAACATGCAATTATCTTCACACACATCAATCTTCTTATACTTCATCCCAAGACCGGACACAATCTTTTTAGACTGGTATAAGTCTTTTGGCATCTTATGGTTCGATGGGATGAGATCAATAATCAGATTGATTATATCGTTATAGCAATTATTCGAGAAGTTATACTTTGCCTTCATTGCCATAAGACGTGTAACCACCTGCAACACGGTCACAGTGGTGTCGTCATGCACTTTTTCCTCTAAGGCGTGAAGAAGCTTATAAAACTCCTGCACTTCATCTGGTGTAGCCTGTTCTGAGGCCAATGTTGGATACTCACTACTAATATTAGCCACCAAGTCATCCATCCGATCCTCCTCCTCATTATCAATTCTTTCTGACTCTGTGATATTCTGCTCTACTTCTCCATGTGAGCGCCACACAAGATAGTTATGCATAAACCCATTCTTGCAAAGGTGATGCTCCAGTTCTTTGATCTTTCGCACATACTTAAAATTCCGACACTTGGTACATGGACACTTCACCACACGAGGTCCACCAGAAAATGCGAGATCCACGAATTGTTTTGCAACCCTAACCCATTCCTTTGAGTGACCTAGAGTCACGCTATTGAATCTATCATACATCGCCCTTCTTCTATTGTCATCCATTTCCAAAACTAAATAACTCAATGTATAAAAAATATGTAAGTAAACATCATTAAGCATACAAACATAAATAAAAAATGTGTAAATAAACATCATTATGCATACAAACATAAATAAAAAATGTGTAAATAAACATTATTAAGCCCTTCTTCTATTAGGAAGGATCACTAGACATAAAAAAATTAACCACACATTGAACCTAACATCGAATAATTTACAATGAACAAGAAATTATGCATCATTGTAACAACTACCCAAAAATCATGCATCAAATTTTAACTAACAAACTAATTCTAATAATATGCATCAAAGAAAGAAGAAAAATACCTTCACGGAGATCGTCAAGGTGGTGATGATCGAGGAGACGTGGGTCGGCCTGTAGTTAGAGTGGAGAGAGAGACCGGAGACTAGAGTCAAATGGGCCTACAATTAGATGGAAACACGGCTTTAGGTTTCATAAAAAATGCAACAGTCAATGCAAGGAGGTGGGGTGTTGCTTGCTGCTTGTGTACAGTGCTACTGCTATCTATACCATGTCGACAACCACAAGCAGCTGCAAGGACTCCTTGGGGGATCTGTGGACAGCAAGGGGCAGTCCAAGATAGGTGCAAGGTAACTCCTTAATGTTAAGCCAGAGTTTCCACCAATAACAGCCTATCCTCATTAGAGCAATGAATGGGAACAATGGAGCTTTTGGATAGGTTAGTATGCAGTCCAGAGATGTGGCCAAACATATCAAGAATATGCTTGATAACAAGTAAATCAGTTTAAAAAGACCTTAAAATGACTGCATCATCTGCATAAAAGGAAATCCGATGTTTGGCATGATGGACAGCAAGGGGCTGAAGCAGATGGTTATTTGTAGCATAATTAACCAAAGAATTCAGAATATCCATGACCAAGATGAAGAGCATGGGAGAGAGAGGATCACCATGGCGAAGGCCTCGATGATAAATTGGCAACCCAGGCTCCCCATTCACAAGAATGTGGGTCGAAGAGGTGAACAGTAGCAGACTAATGAGATCACACCAACATTGTCCAAAACCCACATACTTCATAACCTCCATAAGGGAAGGGCAAGAAATAGAGTCAAAAGCTTTAGATATATCTAATTCGAGAAGCACATGTGATTCATTCTTCTTATGCAAGGCTTTCAACATTTGCTGCACAAAGAGAAAATTATCATGAATATTCCTTCCACATTACTACTTTCTACTACCAATTTTTAGTTTATTTTGCAATGACATAAGTGATATGTTATGTGATGGAATTGAAATGACAGAAGTGGCAATTTTTTGGCAGGTATCCATCACTTAGGGTCACCTATATTGATGAAGTTGAAGCACCCAGCAAAGATAGAATCAAGAAGATTGAAAAGGTTTACTACTCAGTGTTAGTGAAGGCTTCTGTTACAAAACCTAATGAGCCTGGTCAGAGCCTTGATCAGGTATTGAAAAACTACACTATTAATTTAGTATTTACTTGTGACATTATTCTGCTTTATCATGGTTTATGTTTTGGTCGATTATTTTTACTTTACTGAAACTGCAATGTGATGCACTGGAAGTGGTAAAGAATGCTCAGGAAGATGGAATAGGCTTGCCAAGAAGATTATCTTGGATGTGACATTTATTTTTATGTTCCTAACGCCTTCTATAGATTAGCAGCTGAAGAAAGTCATGGTTCATTTTCTTTACCTAGGTTGTCCATTGCTAGAAGTGCCTGATTACGTGAACCCTTTGAACTTAAATACTTGTTTTATTGTGTGTGTGTGTGTTGGGAGCATTCTATGTTTGATTTGAAATAGTTCAAAATCTTTCTGATGACTCATCCAATTTATAGTATCCATAGCCTCAGTTGTGCAAATTTGTGTTGCACTTATGCACCACCTATCTTTTCCGTGTAGGTCATCTACAAGATAAAACTACCAGGTAATGCCATTTTAGGTGAAGGAAAGCCAAAAAACCAGAACCATGCAATAATATTCACACGAGGCGAACTGATTAGTTAATACGACACTGGAAGCACTGCTAACAGTGATGCTAGGGACCCATCAAATACGAAATCCAGCACTAAAATTGTTACTAGTTGTACATAAGTTAGAGAGGATCTGGGGGGGGTTACTTGGCGGCGAATCTAGGGGTTAGCAGCAATGCTATAATACACTATAAATCTTATTACCATAGCATTTCGCTAGTGCAGCAGCAGCAGTGGAAATTGTTAGTAGTACTTACACGGAGGCGAGCGGAGCTTGGGCGGCCTTGCGGTGGAGGACGACCGGCGACCGTGAAGGACCGCGGAGGATGATGGCGGAGAACGAGCTTGGGCGGCCTTGCAGCGGCGAGGTGCTGGCGGTGGCGTGGCGAGCTTTGGCTACGGGGCGGCGGCGCGGTGAGGTTTCCCTATGGGGCGGCGAGCCGAGGACGGGAAAGGGCAGGTGAGAGAGAGGCTGCGGGGCGGCGAGCCAACCTTGGGCGGTGTAGCGGCGACGATGTAGCGGTCGGCAGGGCGGCGGTCTGTGTTTAGGCGGCGGCGCGCTGGGCGGGAAAGGGCAGGTGAGAGAGAGGCTCGGGGCGGCGCGGGTTAGGGATTTAGGTGTCTTGGGTTAAGTTCGACGGTGTCCAGTTGGCCCACGAGCTTAACTTAAGAACGTGGGTACCCATGTTCCTAATGAGTTAAGTTCAACGGTTTTGGCCGGGGCCCACGAACTTAATTTAAGAACGTGGGTACCCACGTTTTTAACTGAACCCATGAACTTAACTCATTTAAGAACGTCGGTACCCACGTTCTTAGTTTTACCCACGAATATTTATCAGTTTCTTGTAGTGATGCGCGCAAAAACTTTGGATGACATGAGTCACGCAGAGCATAAACTCTTAAACGAAGTCTCAAAAATACTTACATCGTGTAGCATAATTGATAAAAACCTAATATTGGTCTAACTAACAGCCCCCGCGAGAATTAGGGACAATTTTATTGCAGACATAAAAATCTGGAAGTTACGAACATAAGTGATTTGATTTGATTTTTTATGTTAATTACGAAAAGAAAAAAATCAAGGATTTTTATTTTCAATGTGCATGCAACAAATATGGCATCTAGTAAACTGATGTACGAACTCCGTGTTACACCATAAAATCCTTCAGTTTTAGCGTAAATAGTGCATATGGTAGGCATAAAATACAATAATCAAAGGCACAACACGGATTGGAGGAGGTAGTCGCCGGAGGACGCTATCGAGGACGTAAGGTCGGAGGGAAGTCGTCACTTGGGGTGCCCGAACTGCGCTGGATCGGAGGATGTCACATGCGACTGTCGCCACGCGCATGTTGCGTCTTCTGTGTACGCTTCTCGATGCTCGCGCCTCGTGCGGCGCCATCGCTGCTCGCACATCGTGGGGCGCCACCGTCGTTCGTGGGCTATGGTGTGTCGTCGCAGCTCGGGCCTAGGGTGTGACACTGTCGCTCGCCCCCTTGGGAGCGCTATCGTCGCTTGCCTGCCTGCCTTGGGAGTGTCGCCGCCTCTCACCCGCCTCAGGGCCCTAGGGTCACAGCCGCTCGCCGCTTGCCCTCTAGATTGGGGAGCCACCGCCACCGCGACTCCAGATCGAGGAACCGCCGCCGCCACGCGTACGAGTCGGGGAGCCGTCGACGTGCGTTCTCGGGCAACTGCCGCTATCGCGCGCGTCTGGGTGGGCATCGTCGCTCATTTATCGGGATGGGGTGTCAAAAACTAAGCCCTAGCATTCTGGGGCTTATTTTATAGACGCCTGTATCTGGTCTGACTCAACCGGATGACACGTTTGACCAGATCTTCCTCTAATTATTGGAAGCCCATGGCTTTAAATATATAAACTATATATATGAGTCAAAAGAGTCTCAATGTAAGCTTTTTCGGGACACTAGAATCTCACACACGACCAAGATAGGATAGGATATGAACTAAATTTTACTGGCTAAGTCCTCGTTCGTTTTCTGCCGGATTCATCTAAGAATCATTCTAGTTGATCAAAACTTATAAAAATTAGATAAATAATTCAGCTAGAGATTATTCTAGGCGACGGTTGCTTAAGAACCAAACGAGCAAGGAACCAATCAGTACCGTATGCTATAGATGCTGAAAGGTCTGACTCCGTGTGCGCTGCTGCGGCACCTCGCGAGGTTCATGGCGCACAGACAGCACTGACTGACGGCGTTTGTGGGGACCGACCGGCTCTTCTGGAACATTTGAAACTGATGCGTTGACTAGATGACGGAAAGGAGCTGCTGAAGCCTCAAAAGTGGTGTCCCGGCCCAAAAGGATTCATGGGCTTCATAGTGGAGTGACACGGTAGCTTCCAAGTTGCAACACAAATACACAATTCATGGTCCGTTACAGGCCAGAGCTGCGACAGGCCAACATTTCCCCCCGGAGGGATGTATAAGACCATCTTCAAGAGCAGAGGCATTCAGAAACCCATTAATCGTATTTTTTCTTAGTTATGTCCTTCTGTTCTATAGAAGAATATAGCTAAGCAAAAAACACGACTAAAGATATAGGTAAGCACATCACCAAAACTGAGGGCACCTATTTAAAAAACTTATTTTTAAAATACTTCCCTTGTGTTGAAATAGCAGGCTCCAACAGATAAGCTATTTTTGGTAGGCTCAACACATCCAATACCTCTCCGGACGAAAACATCGTTCTCTACGTCCTTGACGTATCTCGTTCCCGACCAACTATCTTTCTACTTCCGTGCGCTGGAGGAAGGGGTGGACGGCGTCCTGGGCGTGGAAGGCACGACGCAGCCGCCGAGCGAGTCCATCCGCTCGAATCTCTTGGCGGCGTTCAGCTTCTTCATGTTCGTGGTCGTGGGGAGCGACTGCGAGCGGCACATGTGGTTGAGCGTGGCTGCTTTTCTGCTGAACTGGTGGCTGTGACGACGAGGACAAAGCATCGTCTAGCAGCAGCGACGGTGTCCGGGCCATCACCTTCGTGGCGCTGAACAACTTCGAGTTGGAGGCCTCGTAGCTCTTCATGGCCGATGACTTGAAGCTCCCCAACGGCAGCAGGTTCTTCACCCCCTGCCTCAGCTAGCATGAAGTACGACGAGCGCAAGGGCGACCTGCTCGGCCTGCTGGAGCTGGAGGAATAGGCGGGCGTGCTGGGGACGTTGCTGCTTGGCTGCTGCCAGGGTTCGCAATTTCAGAACGGAATTTCCGAAATTTCCTTCTTTTCGGCTGAGATCGAAAAAAAAATCACTTCGACCAAAAAATTTCGTGTAAATTTGGGCTTCACGCCAAAACAGGCTACAAAACAGCCCACAAACCCTAAATCATGACTCACTCTCCCTCCCAGCCACCCATCCCACTCGATTTGTTGGTGACGACGGCGCTCCCGTCACCACCACTCGCGCAGTCGCGCCGTGCTCACCTCTGCGGCGGCCAGCAGCCCCTCTGCCCGGCCGTGCTCACCAGCTCGCCGACTCGCGCGCTCCTGCTGCTCCCTGGCCGCTAGCGGGCTTGCCGCTCACTAGCGACGCTCGCGCGTTCCCGCTGCTCCCTCGACGGCTCGACGCTCGCGCGCGCACCCTATGCTGCTCCCTCGACACTCGCGCGCTCCCTCTGCTGGTTGCCTGGTCGCGCTTCTGTGCTCTCCCCAGTCCCCACACCATGGCGCTCCTCTGCTCTCCTATGCTCTCTCCCCCCGCGCGCTCCCTCTTGCATCTGCCTCTGCTGCATGACTGCGTCCCGCAGACACACCCACTGCTTCACCTCCAGGTCCTCGCTGTCGCATGCTCCTCCTCCGGCTCCAAAATTGGAAATGCCTTGTTTTAATAATATAGTTAGCTATGTTAGAAATTTCTGGTGCTTAGGATCGTTTCCTAAGTCCCTAGAATACCAATCCGTGTCTAAAATACCTTGATGATGAGTAGATCTATTCTACTGAGGGGTATATGTATACATACCGTCGTTGTTGTTCCTAGCCATCATTGCGGCGGCGTCTTGCAGCGAAGACCCGCCTCCTTCTCCTTCTCGATCTCCCTGTTGGTGTCGAGGAGATTGGTTTACGTCATTGATCGGTGGTGGATCAGCTCCTCCAATGTTGCATGCAGGGGGAATCTCAAATCCCGATGGGATAACGGGGATCTGAGACATAGTCACAGCGATTCTAGTCACTCCGAGCGCCTAGGGGATCTGTTCCTCTCAAGTGTCGATTAGGGTTTATGGTCGAGCGATTAGCATTGGCTAAACCCGTCAGCCCCCTTAATCTATTTATATGGCGTCGTGTGACCGGGGGCTGCAACCAATGGTTAGGATAGCTCCCGATCAGGGGCGCGGTTAGACGGTTAGGATTAACCCTACCCCGGTTACTGTTAACCGGCTAGTGTAGAGGACACATCCTAACAATCTCCCCTTTGTTCTCTATATACCTCGCACTCAAACTTCTATTAATTCCATCCTTTAATAAGTTTACACATAGAGACCAATGTGTGACAATGATCTATTAAGTATCACCGCACTCATTGACTACAACATGCTCCCCTGCTTCAGAACGAAAGATTTTACTAGGTTGCAATCTGTAGCCCCTGTGATTCTAGATCATAGGTACTCCCTTAATCCCATGCCGACTGCGTGCTTACTAAACACGCTGGGTGGAAGACCTTTTGTCAGCGGATCCACAAGCATCTGATGGGTTCTTATATGCTCAACTTGAATGGTGTGATCCAGAATCTTCTCCTTAACAATATAACACTTAATGTCAATATACTTGGCAGAGCCACTTGACTTATTGTTATGGGAGAAAAATACCACTGGCTCATTATCGCAGTAAATTCTCAGTGGTCGCTCTATGCTATCAACCACTCTTAATCCGGGTACAAATTTCTTTATCCATATCGCATGTCCAGTTGCCTCATACATAGCTACAAACTCAGCGTGCATTGTCGACGATGCTCTCGCTATCTGTTTGCAGCTCTTCCAAGAAATAGCTCCCCCAGAGAGCATAAAGACATACCCTGAAGTGGACTTCAGTGTATCTCTACACCCTCCCTAGTCGGCATCTGCATAGCCAACAATTTGTAGGTGCTAAAGGTTGCTCAACGCAAATATTGGACTAACTAGTTTGCTCTAGATTATATATTCTACAGGTGCTAAAGGTTCAACACAAACCAATAAAAAAGATCAAGTTAAAAGAAAGGAGCAAAAGAAACCGAAGAGCACCCTGGTCTGGCGCACCGGACTGTCCAGTGAGCCACCGGACAGTGTCCGGTGCACCAGGGCCGTACGACTCTGAACTTGCCACCTTCGGGTTTCAGAAGCGCCGCTCCTCTATAATTTACCAGACTATCCGGTGTGCCACCGGACTGTCCGATGCACCAGCGGAGCAACGGCTAGCCAGCGCAACGGTCAGCTGCAACGGTTGCGTGCAATGCTACAGTGTGCAGACAGTTCACGCAGAAGTTAAAGCAGTCGCCAGAGACGCACCGGACAGTGCACAGTACCTGTAAGGTGCGGCACCAGACTGTCCGATGCCACAAAAAGACAAAGCTCCAATGGTTAAACCCTAATGGTTGGGTGACGTGGATGGCGCACCAGATAGTGTCCGGTGGCGCACCGGACTGTCCGGTGCGCCCATCGACAGCAGCCACCCCAATGACTGTTTTGGTGGTTGAGGGCTATAAATACCCCCAACCACCACCACTCCAACCATCCAAGCATTCAACACTCTTCATTCAGTACAAGAGCAAAGTGCAACACTCAAAGACACAAATCAAATCCTCCAATCCAATCAAAGTCTCCAATTCAATTCTAGTGCATTAGGACTTGTGATAGGATCACTTGTGTTTCTTTGTTGCTCTTGTTTGCTCTTGGCTTTCTTTTCTTTCTCACTTCTTACTCTCAAGAAGCTTTGTAAGCGAGGCAAGAGACACCAATTGTGTGGTGGTCCTTGCGGGGTCTAAGTGACCCGTGAGATTAAGGAAGAAGCCTCACTCGGTCTAAGTGACCGTTTGAGAGAGGGAAAGGGTTGAAAGAGACCCGGTCTTTGTGACCACCTCAACGGGGACTAGGTTCTCAAGAACCGAACCTCGGTAAAACAAATCACCATGTCATCCGCTTCATTTGCTTTTGATTTATTTTTCCCTCTCCCTCGGACTCGGATTTTATTCTAACGCTAACCCCGACTTGTAGATTGTATTTTAAGTTGTAAATTTCAAATTCTGCCTATTCACCTCCCTCTAGGCGACTTTTAATTGGTATCAAAGTTCGGTACTTCATTAGAGTCTAACCACTCGAAGTGATGTCGGGAGATCACGCCAAGAGGGAGATCATGACCGGCGACAAGCCCGCAAGCCCGGGGAGAACCCACTCAAAGGAGTCTGGCCACAAGCACAAGAAGGAATCCTCTTCCTCCATCAAGTCCCATCGGAGAGGCGACAAGAAGAAGAAGATGAAGAAAGTGGTCTACTACGAGACCGACTCTTCGTCGCCCTCCACCTCCGGCTTCGACTCGTCGTCCGCTACTTCTAAGCGCCATGAGAGCAAGAAGTATAGTAAGATGCCCCTCCGCTATCCTCGCATTTCTATGTGCACTCCATTACTTTCTGTTCCATTAGGCAAGCCACCATGTTTTGATGGCGAAGATTATTCTATGTGGAGTGATAAAATGAGGCACCATCTAACCTCACTCCACAAAAGTATTTGGGATATTTTTGAGTATGGAGTGCAGATACCGAAGATAGGGGACAAGGACTACGACTCGGACGAGGCCGACCAAATTCGGCACTTTAACTCCCAACCCACAACTATACTCCTCGCCTCCTTGTGTCGAGAGGAGTATAATAAGGTGCAAGGGTTAAAGACGGCCAAAGAAACTTGGGACATCCTCAAGACGGCGCATGAAGGGGACGAGGTAACCAAGATCACCAAAAGAGAGACGATCGAGGGGGAGCTCGGTCGATTCGTCCTCAACCAAGGAGAGGAGCCACAGGCCATGTACAACCGGCTCAAGACCTTGGTGAACCAAGTGCGCAACCTCGGGAGCACCAAATGGGATGACCATGAAATGGTCAAGGTTATTCTAAGATCCCTTGTTTTTCGTAATCCTAGTCAAGTGCAATTAATTCGTGGGGATCCTAGATACAAATTAATGTCTCCTGATGAAGTGATAGGGAAGTTTGTGAGCTTTGAGCTAATGGTCAAAGGCTCCAAACACATCGTCAACTTGGAGCAAGGCGCCACCTCCACACCTGAGGTACAACCCGTCGCATTCAAGGCGACGGAAGAAGAGAAGAAGGAATCTACGCCAGGTAGAATTCCAATCGACGCCTCCAGACTCAACAACGAGGAAATGGCGCTCATCATCAAGAGTTTTCGCCAAATCCTCAAGCAAAGAAGGGGGAAGGACTACAAACCCCGCTCCAAGAGGGTGTGCTACAAATGTGGTAAGCTCGGTCATTTTATTGCTAAATGTCCTATGTCTAGTGATAGTGACAGGGGCGACGACAAGAAAGGGAAGAAGAAGGAGAAGAAAAGATACTACAAGAAGAAGGGCGGTGATGCCCATGTGTGTCGGGCATGGGACTCCAACGAGAGCTCCACCGACTCCCCCTCCGACGAGGATGCCGCCAACATCGCCGTCCACAAAGGCCTCCTCTTCCCCAACGTCGGCCACAAGTGCTTCATGGCGAAGGACGACAAGAAGAAGAAGGTTTATGCATCCGGGGGCTCAAGCTAGATAATTGATAGCGGATGCACAAACCACATGACAGGGGAGAAGATAATGTTCTACTCCTACGAGAAAAACGAAGATCCCCAAAGAGCTATCACATTCAGGGATGGAAATCAAGGTTTGGTCAAAGGACTTGGTAAAATTGCTATATCTCCTGACCATTCTATTTCCAATATTTTCTTGTAGATTCTTTAGATTACAACTTGCTTTCTGTTTCTCAATTGTGCAATATGGGCTACAACTGTCTATTTACAGATGTAGGTGTTACTGTCTTTAGAAGGAGTAATGATTCAGTAGCATTTAAGGGAGTGTTAGAGGGTCAGCTATACTTAGTTGATTTTAATAGAGCTGAACTTGACACTTGCTTAATTGCTAAGACTAATGTGGGTTGGCTCTAGCATCGCCGACTAGCCCATGTTGGAATGAAGAATCTTCACAAACTTCTAAAGGGAGAGCACATTTTAGGACTAATCAATGTTCATTTTGAGAAAGACAGGGTTTGTAGCGCATGTCAAGCAGGAAAGCAAGTTGGCGCCCATCATCCACATAAGAACATAATGATGACGGACAGGCCACTGGAGCTACTCCACATGGATCTATTCGGCCCGATAGCTTACATAACCATCGGCGGGAGTAAGTACTATCTAGTAATTATGGATGATTATTCTCGCTCCACTTGGGTGTTCTTTTTGTAGGAAAAATCACAAACCCAAGAGACCTTAAATGGATTCTTGAGACGGGCTCAAAATGAGTTCGGCTTAAGGATCAAGAAGATAAGAAGCGATAATGGGACAGAGTTCAAGAACTCTGAAATCGAAGGCTTTCTTGAGGATGAAGGCATCAAGCATGAGTTCTCTTCTCCCTACACACCTCAACAAAATTGTGTAGTGGAGAGGAAGAATAGAACTCTACTGGACATGGCAAGAACCATGCTTGATGAGTACAAGACACTGGACCGGTTTTGGGCCAAGGCGATTAACACCGCCTGCTACTCCATCAACCAGTTATATCTTCACCGAATCCTCAAGAAGACATCTTATGAACTCCTCACCGGTAAAAAGCCAAATGTTTCATATTTTAGAGTCTTTGGTAGCAAATGCTTTATTCTTGTTAAAAGAGGTAGAAAATCTAAATTTACTCCTAAGGCTGTAGAAGGCTTTTTACTAGGGTATGATTCAAACACAAGGGCATATAGAGTCTTCAACAAATCCACTGGATTAGTTGAGATTTCTTGTGACATTGTGTTTGATGAGACTAATGGCTCCCAAGTGGAGCAAGTTGATCTTGATGAATTAGATGATGAAGAGGCTCTGTGCATCGCGCTAAGGAACATGTCCATTGGGGATGTGTGTCCTAAGGAATCTGAAGAGCCTCCACAAGCACAAGATCAACCGTCGTCTTCCATTCAAGCATCTCCACCAACTCAAGATGAGGAACAAGCTCAAGGTGATGAAGAAGAAGATCAAGAAGATGAGCCGCCTCAAGAGGAGGACAAGGATCAAGGGGGAGATGAAGTTGATCAAGACAAAGAAGATGATCAAGAAATTCAGGGTCAAAGACCGCCACACCCAAGAGTCCACCAGGCGATTCAAAGAGATCACCCCGTGAACTCCATCCTAGGTGACATTCATAAGGGGGTAACTACTCGATCTCGAGTCGCACATTTTTGTGAGCATTACTCTTTTCTTTCCTCTATTGACCCTTACAGGATTGAGGATGCACTAAGAGATTCGGATTAGGTGATGGCATTGCAAGAGGAGCTCAACAACTTCACGAGAAATAAGGTATGGCATTTGGTTCCACATCCTAATCAAAATGTTGTAGGTACCAAGTGTGTATTTCGCAACAAGCAAGATGAGCATGGTGTAGTGATAAGGAACAAAGCCCGACTTGTGGCCAAGGGTTATTCACAAGTCAAAGGTTTGGATTTTGATGAAACTTATGCACCCATAGCTAGGCTTGAGTCAATTCGTATATTACTTACCTATACTACTTACCATGGCTTCAAGCTTTATCAAATGGACGTGAAGAGTGCCTTCCTCAATGGACCAATCAAGGAACAGGTCTATGTTGAGCAACCTCCCGACTTTGAAGATAGTGAGTACCCTAACCATGTCTATAAACTCTCAAAGGCGCTTTATGGGCTCAAGCAAGCCCCAAGAGCATGGTATGAATGCCTACGAGATTTCCTTATCACTAATGGTTTCAAAGTCAGTAAAGCCGATCCTACTCTCTTTACTAAAACTGTTGCAAATGATTGGTTTGTATGCCAAATTTATGTTGATGATATCATATTTGAGTCTACTAACAAATCTACTTGTGAAGAGTTTAGTAGGATCATGGTACAAAAATTCGAGATGTCAATGATGGGGGAGTTGAGATATTTCTTAGGATTTCAAATCAAGCAACTCCAAGAGGGTACCTTCATCAGCCAAACCAAGTACATTCAAGACATACTTAACAAGTTTGGAATGAAGGATGCCAAGCCCATCAAGACACCCATGTGAACCAATGGCATCTCGACCTCGACATGGGAGGTAAATCCGTAGATCAAAAGGTATACCGGTCGACGATAGGATCTTTACTCTATTTATGTGCATCTCGACTGGATATTATGCTTTCTGTATGCATGTGTGCAAGATTCCAAGCCGATCCTAAGGAAGTTCACCTTAGGGCCGTGAAGAGAATCATGAGGTATTTAGTTTACACTCCTAAGTTTGGGCTTTGGTACCCCAAGGGATCAACCTTTGATTTGATAGGATATTCTGATGCCAATTGGGCAGGGTGTAAAATTGATAGGAAGAGCACATCAGGGACTTGTCGGTTTCTAGGGAGATCCCTGGTGTCTTAGGCTTCAAAGAAACAAAACTCAGTCGCTCTTTCTACCGCCGAAGCCGAGTACATTGCCGCAGGCCATTGTTGTGCGCAATTACTTTGGATGAGGCAAACCCTCAGGGACTATGGCTACAAATTGAGCAAAGTCCCTCTCCTATGTGACAATGAGAGTGCTATCCGCATGGCGGAGAATCCAGTTGAACACAGCCGCACTAAGCACATAGACATTCGGTATCACTTTCTGAGGGATCACCAACAAAGGGGGGATATCGAGATTGCTTATGTTATCACCAAAGAACAATTAGCTGATATCTTTACCAAGCCATTAGATGAGAAAACCTTTAGCAAACTTAGAAATGAGCTAAGTATACTTGATTTTTGGAATTTTGATTGAAACATTGCACTCATTGCTCATTTAAATATCTTTGATCATACCTCTTTCATTTTGCTACGACTAATGTGTTTTCAAGTGTATTTTATGATAAGTTGTAGATTGAAAGGGAAATGGAATACTCGACGAAGACAAGGCTTCCACTCCACTCTACCGGTATCATTTACCCTTCGTCGTTACTCCACCACACTTCACATCTGTATAATCTTTACACTCATATTTACTTGTACCAATGGGGGAGAAAGTAAAGGGCTCTCAAATGTCTCCGTTTTTAGCGATTAATGCCAAAGGGGGAGAAGTATTAGCCTAAAGCAAAAGGACCACACCACCACCAATTTTAAATGAAAAAGAAGTTTTCAAATTGATGTCTAAATGTATTTGATCCTTTTTCAATTGGTACTTATTGGTATTTTCAAAAAAAATTGGTAAAACCCTCTTGAACACTAAGAGGAGAATTTTTATTTAGGGGGAGTTTTGTTTAAGTCAAAGGAAAAGCATTTGAAATAGGGGGAGAAATTTCAAAACTTGAAAATGCTTCTTATAATCTTATTCATATATCTTTGACTACTTGCAAAAAGACTTTGAAAAGATTTTCCAAAAGAATTTACAAAAACAACGTGGTCCAAAATGCTAAATAAAAGAAAGCAAACCATGCATATCTAGTGAAATTATAAATTGGTTTAATTCTAAGTAACCTATGCACTTACATTATGCAAACTAGTTCATTTCTACACTTTATATATTTGCTTTGGTTGTGTTGGCATCAATCACCAAAAAGGGGGAGATTGAAAGGGAAATAGGGTCAAACCTTTTCCATAATTAATTTTGGTGGTTGAATGCCCAACACAAATATTGGACTAACTAGTTTGCTCTAGATTATATATTCTACAGGTGCTAAAGGTTCAACACAAACCAATAAAAAGACCAAGTTAAAAGAAAGGAGCAAAAGAAACCGAAGAGCACCGTGGTTTGGCGCACCGGACTGTCCGGTGAGCCACCGGACAATGTCCGGTGCACCAGGGCCATACGACTCTGAACTTGCCACCTTCGGGTTTCAGAAGCGCCACTTCGCTATAATTCACCGGATTATCCGGTGCACCAGCGGAGCAATGGCTAGCCAGCGCAACGGTCACCTGCAACGGTCGCTTGCAACGCTACAGTGTGCGGACATTTCACGCAGAAGTCAGAGCAGCCGCCAGAGGCGCACCGGACAGTGCACAGTACCTATCCGGTGCGGCACCGGACTGTCCGGTGCCACAAAAAGACAAAGCTCCAACGGTCAAACCCTAACGGTTGGGTGATATGGCTGGCGCACCAGACAGTGTCCGGTGCGCCCATCGACAGCAGCCACCCCCAATGGCTGTTTTGGTGGTTGAGGGCTATAAATACCCCCCAACCACCACCACTCCAACCATCCAAGCATTCAACACTATTCATTCAATACAAGAGCAAAGTGCAACACTCAAAGACACAAATCAAATCCTCCGATCCAATCAAAGTCCCCAATTCAATTCTAGTGCATTAGGACTTGTGATAGGATCACTTGTGTTTCTTTGTTGCTCTTGTTTGCTTGGCTTGACTTTCTTTTCTTTCTCACTTCTTACTCTCAAGAAGCTTTGTAAGTGAGGCAAGAGACACCAATTGTGTGGTGGTCCTTGCGGGGTCTAAGTGACCCGTGAGATTAAGGAAGAAGCCTCACTCGGTCTAATTGACCATTTGAGAGAGGGAAAGGGTTGAAAGAGACCCGGTCTTTGTGACCACCTCAACGGGGACTAGGTTCTCAAGAACCGAACCTCGGTAAAACAAATCACCGTGTCATCCGCTTCATTTGCTTTTGATTTGTTTTCCCCTCTCTCTCGAACTCCGATTTTATTCTAATGCTAACCCCAGCTTGTAGATTGTGTTTTAAGTTGTAAATTTCAGATTCCGCCTATTCACCCCCCTCTAGGCGACTTTCACTTTTGTCTGCCTCTGTGAATTTCTATTCCAAGAACATAAGAGGCTTCTCCCATGTCTTTCATATAAAAATTCGTGGAAAGAAACCCTTTTGTTTCTGCTAGTAGATCCTTATCAGTACTAGCTAAGAGTATGTCATCGACATACAGAACAAGGAAGATATACTTTCCTTTCCTAAATTTTGCATAAATGCAATTGTCTTCCTTGTTTTCCTCGAAACCAAACTTTCTTATAGTCTGATCAAACTTGATGTACCACTGTCTGGAGGCCTGTTTTAATCCATAAATGGACCTCCTCAAGTGACATCCCATGTGTTCTTTACCGCTCACAACAAAACCCTTTGGTTGTGCCATGAACATGTTTTCTTCTAACTCTCCATTTAGGAATGATGTCTTTGCATCAATCTGATGGAGCTCTAGATCAAAATGAGCAACAAGTGCCATGATGATCCTGAATGAATCTTTTGTTGAGACAGGTGAGAAGGTTTCATGGTAGTCAATGCCTTCTCTCTGTGTGAACCCTTTGGCCACAAGTCTAGCCTTATATCTTTCTATGTTCCCTCTGGAGTCACGCTTTGTCTTGTAGACCCATTTACAGCCTACTGTTTTGGCTCCACGGGGAATGACTTCTAAGTCCCAAACTTTGTTCATTCTCATGGATTCTAATTCATCTTCCATGGCTGATAACCATTTGGATGAATTTGCACTTCTCATAGCAGCTTCATATGTAGTGGGATCACCTTCTGTATCAATGTCCACACTCATATAAATCTCATCACATTCTGTGTTTTCTGCTGCATAGACTTCATAGTCATCAGGAATCACAGATTTTCTAAGTCTCTGTGACCTCCTAAGACTTGGTTCTGGTTCTCGTTCAGATTCTACCTAGGGCTCCTGCAATGGTGTGTCACTTGGCGCAACACTATCATCATCTTCTGAACTATCCTGTGCAACTGGCTCAGGGCCAATATGCGCAGAAGGTGAAGCTACTTGCTCTGTAGTAGTTGCACTAGATGATGCCACATTTGTAGCAGGGGTTTCACCCACAGTCGGTGTGACTGTTGGTGGAACCATAATGGGTATCGAGAAGTATGGTTCTTCAACCATCGAAAATGGGACATATATCCTCTTTTCTTGAAGGTCAACCTCTTTGAGTACCTTACTCCCCTTGATCATGTCATCCTCCAAGAAAATGGCATGTCTGGTTTCTATGAACTTGGTTTGTCTGTCAGGGCAGTAGAATCTGTAACCCTTCGATCTATCAGGGTAGCCAATAAAATGGCAGCTAGTGGTTCTCTCATCTAGCTTTCCCTGTCTAGGATTAAATATTCTAGCTTCTGCTGGACAACCCCATATGTGGAAGTAGTTGAGTGTGGGTTTTCTGCCAGTCCACAACTCATATGGAGTTCTAGCCACTGATTTACTATGAACTCTGTTGAGTATATGCATAGCGGTTTTTAAAGCCTCCATCCATAGACCCAATGGCAGGTTAGAGTAACTTAGCATACTCCTTACCATATCCATTAGCGTTTTGTTACGCCTTTCGGCAACCCCATTCTGTTGTGGTTCGCCAGGTGTTGAATACTAAGCAACAATACCATTTTCTCTTAGGAACCTCGCGAAAGGTCCTGGGACCTGGCCATACTCGGTATGGCGCCCACAGTACTCCCCCCACGATCTGATCGGACAATCTTTATCTTCAAATTGTGTTGATTCTCTACTTCAGCCTTGAACTATTTAAACTTGTCAAAAGCTTCTGATCTTTCCTTATTGGGATAAATATAACTGTAGCGAGAGTAGTCATCTATGAAGGTTATGAACGAGTTAAACCCATCTACTGTCCTAACTGGAAAAGGACCACAGATATCTGTATGAATAATTTCTAACACTCTCGTACTATGCTTAGCATTTTTCTTAATGTGTTTCGCAAATTTACCCTTAATGCAACCTCTGCATTGCTCTAAGTCTGTGAAGTCTAGGGGATGGAGAATCTGTTCCTTAACGAAACTTTCTATTCTCCCCCTTGAAATGTGGCCCAAACGATAGTGCCATAATTTCGACGTGGTTTCTCCATCACTTCGTTTTCTTTTCTTGCCATTACTGGCTAGATTGTTTTCTGATGTATCTAATACATTAACAACATCACTTTGCGAAAGTAAATAAAGCATATCTCGTTGGATGGCGAGACCAACATCTTTATTATCAAACTGAATGACACACTGTCTATCACCAAAATGGCAATGAATGTGCTGATCATCTAATCTAGAAACCGAAATAAGGTTCCTTCGCAAGGAAGGTACATAAAGTACGTCTCTCAATAATAGTACAAAACCATTAGGTAATTTAAGATGTATATCTCCAATGGCGTCGACTGCTTCAACTCCATTTGCCACTCTAATTGTTCTTCGGCCCTTTGGAAGCCTTTGGCTTGTATGGAGTCCCTGTAGAGAGTTTACAACATGAACAGTTGCACCTGAGTCAATCCACCAAGAATAACTAGGATATTCTAAGTATAAAGACTCATTTACAAAAGTAACTTGGTCCTTACCACTCTCTAGTAGATACTGTAGGAATTCAGGGCACTTTCTCTTGTAATGACCTGTCTTCTTGCAATAGAGGCAGGTATCAGGGGGAACTGAAAAACTGCGTCCTTGTCTTGGCTGATTATTGTTGCTTGAGGAAGCCTGGTTATTCTGTTTACCCTGCTTCTTGAACTTTTTCTTTGAGTTCTTGTTCTGTCTGAGGATATTGCCTTTTACGAGGTTGATAGAGTCTCCAATCTGCTTTAACCTCTCTTCCTCCTGGACACACTGTGCCAAGAGTTGGTCTATGTTCCACTTATCAGTGACACTGGTGTTGTACTATATGTGGAAAGTCTCAAACTCCTTGGGCAGAGACTTCATTATCATAAACACTACAAATTTCTCGTGTAAAGGAGACCCGAGGCACTTGTTTATCTTAGCTACGATGGATATCATTTTCTGAATGAATGGTCTGACACCATTTCCATCGTATTTTGCATTGACAAATTCTGTCATTAGAGGGCAAGCATAAGCCTTAGAAGACCCTATATAATGAGAGGCTACCCTCTGAAGGTATTCCTTGGCAGTCTCGCACTCTGGTATGGAACTCTTAAGAGGCTCCTTGATGCTCCTCTTAAGAATAATCATACATTTGCCATTTGATCTTTCCCACTTGACCTTATCGATGTTGTATTGCATCCACCTGTGGTCATAGTTGGGAGTGCCCACTGTGGGCTCTACTGGTTTATCAAACCTCAGTGCGTAATCTATCTCACCCACTGTGGTTATCATGTCAATATCCTCCCGCCAAGAATGGTAATTACTACCATCTAGCGGTTTCATCTGTGCAATCTAGCTAATCAGAATGGCGGTATGAGCACCTTTACAAAATTAAAACAGAAAATATTTAGGACATCTGAAATAAATTCTGAATATTGAATCATATAACATGCATGAATTAAATATTCAACGTTGGCCAAATAATAACCATGCCATATCTATGAAAAATTTCTGATCACAGAATTCTAAACCATCATTGGATGATCTAGAAAATATAAACTTGTGTAAAATTGTGGTAACAATATCCAACGTTAGTTGAAATATTCAATCACCACAAAATTTTTTGAATTCTATGCAATTCAAAACAATAATTAATCCATGTTGGTTTCATAATCAACTGAAAATTGCATAAAATTATAAATAAAAATACCAAAGTACACAGTGAAATAAAATAGTTCGTAAATATCTCTGAAATTTTCTATAACTAGAAAAATATTTCTGTACTTTTTTGAATTTTCTAGCTATTTTTCTAATTTATTTTTCTGTTTCACTAATTCTGATTTCCACGAAAATTAAAAAAAAATCGCTGGAATAAAAAATGTGGCTGGCCATTTCGGTCTGGCCTACTCATGGAGGCGCGCCCAGTCGCTGGGCTGGCGGCCCAGCCAGGAAAAGGGAGGGGGTAAGGTGCGCCCAGGCCGTAACCTGGGCCTGGGCCGCCAATTCGGCCCACGCGCGCGCTGCACCTCTCTCTGTGCTTGTTGGTGGCTGTTGGATCGAATCTGACGGTCCAGATTCACTTGCGCAGGCTATAAATAGCGGGGATCTCGGAGAGGCTGTAAACCCTAATTCATTTCCTCTCTTCCCCTGCCGCATGCCCACTCGGCCGCCAGGAGCACCGTTGGCTCCTCTAGTCGCGCCCTGCCTTGCTGCATGCTTGCACTCTCTTTGCATGTGCGCTGCATGCTTGCATGCTCTCTCTGTTTTCTTTTCTCTTGTTTTTTCTTTGGTTATTCCGAGGCTGGCCTATGGAAACTTGAGGACCAGACCCCGCAGACCTTGCCACTGGTGAGCTCATCCCCGCGGGCGGGTGAGCCGCTGTCGGCAGGGAGCTAATGATGGTCCAAGCCGTCGGGTCGAAAAAAATTGAGTCGGTTTTATAACCGTTTCAACCTTTGAACTTGGATCTAGTCCTCATTTACTTGAATCCCTTACTGTGTATGAATCAATGTAAGAGATGGATCTAATGTAATATTCGGGATCAAGTTATGAGCTGATAAAACGTAGATCCGAGACCTTGCGTTATTTCTGTTATTTTTCTGTGATGATTTTAATGCATCTATGCACTTTTGATTCACGCGGTTTTTGAAAAAAAATTAGGGTTCTAACCCTAATTTTATTCTGTGACTTTTTTTTATCTGTTCTTGACCGTGGTTCAAAATCACGAGTCTCTTTTTGTCCCTGTTGACAGATGTACCGATTAGGGTTAGGTCATAAACCCTAACCCTAAACAGTTGTGAGAGCTCTCTCTAGTTTGAGGCCGAGACACACTGTGTCTCTTACAGTGGCGAAACCTAAATCTTAGGGTTAGGGAAAACCCTAACCCGAGAGCATCGACTCTTTCTATCTATTCTAATCTCTCCGTTCTCGGGTGATGAACAATGATAAGAAAATGAGTTCATTCACATAGGTCCGAGACCTTTATGTGATCTCATAAAACCGAATGCGAATTAGGAGATCTAGGGTTCTTAGGAAGGCCTCTGATACCATTGTTAGAAATTTCTGGTGCTTAGGATCTGTCGGGGACCATAATTAGGGGTACCCTCAATGCTCCTAATTCTCAGCTGGTAACCCCCATCAGCATAAAGCTACAAAGGCCTGATGGGTGCGATTAAGTCAGGGATCAGTCCATTCAAGGGACTCGATCACGCCTCGCCCGAGCCTAGCCTCGGATAAGGGCAGCCGACCCCGGAGGATCTCCGCCTCGCCCGAGGCCCCCCTCCAGCGGCGAACATATTTCCGGCTCGCCCGAGGCCCTGTCTTTGCCAAGAAGCAACCCTGACCAAATCGCCGCACCGACCGACCAAATCGCAGGAGCATTTAATGCAAAGGTGGCCTGACACCTTTACCCTGACGCACGCCCCTCAGCCGACAGAGCCAAAGTGACCGCCGTCACTTCGCCGCTCCACTGACCGGTCTGACAGAAAGACAGCGCCGCCTGCGCCGCTCCGACTGCGGTGCCACTTGACAGAGTGAGGTTGACAGGCAGTCAGGCCCGGCCGCACGCACCATAGGAAGCTCCGCTCCGCCCGACCTAGGGCTCGGACTCGGGCTAAGCTCCGGAAGACGGCGAACTCCGCTCCGCCCGACCTAGGGCTCGGACTCGGGCTAAGCCCCGGAAGACGGCGAACTCCGCTCCGCCCGACCCAGGGCTCGGACTCGGGCTAAGCCCTGGAAGACGGCGAACTCTGCTCCGCCCGACCCAGGGCTCGGACTCGGGCTAAGCCCCGGAAGACGGCGAACTCCGCTCCGCCCGACCCAGGGCTCGGACTTGGGCTCAGCCCTAGAAGACGACGAACTCCGCTTCGCCCGACCCCAGGACTCAAATTCCGCCCTGGCCTCAGCCAACGGCCTCCGCCTCGCCCGACCTAGGGGCTCGGACTCGACCTCGGCCACGGAAGACGGATTCAACCCCGACCTCGGAGGAGCCTCCACATCGCCCCAACCTAGGGCGCAGGCCGGCCACGTCAACAGGAGGCGCCATCATTACCCTACTCCAAGCTGACTCAGGCTACAGGGAACAAGACTGGCGTCCCATCTGGCTCGCTCCGCCAGATAGGCAATGATGGCGCCCCGCACGCACCCTGACGATGGCGGCTCTCGGCCCCCTTACGGAAGCAAGAGGACGTCAGCAAGGACTCGACAGCCCCGACAGCTGTCCCTCCGCCAGGCTCCAGCGCTCCTCCGACGGCCACGACATCACACAAACCGGGCGCCAAAATCTCTCAGGCCGCCACGATGGCGTGTACTTAGGGCGCTAGCTCTCCTCCGCTAGACACGTAGCACTCTGCTACACCCCCCATTGTACACCTGGATCCTCTCCTTACGCCTATAAAAGGAAGGACCAGGGCCCTCTTAGAGAGGGTTGGCCGCGCGGGGACGAGGACGAGACAGGCGCTCGCGTGAGGCCGCTCGCTCCCTCCCCCGTGTGGACGCTTGTAACCCCCTACTGCAAGCGCACCCGACCCGGGCGCGGGACGAACACGAAGGCCACGGGATTTCCACCTCTCTCACGCACGTCTCCGGCCACCTCACTTCCCCCCTTCGCGCTCGGCCTCGCGCCATCCCATCTGGGCTGGGGCACGCGGCGACACTTCACTCGTCGACTTAGGGACCCCCCGGTCTCGAAACGCCGACAGTTGGCACGCCAGGTAGGGGCCTGCTGCGTGTTGACGAACAGCTTCCCGTCAAGCTCCAGATGGGTAGTCTCCAGCAACCTCTCCGGCCCGGGACGGTGCTCCGTTTCGGGAGCCTTGAGTTCATGTCCCTCGACGGCAGCTACGACATGATACTCTTTCCACCGCCGGGCGACAGCGACAATGGCGGCCGACAGTCCGCCCGCCAGCGGCGGGATCGACGACGTCTTCCCCGCGTGGTGGAAGAACAACCTTCGAGCTCGCCCCATCCTCTTCCCCGCCGATGGAGGAGGAGGCGGGGCAACCAAGGCCATGCAGGAGGCGGCGCCTCATCAGCCGTCGAGCGAGTCGACAACGCCAGCACTCCAACAGGGGGCGCGACGGGCATCGACCTCGCGCTTGAGACGAAGACGAGCGTTGTCTCCCCGCGACACGCCAATCCCGAGCAAACGGACGACGCCAGCACGCTCGCGAAAGGCTTGCTGGGTGTCACCCTCGTACCTGAGATGACGGTGCAGTCAGTCCCCGACGTGACTTCATCATCGCCCGTAGACCAAGAGGTACCGACCGATTCCCATCCCACGCCTTTCCGATTCAGCCTCGACCCGCCAAGCGGCTCCGCTTTGGCGGACGCTCTCGCAGAGGCGAATCCGAACCCTCTGGCGTTTCGTATGCGGTCACCTTGGGACCGGCTGATGGACGTCTCGATCTACGGGCCCTCTGGGTCCGAGGAAGACGATGAGCCCAGCTTCTGTTGGGATTTCTCTGAACTTGGCAACCCCAGTGCCATGCGGTTCTTCATGACCGCATGCGACTACTGCCTTTCCAACTGTTCCGACAGTAGCCGTAGCCTCGGCGACGAGGACTGCGGCCCGAGCCGTGAATGTTTCCACGTCGATCTAGGGGGTCCCTCTGAAGGCAACCATCTCGGCATGCCGGAGGATGGTGATCTCCCTAGGCCGGTGCCTCGCGTTGACATCCCACGGGAGCTAGCTGTGGTCCCTGTTCCGGCGGGGGGTCACGACCCACAGCTTGAGCAAATCCACGGGGTGCAGGTCAGGCTCGACGAGGGAGCAGGAGCGCTTGAGCCAATCCGCTGGGACGTCGGGCAGGCATGGGCGGGCCAACCTCTGGCCGGAGAAATGCGTCATCTACCCCAGGGCTTCTAGCACCGCATCGCCGACGATGTCAGGGTCAGGCCGCCACCCGCATCCAGTGGGGTCGGCCAAAACCTGGCTGCAGCAGCAATGCTCCTCCGCGTGATGCCGGAGCCATCAACCACCGAGGGGCGGCGAATCCAGGGGGAGCTTAATGATCTCCTGGAAGGCGCCGCGGTCCGGCGGGCCGAGAGCTCCGCCTCCCGAAGGCAGGGGTACCCCTCGGAACATCATGCCGCGACTTCCCAATTCATGCGGGAAGCCTCGGTCTACACCGGGCGCACGCGCAACACAGCGCCTGCGGCCCCGGGTCGCCTCGGCAACGAGCACCATCACCACGACCGTCGGGCCCACCTCGACGAGAGGGTGCACCGAGGCTACCACCCCAGGCGTGGGGGACGCTACAACAGCGGGGAGGATCGGAGTCCCTCGCCCGAACCACCTGGTCCACAGGCCTTCAGCCGGGCCATAGGACGGGCGCTGGTCCCGACCCAGTTCCGACCCCCGACTACTATCATAGAGTACTCGGGGGAGACGAGACCGGAACTGTGGCTCGCGGACTACCGTCTGGCCTACCAACTAGGTGGAACGGACGATGACAACCTCATCATCCGTAACCTCCCCCTGTTCCTCTTCGACACCGCTCGCGCCTGGTTGGAGCACCTGCCTCCGGGGCAGATCTCCAACTGGGACGACCTAGTCCAAGCTTTTGCCGGCAATTTCCAGGGCACGCACGTGCGCCCCGGGAATTCCTGGGACCTCCGAAGCTACCGACAGCAGCCGGGAGAGTCTCTCCGGGACTACATCCGGCGATTCTCGAAGCAGCGCACCGAGCTGCCCAACATCACTGACTCGGATGTCATCGGCGCGTTCCTCGCTGGCACCACCTGCCGCGACCTGGTGAGCAAGCTGGGTCGCAAGACCCCCACCAGGGCGAGCGAGCTAATGAACATCGCCACCAAGTTCGCCTCTGGCCAGGAGGCGGTCGAGGCTATCTTCCGGAAGGACAAGCAGCCCCAGGGCCGCCCATCGGAAGATGCCCCCGAGGCGTCAACTCAGCGCGGCGCCAGGAAGAAGGGCAAGAAGAAGTCGCAAGCGAAATGCGACGCCGCCGACGCGGACCTTGTCGCCGCCGCCGAGTACAAGAACCCTCGGAAACCCCCCGGAGGTGCCAACCTCTTCGACAAGATGCTCAAGGAGCCGTGCCCCTACCACCAGGGGCCCGTCAAGCACACCCTTGAGGAGTGCGTCATGCTTCGGCGCCACTTCCACAGGGCCGGGCCACCCGCGAAGGGTGGCAAGGCCCGCGACGACGACAAGAAGGAAGATCACCAGGCAGGAGAGTTCCCCGAGGTCCGCGACTGCTTCATGATCTACGGCGGGCAAGCGGCGAACGCCTCGGCTCGGCACCGCAAGCAAGAGCGCCGGGAGGTCTATTCGGTGAAGGTGGCGGCGCCAGTCTACCTAGACTGGTCCGACAAGCCCATCACCTTCGACCAAGCCGACCACCCCGACCATGTGCCGAGCCCGAGGAAATACTCGCTCGTTGTCGACCCCGTCATCGGCGACGTCAGGCTCACCAAGGTCCTCATGGACGGAGGCAGCAGCCTCAACATCATCTACGCCGAGACCCTCGGGCTTCTGCGTATCGATCTGTCCTCGGTCCGGGCAGGCGCTGCGCCTTTCCATGGGATCATCCCCGGGAAGCGCGTCCAGCCCCTCGGACAACTCGATCTTTCCGTCTGCTTCGGAACACCCTCCAACTTCCGAAGGGAGACCCTGACGTTCGAGGTGGTCGGGTTCCGAGGAACCTACCACGCGGTATTGGGGAGGCCATGCTACGCGAAGTTCATGGCCGTCCCCAACTACACCTACCTCAAGCTCAAGATGTCGGGCCCCAACGGGGTCATCACCGTCAGCCCCACGTACAAACACGCGTTCGAATGCGACGTGGAGTGCGTGGAGTACGCCGAGGCCCTCGCCGAGTCCGAGGCCCTCATCGCCGACCTGGAGAGCCTCTCTAAGGAGGTGCCAGACGTGAAGTGTCATGCCGGCAACCTCGAGCCAGCGGAGACGGTTAAGTCCGTCCCCCTCGACCCCAGCGGCGACGCCTCCAAGCAAGTCCGGATCGGCTCCGGGCTCGATCCCAAATAGGAAGCAGTGCTCATCGACTTTCTCCGCACGAACGCCGACGTCTTCGCGTGGAGTCCCTCGGACATGCCCGACATACCGAGGGATGTCGCCGAGCACTCGCTGGACATCCGAGCCGGAGCCCGACCCGTCAAGCAGCCTCTGCGCCGATTCGACAAGGAGAAGCGCAGAGCCATAGGCGAGGAGATCCACAAGTTAATGGCGGCAGGGTTCATCAAAGAGGTATTCCATCCCGAATGGCTTGCCAACCCTGTGCTTGTGAGAAAGAAAGGGGGGAAATGGCGGATGTGTGTAGACTACACTGGTCTGAACAAAGCATGTCCGAAGGTTCCCTACCCTCTGCCTCGCATCGATCAAATCGTGGATTCCACTGCTGGGTGCGAAACCCTGTCTTTCCTCGATGCCTACTCAGGGTATCACCAAATCAGGATGAAAGAGTCCGACCAGCTCGCGACCTCTTTCATCACACCCTTCGGCATGTACTTCTATGTCACCATGCCGTTCGGCTTGAGGAATGCGGGCGCGACGTACCAGCGGTGCATGAACCATGTGTTTGGCGAACACATTGGCTGCACGGTCGAGGCCTACGTCGATGACATCGTAGTCAAGACGAGGAAAGCCTCCGACCTCCTTTCCGACCTTGAAGTGACATTCCGATGTCTCAAGGCGAAAGGCGTCAAGCTCAATCCCGAAAAGTGTGTCTTCGGGGTGCCCCGAGGCATGCTCTTGGGGTTCATCGTCTCCGAGCGGGGCATCGAAGCCAACCCGGAGAGGATCGCAGCCATCACCAGCATGGGGCCCATCAAGGACTTGAAAGGCGTACAGAGGGTCATGGGATATCTCGCGGCTCTGAGCCGCTTCATCTCACGCCTCGACGAAAGAGGTCTACCTCTGTACCGCCTCTTAAGGAAGGCCGAGTGCTTCACTTGGACCCCTGAGGCTGAGGAAGCCCTCGGGAACCTGAAGGCGCTTCTCACGAAGGCGCCTATCTTGGTGCCCCCAGCTACCGGAGAAGCCCTCTTGGTCTACGTCGCCGCGACCACTCAGGTGGTTAGCGCCGCGATTGTGGTCGAGAGGCAAGAAGAGGGGCATGCATTGCCCGTTCAGAGGCCAGTCTACTTCGTCAGTGTAACACCATAAAAGCCATCAATTAAAATAATGAATTTAGTTTTTATATTAATTAGGGTAATGATTTTTTTTAGTGTTTAAATTATTTATTTGCATCGTTTTCTTTGCATGCGTTTGATTTCTTATCGGATGTTTAATATCAATTCATTTTAAAAGAGATACTAGTAATTAAATAATAATTAAGTATTATAGTAATTATTAGTCTAAAAACAAGTACTCCATTTATAAATATTTTTGGTAATTTTTTTATGATTTTTAGAGTTCTTTAAAAATGAATTTCGGAATTAAAAAAAAAGAAAAAAACCTAAAACCACCCAGCCGGCCCACCTAGGGGCCCAATCCCCAAACCCTATTCCCAGCCGCGCGCGCTCCCCAGCCAAAGCAGCCTCCGCCGCCTCTATTCTCTCTCTCCCTCCTCTGATTTCCTATCTCTCTCCTCCCTCTCTTCTCTCCCTCACTCCTCTCTCTCTGCTCCCTCACGTTCTCTACTCCACGCGCGCCTGGCTTCCTGTATCCCAAGCCGCCGCCGCCTCCTTCCCTCCTCTCACTTCTCTCTCCTCCCTCCCTCGTTTCTCTCTCACGCAGGCAGCACGCATGCCGCGCCAGGCTGCCGCGCGCCCTGCGCGTACCCAGCGGTCGCGCCTGAGCCGGCGCCCTGCACCGAACTGCCCTCCCCCTGCACCCAGGCCACGACGCCGCAACGACGTGATTGACCCTTCCTCGGCTCTAGTTCTGCGGAGTCTTGTTTTGAGCAGATCCACGAGCAGGGGTGTTCTGGTCATTCCTCTGATTATTGCCTCTCTGGGGTGTCTGCTGGTTGCGCCTTGGGCAGTTGTTGGCATAGTGGCCTAGTTCACCACACTTGAAACAGCCGTTGGGTTGGACAGGTGCGTTGTTTCTGGCCTGCGTGTTGTTGGTGCCACCTTGACGGTTCTGTGAATTTCCACCAGACCTCTGGTTGGTCTGGGGGTTGCTCCTTTATTGATTCTGATTCTGAGTATTTCTCTGGCTTTGCTGTCCAGAGCGTTGCACTTGATAATTATTTCCACCCTGATTTCCAGAGCGGAACTACGAACCTTGAGCATTATTCGGACGAGTGTTCCTGCTGGACTGACCTTGGAATTTTCTCTTATGGTCAGATAGTTCCTTCCTTTTGCTTTCAAGGCCAATTGCCTTGTTCAGGAGTGTATGGAAGTTGGGGAATGTGTGACTCTGAAGTTGATAGTTCAGAGGTCCAATCAACCCTTCCAGGAAACGCTCTTGGCGCTTCTCATCAGTGTCCACTTCCTTAGGGGCATAACGTGAAAGCTGAGTGAAGCGATCATGATACTCGCTGACAGTCATATTCCCTTGAGTAAGGGAAAGGAACTCCTTCTTTTTCAACTTCATAATTCCCGAAGGAATGTGGTGAGCGTGGAAGTTCTCTTGAAACTCCTGCCACGTTATTGTATCAGCATTGGGATGTGCCGCTGTGAAGGCATCCCACCAATCGGACGCAGCTCCCTCGAGTCTTCCTGAGGCGTACAAGACCTTCTCCCGGTCGTTGCACTGAGTTATGTCCAGCTTTTTTCCAATGACTTTGAGCCAGTCATCGGCATCCAGGGGATCAACCGCATGAGAAAATGTCGGCGGGTGATGACTCATGAAGTCCCGGTGCTTATCTCTAGCCGGGGGTGCATACTGCTGCTGCTGGGGTTGCTGATTCTGTTGGTTCTGTTGTAATTGCTGAACCACAACAGTGAGTCCTTGCAGAATCTGCATTTGGGCGGCAATGAACTGCTCCATGTTGGGATTAGGTGGTGGTGGTGGTGGTGGTGCTTGTTGTCCACGCTGGTTCCTGTTGTTAGGTCCTTGACGTGGGTTCACCATCTGATTTGTTAAGAAGTGAAGTCCTTAGAAAAGTGAGGAGTAGAAAAGATTCTAGAGGGAAAATAGCTTAAGTTTTACAAATTTTATTCCATAAGACCATAGCACTCAAACAAAGATCCAAATCAAACATTTCAACCAATCACCATCACATGGTTGTTATTTATTAATATAAAAACTTAAAGATAGTTTCATCGTCTAACGCGAAGTATAACTTATTACATCATAGTCAAAAAAACTTAAAGCAGCCTAGTGACTGATCCGGGCTCTCCATAGCGCAGCCTCTTGCGGGGAGGAGACAACGCCACGACGGGGACCTGAGCTTCTAGCGGATTCAGTCCTTGCAGTTGGGCTTCCAGGGCTGCAATCCTGGCGTGGGCATTCTCCAGCTCCAAGTGCACACTGTAGAGATCCAGGGTGGCACTGTCCAGGTCGGTGTTGAGACCGGCCACTACACCAGCTAGGGTGTTGAGGCGATCCTCACCAGGCTCACCTGGGACAATGTTGGTCTGGCTTTCTCCATGCAGACGCTGAGGAAGGTGCCTGAACCTTGTGTCCTGCAGCTACTGCCGGTAGGTGTGGCTGAGCGACCACAGAGTCCGACGGGCAGCGTCGCTGACAGAGGAAGCGTAGGTGGACAGCGGTATCAGGGACTCGTGAGCAGACAGAGTCCTGAATCCCCTGTCACCTGCATCCATTACCCTGACATGGATGTGAGTGATGTAATAGCAAGCCCGGGGAGGCTCGCTCACTCGCCTCGTCTCGTACAGGGGGCGGACGTAGGCGCCTAGCGCATGCAGCACCTCCTGCAGCAGGTTGGGGAAGTGCCCTGTCTCGAACATTGATGTATAATGTTCGACAACAGGACCAAACCCCATGAAGTGGTCCTGCTGGGCGTAGTCAGCTTCCTGGTTGACGTGCTCATCCTCTCCATCGTCGTCGTCGTCGTCATCCTCGTCATCGCCGTCTCCGGAGTCGTCGGGGTCGTCGCCTCCAGGTGCAGGTGCTTGGAAGGCTGGTGCCGACGATGCTGACGTCGATGACCCAGCTGCGAAGGCCAGGGACTCGGCCAACGGGGTGGGGGTCGACAGCTGCTCCTCCGAGCTGTCCTCCAGGTTGATCACGTTCTCTACTCGGACGGGAGGGAGATTCGCTGGAGCTTCCTCGACTACCACTGGGTAGACCGGGATCTGCCGGGGCTGAGGGGCGTAGTTGGTGTTGACGCGAGTGGTTTGGAGAGTGCGAACCATCTACAAGAGAAGAGTCAACTTAGTTGAATTTCAAAGAGGTAAGACTGATAAAGAAATTTATAGGAATGAAATTAGCAAGTTTTGAACAACTAGGCTTTCCATTTCTAACTAATCTAACGACCTAGGGTCAGCATACCTCTGATACCACTTCTGTCACACCCGGTTCCAGGGGGTAGAACCGAGCGCATACCATATGTGTGCTAGGATCCATTTCCACACATATGTTGACGTCACAAGTGTAATATATCAAAAGACAATGCAATAAAGGCGTAAAGAGAGTATAAAACTTTATTACATCATCTGAAACATTGTGTCTTAAACAAGTATCACATCAAAGTTAAGCGGAAATAAACAACTGGGCAATCTTCCACAGGAAGTTGACCGGCGCATCGTTAGACTTAGAATTCCTCGTCGATAAATTCTCCATCAAAGTCTCCAGCATCACCCTCTGATCAAAATATTAGCAAGGGTGAGCTCACTTATGGTCGGGGCTCAGCAAGTGGGGGAAAAATTAATGCAGGTATAACAAGGTGAGGCTAAGGTTGAGCAGTAAGCATTTTAGTTGGTCAACATTTTATTATCAACACCTGTCTTACTAATAAGAGTGAATCCCAAATATCCCAATTAAACAAAGGAATATGAATATAACAAAAACACTTAAGTGAAACCACTTAAGCAAATTAGTGGCAGATCATCGGATCTCAATTTATGTCCATCTTTAAGTTCAATTATCATGTGAGGAGTCCAGGTCGCTCATAACCGGGAGCACGACTAATATATCAGTTTTACACTCTGCAGAGGTGGTACAACTTTACCCACAAGCTATGTATCCCATCTAGCCTGGGCTGATCGGACCCTTAGACACTGCCGAGGTGAATGGCTAGGGATCCATTATGAGGTTTTCACAAAATACACTTAATACGAAGCAACCCGCTAAGGTTTCTAAGACGATGGTGGTGGCCCCCTGGGTGAAGTACCTTAGCCAAGAATACGACCCCATGTTAACGTGGGCTGCCAGCACCTACCGCTCCCCCTCTTGCCCATCTTTCAGGTAAGGTTGCTAGGCACTAAGCATATAGAGCTATTTACCAAAGCCAGAGCCATGATAGCACTCGTGGTTGCACTGTTATCCTGGGTGGTCACTCCATGTTCCAATTAATTTGTAATAAAGTTATCTTAACCATCGGGTTAATGTCATAATTGTTAATTAACATTTTTGGAACATTAAAACCAATTAAAGAGTGACATTAAGAATCATTAAGTTGAGCGGTAGCATAAATCTTGCACAGCTTAATTATTTTCCCAGGTTAAACAAGGAATACAGGTAGTAAATCTAGGAAATCCTTAATTAGGTAAGCCCATCAAATTATGCAATATATCGAAAAGTAAACATTGTTATATGCAATGAGTAGGTACAAACAGAATATGCAGAGGGAGAATCCACTTGCCTTGTTCAAGCGAGTCATGCGGATCGTCCTCGAACGAGTTCGGATCGCCTACCGCACAATCCGCTTCTAACAGGGTCGCATAACGTACATACAAAAATAAAACATACACCAATAAATAAACATGCACCATTCATAAACATACACCAATACGTCATTAAGCACACATTAACCTTTCGCACTAATCATATCTTAATTACGTACTAATCGCGTAAATATTTATTAATTCAATTGTGGCTATTGTGGTGAGTCCTAATGGTGAATTTATGGGTGGGTGCAATAAATACGGTTTTAACTAGTATTAATTATATTTTAACATCATTAATAACATTAAATGATAATTATCATCTTTTAATACTAATAAATGAATTAATACCTTTTATTATTTCTAACTCAATTATTTAGTATAGCAAAAATGAATTTAATAATATTAATATTCTAAAAATCTACATAAATTGGTAATTGGGCTTTTTATAACACAAGTGAGGATATTTTGACATAAACTAATATTTTGCTTAATCTAAAATTTAAGTGCTCAATTTGCGGACATGATTATTTAACTAGCCAAAAATCAAATTACCACACTACTGGTGCTCTTTTCTCTTTTCTTTCTAAAAAGAAAATGCTAATAAAATAAATAGATAAATCATCTAAAATCCTATATTATTCATATGACATGAGTTCTATATCCTTTTTCTAATCCATCAAAAATGCACCTATAATTCTCCAATTAGTTTCTAAAATTTATCGTGACCAAATTTGACTATAAATTCTTATCTAGTATTTTTATCACCAACGTGTGACTATTAAATCTACGTTATATTTCTCTAAACCAAAACCAACACGTCGATTAACAAGAAATAACACGGTGTACTACTAATCGCATATTTCTACTAAATTCCATAACGCACACATATACATAAATCGGAATCACATGTGTTCATTTTACAACAAACAAAATATACAACTCATGAATCGAATCAAAAAGCGCTTTATAAAACACATAAAATAAATTTGGGTCGTCATCAACCTCGGGTTCGTGCGTGTGACGGGGATGGATCGACGGGTTTCGGCCGGACGGAGAGCGGGGCTTGACTACGGACAGCGAGTGCGTGGCTCCGGTGAACTCCGGCGACGAACGACACACTCCGGCGAACTACGGGCTCCGTGAACTCCAGCGATGAACTGCGGCTCCGGTGAACTCCGGCGACGAACGACGAGCGAGCGAGTGCGCGGAATGGGAGAGAGTTCGGGTAGGGAGGATAGGAGAGAGAGGCTCTGCTGCCTTTTTATAGAACGCAGGAGGGGAAAAGAAAGGACACCAGGGAGGTCATGGGGCGCCGGCGTTTAACTCTATTACACGGTTTAACACCAGGGAGGTCATGGGGCACCGGCGTTTAACTCCATTACACGGTTTAAGTACCCTCTGAAGAGGATATTACACATTAGTTCACCGGGAGGTGACATGAAGGCCACACACTTATGCCCTCATGTTAATATCAAGATTCAAGGAATAGATTTTACAGTCGACCCAGTGGTCCTAGGATCCAACGGGATTGATGTGATTCTTGGCTGCAATTGGTTGAAAAGTTGTGATGGAGTGATACGGTGTGCCAACGGAACAATTATGTTGACAAGTCCTCAAGGTGAAAGAATCCAAGTTAACATAGACAAGTCAACAGATGAAAAAGGGAAGACAGTGATCAATCACTTGGAAGAAAAGCCCTTGGAAAATATCAAAGTAGTGTGCGAATACCCAGATGTATTTCCGGAGGAATTGCCAGGTATGCCACCTGACCGTGATATAGAGTTTTCTATTGAATTAGTACCCAGAACCGCACCTATCTCAAAAAGACCATATAGAATGGATGTTAAAGATTTAGTAGAACTGAAGAAACAAATAGAAGAATTACTAGAAAAAGGTTTCATTTGCCTAAGTTCATCCCCTTGGGGAGCCCCAGTGCTATTTGTGAACAAGAAGGATGGTTCGAGAAGAATGTGCGTTGATTATAGAAGTTTGAATGAAGTAACCATCAAGAATAAATATCCATTACCTCGGATTGAAGATTTATTCGATCAAATGAAGGGAGCTAAGATATTCTCGAAGATAGATCTGAGATCGGGATATCATCAGTTAAAGATTCGAGCAGAAGATGTACCGAAAACAGCCTTCACGATGAGATATGGATTATATGAGTTTTTGGTCATGTCGTTTGGACTGACTAATGCACCAGCATAGTTTATGAACTTGATGAATAAAGTATTCATGGAATATCTGGATCAGTTTGTGGTCGTATTCATTGATGACATACTGATATATTCTCCGAATGAAGAAACTCACGAAGATCATCTAAGGCTAGTCCTACAAAAGCTTCGTGACAACCAACTGTACGCAAAATTCTTGAAGTGTGATTTTTGGTTGAAGGAAGTTGCTTTCTTAGGGCATATTGTTACCGATGGTGGAATTAAAGTGGACCCAGGAAAGATAAGTGAGATACTAAATTGGAAGCAACCCAAGGATGCGTCCAAGATCAGAAGTTTTCTTGGATTAGCAGGATACTATAGAAGATTTATTGAAGGTTTTTCCAAGTTAGTGAAACCACTTACCTCTCTACTGGAGAAAGGCAAAGAGTTCAAATGGGATGAAGCTTGCCAGAATTGTTTTGAAGAACTCAAGAAAAGGTTAACCACTGCACCAATACTGGTAATGCCAGACATCCACAAGGGATTTGATGTGTATTGCGATGCATCACACCTTGGACTTGGATGTGTGCTAATGCAAGAAGGAAAAGTGATTGCCTATGCTTCAAGACAGTTGAGGAAACATGAGAAGAATTATCCTACGCATGATTTGGAACTAGCTGCCGTAGTGCATGCTTTGAAGATTTGGAGGCACTATATGATTGGAAACAAGTGCAAAATCTTCACGGATCACAAAAGCCTGAAATATATATTCACTCAGAAGGAACTCAACCTCAGATAGAGAAGATGGCTTGAGTTGATTAAAGACTATGATTTGGAGATACAATATCACCCCGGAAAAGCAAATGTAGTAGCTGATGCTTTGAGTCGTAAGGGTCAAGTGAACAACGTTACTACTCATTTGGTGTCACAAGAATTGTGCTGGGAAATGGAACGACTCAACCTTGGATTGCTCAATAATGTAGAAGCAACGGTGATGGAAGTCGAATCTACTTTGGAAGAAGAGATTCGTAAAGGACAAGAGTCCGATGAGAAAATTAAGGAAATTAAAACTTTGATTAGTTTGGGTAAAGCCCCAGATTTCACGGAAGATGAACAAGGCACAATATGGTTTAAGAAGAGAATCTGTGTACTGGAAATCGAGCACTTACGCCAACTTATTTTGAGAGAAGCTCATGATTCAGCTTACTCTATTCACCCTGGAAGTACAAAGATGTACCAGGATCTTAAGGAAAAGTATTGGTGGTACGGTTTGAAAAGAGATGTCGCTACTCATGTTGCATTATGTGACGTGTGTCAGCGAGTTAAAGCTGAACACCAAAGACCAGCAGGATTGCTACAACCTCTCAAGGTACCGGAATGGAAATGGGAAGAAATCAGTATGGATTTCATAGTTGGACTACCCCGTACTCGAGATGGCTATGATTCAATATGGGTCATAGTAGACAGGTTAACTAAAGTAGCACACTTTATACCTGTGAAGACAACTTACTCGGGAGCCCAGTTAGCAGAGTTATACATGTCGAGGATTGTTTGTCTGCATGGAGTACCGAAGAAGATCGTATCAGATCGAGGAACCCAGTTTACCTCACGCTTTTGGAAAAGACTACATGAGTCCATGGATACCAAGCTAAATTTTAGTTCAACTTATCATCCGCAGACAGATGGGCAAACAGAAAGGACAAACCAAGTGTTGGAAGATATGTTAAGAGCTTGTGCTCTAAAGCATGGTAGAAGCTAGGATAAAAGTTTGCCTTATGCAGAATTTTCGTAAAACAACAGTTATCAAGCAAGTCTCAAAATGGCACCATTTGAAGCACTCTACGGACGAAAGTGTAGAACACCGCTTTATTGGAATCAGACTGGAGAAAGTCAAGTATTTGGTCCAGAAATTCTCCAAGAAGCGGAAAAGCAAGTGTAGATTATCAGAGAAAATTTGAAGACAACACAGTCAAGACAGAAAAGCTATGCTGATAATAGAAGAAGAGAGTTGATGTTTGAAGTAGGAGACTTTGTCTACCTTAAAGTTTCACCGATGAGAGGAATGAAAAGGTTTAAGGTTAAAGGAAAATTATCACCTCGCTATATTGGCCCATTCAAGATTTTGGAAAGAAAAGGTGAAGTAGCCTATCAGTTAGAGCTACCCGACAGATTATCAGATGTGCATGACGTATTTCACATATCACAACTTAAGAAGTGCTTAAGAGTACCAGAAGAACAGTTACCCATGGAAGGACAGAATGTTAATGAGGATTTAACTTATTCGGAGTACCCGGTCAGAATTCTGGAAACATCTCGCAGAATTACACGGAGTAAAGTCATTAACATGTGCAAAGTTCAGTGGAGTCATCATTCGGAAGATGAGGCCACTTGGGAAAGAGAAGATGAACTCAGAGCAGAATTCCCCCAGTTATTCTCGGAAGTTTCTTAATCTCGAGGACGAGATTCTTTTTAAGAGGGGTAGGTTTGTAACACCATAAAAGCCATCAATTAAAATAATGAATTTAGTTTTTATATTAATTAGGGTAATGATTTTTTAGTAAATTATTTATTTGCATCGTTTTCTTTGCATGCGTTTGATTTCTTATCGGATGTTTAATATCAATTCATTTTAAAAGAGGTACTAGTAATTAAATAATAATTAAGTATTATAGTAATTATTAGTCTAAAAACAAGTACTCCATTTATAAATATTTTTGGTAATTTTTTTATGATTTTTAGAGTTCTTTAAAAATGAATTTCGGAATTAAAAAAAAGAAAAAAAAACCTAAAACCACCCAGCCGGCCCACCTAGGGGCCCAATCCCCAAACCCTATTCCCAGCCGCGCGCGCGCTCCCCAGCCAAAGCAGCCGCCGCCGCCTCTATTCTCTCTCTCCCTCCTCTGATTTCCTATCTCTCTCCTCCCTCTCTTCTCTCCCTCACTCCTCTCTCTCTGCTCCCTCACGTTCTCTACTCCACGCGCGCCTGGCTCCCTGTATCCCAAGCCATCGCCGCCTCCTTCCCTCCTCTCACTTCTCTCTCCTCCCTCCCTCGTTTCTCTCTCACGCAGGCAGCACGCATGCCGCGCCAGGCTGCCGCGCGCCCTGCGCGTACCCAGCGGCCGCGCCCGAGCCGGCGCCCTGCACCAAGCAGCCCTCCCCCTGCACCCAGGCCACGACGTCGCAGCGACCAGGAGCAAGCCCGCGATGCCCGCGCGCAAGCCGAGTCCCGCCCTGCAGCCGCCGCGTACCACACGCCATGAAGCCACGACCGTTTCACTTCTGTGATTGATGGACTTCATTTCTTCTGTTTCTTCTCCCCCATTACCTCCCTCTATTAGTGGAGAAACCGACGGCATTAAACTGTGTAATGGAGTTAAACGCCGGCGCCCCATGACCTCCCTGGTGTCCTTTCTTTTCCCCTCCTGCGTTCTATAAAAAGGCAGCAGAGCCTCTCTCCTATCCTCCCTACCCGAACTCTCTCCCATTCCGCGCACTCGCTCGCTCGTCGTTCGTCGCCGGAGTTCACCGGAGCCGCAGTTCGTCGCCGGAGTTCACGGAGCCCGTAGTTCGCCGGAGTGTGTCGTTCGTCGCCGGAGTTCACCAGAGCCACGCACTCGCTGTCCGTAGTCAAGCCCCGCTCTCCGTCCGGCCGAAACCCGTCGATCCATCCCCGTCACACGCACGAACCCGAGGTTGATGACGACCCAAATTTATTTTATGTATTTTATAAAGCGCTTTTTGATTCGATTCATGAGTTGTATATTTTGTTTGTTGTAAAATGAACACATGTGATTCCGATTTATGTATATGTGTGCGTTATGGAATTTAGTAGAAATATGCGATTAGTAGTACACCGTGTTATTTCTTGTTAATCGACGTGTTGGTTTTGGTTTAGAGAAATATAACGTAGATTTAATAGTCACACGTTGGTGATAAAAATACTAGATAAGAATTTATAGTCAAATTTGGTCACGATAAATTTTAAAAACTAATTGGAGAATTATAGGTGCATTTTTTATGGATTAGAAAAAGGATATAGAACTCATGTCATATGAATAATATAGGATTTTAGATGATTTATCTATTTATTTTATTAGCATTTTCTTTTTAGAAAGAAAAGAGAAAAGAGCACCAGTAGTGTGGTAATTAGATTTTTGGCTAGTTAAATAATCATGTCCGCAAATTGAGCACTTAAATTTTAGATTAAGCAAAATATTAGTTTATGTCAAAATATCCTCAATTGTGTTATAAAAAGCCCAATTACCAATTTATGTAGATTTTTAGAATATTAATATTATTAAATTCATTTTTGCTATACTAAATAATTGAGTTAGAAATAATAAAAGGTATTAATTCATTTATTAGTATTAAAAGATGATAATTATCATTTAATGTTATTAATGATGTTAAAATATAATTAATACTAGTTAAAACCGTATTTATTGCACCCACCCATAAATTCACCATTAGGACTCACCACAGTAGCCACAATTGAATTAATAAATATTTACGCGATTAGTACGTAATTAAGATATGGTTAGTGCGAAAGGTTAACGTGTGCTTAATGACGTATTAGTGTATGTTTATGAATGGTGCATGTTTATTTATTGGTGTATGTTTTATTTTTGTATGTACGTTATGCGACCCTGTTAGAAGCGGATTGTGCGGTAGGCGATCCGAACTCGTTCGAGGACGATCCGCAGGACTCGCTTGAACAAGGCAAGTGGATTCTCCCTCTGCATATTCTGTTTGTACCTACTCATTGCATATAACAATATTTACTTTTCGATATATTGCATAATTTGATGGGCTTACGTAATTAAGGATTTCCTAGATTTACTACCTGTATTCCTTGTTTAACCTGGGAAAATAATTAAGCTGTGCAATATTTATGCTACCGCTCAACTTAATGATTCTTAATGTCACTCTTTAATTGGTTTTAATGTTCCAAAAATGTTAATTGGCAATTATGACATTAACCAGATGGTTAAGATAACTTTATTACAAATTAATTGGAACATGGAGTGACCACCCAGGATAACAGTGCAACCACGAGTGCTATCATGGCTCTGGCTTTGGTAAATAGCTCTATATGCTTAGTGCCTAGCAACCTTACCTAAAAGATGGGCAAGAGGGGGAGCGGTAGGTGCTGGCAGCCCCGTTAACATGGGGTCGTATTCTTGGCTAAGGTACTTCACCCAGGGGGCCACCACCATCGTCTTAGAAACCTTAGCGGGTTGCTTCGTATTAAGTGTATTTTGTGAAAACCTCATAATGGATCCCTAGCCATTCACCTCGGCAATGTCTAAGGGTCCGATCAGCCCGGGCTAGATGGGATACATGGCTTGTGGGTAAAGTTGTACCACCTCTGCAGAGTGTAAAACTGATATATCAGCCGTGCTCCCGGTTATGAGCGACCTAGACTCCTCACATGATAATTGAACTTAAAGATGGACACAAATTGAGATCCGATGATCTGCCAATAATTTGCTTAAGTGGTTTCACTTAAGTGTTTTTGTTATATTCATATTCTTTTGTTTAATTGGGATATTTGGGATTCACTCTTATTAGTAAGACAGGTGTTGATAATAAAATGTTGACCAACTAAAATGCTTACTGCTCAACCTTAGTCTCACCTTGTTATACCTGCATTAATTTTTCCCCCACTTGCTGAGCCCTGACCATAAGTGAGCTCACCCTTGCTAATATTTTGATCAGAGGGTGATGCTGGAGACTTTGATGGAGAATTTATCGACGAGGAATTCTAAGTCTAACGATGCGCCGGTCAACTTCCTGTGGAAGATTGCCCAGTTGTTTATTTCCGCTTAACTTTGATGTGATACTTGTTTAAGACACAATGTTTCAGATGATGTAATAAAGTTTTATACTCTCTTTACGCCTTTATTGCATTGTCTTTTGATATATTACACTTGTGACGTCAACATATGTGTGGAAATGGATCCTGGCACACATATGGTATGCGCTCGGTTCTACCCCCTGGAACCGGGTGTGACAGTTAGCGAGGTACTGTCCGAAACCAAGATCCGCTACCCACAAGTTCAGAAGCTGCTGTACGCGGTGATCCTGACACGGCGGAAGTTGCGACACTACTTCGAGTCTCATCCGGTAACTGTGGTGTCATCCTTCCCCCTGGGGGAGATCATCCATTGCCGAGAGGCCTCGGGTAGGATTGCAAAGTGGGCGGTGGAAATCATGGGCGAAACAATCTCGTTCGCCCCTCGGAAGGCCATCAAATCCCAGGTCTTGGCGGACTTCGTGGCTAAATGGGTTGACACCCAGCTACCAACAGCTCCGATCCAACCGGAGCTCTGGACCATGTTCTTCGATGGGTCGCTGATGAAGACAGGAGCCGGCGCAGGCCTACTCTTCATCACGCCCCTCGGGAAGCACCTACGCTACGTGCTACGCCTCCACTTCCCGGCGTCCAACAATGTAGCTGAGTATGAGGCTCTGGTCAACGGGTTGCGGATTGCCGTCGAGCTAGGGGTCCGACGCCTCGACGCTCGCGGTGACTCGCAGCTCGTCATCGACCAAGTCATGAAGAACTCCCACTGCCGCGACCCGAAGATGGAGGCCTACTGCGATGAGGTTCGGCGCCTGGAAGACAAGTTCTACGGGCTCGAGCTCAACCACATCGCTCGGCGCTACAACGAGACTGCGGACGAGCTGGCTAAAATAGCCTCGGGGCGAACAACGGTTCCCCCGGACGTCTTCTCCCGAGATCTGCATCAACCCTCCGTCAAGATCGACGACGTGCCCGAGCCTGAGGCACCCTCGGCCCAGCCCGAGGTACCCTCGGCTCGGCCCGAGGCACCCTCGGTTCGGCCCGAGGTACCCTCGGCCCCCGAGGGCGAGACACTGCACGTCGAGGGGGAGCAAAGCGGGGTCACACCTGATCAAAACTGGCAGACCTCGTACCTGCAACATCTCCACCGAGGAGAGCTACCCCTCGACCGAGCCGAAGCTCGGCGGTTGGCGCGGCGCGCCAAGTCGTTCGTCTTGCTGGGAGAAGGGAAGGAGCTCTACCACCGCAGCCCTTCAGGCATCCTCCAGCGATGCATCTCCACCACCGAAGGTCAGGAACTCCTCCGAGAAATACACTCGGGGGCTTGCGGCCACCACGCAGCACCTCGAGCCCTTGTCGGAAATGCTTTCCGACAAGGTTTCTACTGGCCAACGGCGGTGGCCGACGCCACTAGAATTGTCCGCGCCTGCGAAGGGTGTCAGTTCTACGCAAGGCAGACCCACCTGCCCGCTTAGGCTCTGCAGACGATACCCATCACATGGCCTTTTGCTGTGTGGGGTCTGGACCTCGTCGGCCCCTTGTAGAAGGCACCCGGGGGCTACATGCACCTGTTGGTCGCCATCGACAAATTTTCCAAGTGGATCGAGGTCCGACCCCTAAACAGCATCAGGTCCGAGCAGGCGGTGGCGTTCTTCACCAACATCATCCATCGTTTCGGGGTCTCGAACTCCATCATCACCGACAACGGCACCCAGTTCACCGGCAGAAAGTTCCTGGACTTCTGCGAGGATCACCACATCTGGGTGGACTGGGCCGCCGAATGGGCAAGTAGAGCGTGCCAACGGCATGATTCTACAAGGACTCAAGCCTCGGATTTACAACGACCTCAACAAGTTTGGCAAGCGATGGATGAAGGAACTCCCCTCGGTGGTCTGGAGCCTGAGGACGACACCGAGCCGAGCCACGGGCTTCACGTCGTTCTTTCTAGTCTACGGGGCCGAGGCCATCTTGTCCACAGACCTGGAATACGGTTCCCCAAGGACGAGGGCCTATGCCGACCAAAGCAACCAAGCTAGTCGAGAAGACTCGCTGGACCAGCTGGAAGAGGCTCGGGACAAGGCCTTACTACACACGGCGCGGTACCAGCAGTCCATGCGACGCCACCACGCCCGAGGGGTCCGGTCCCGAGACCTCCAGGTGGGCGACCTGGTGCTTCGGCTGCGACAAGACGCCCGAGGTCAACACAAGCTCACGCCCCCCTGGGAGGGGCCGTTCGTCATCGCCAAAGTTCTGAAGCCCGGAACGTACAAGCTGGCCAACAGTCAAGGCGAGGTCTACAGCAACGCTTGGAACATCCAACAGCTATGTCGCTTCTACCCTTAAGATGTTTTCAAGTTGTTCATATACCTCGCTCCCACGCAAAGCTTAGTCATCAAGGAAGGGTCAGCCTTGCCTCGGCAAAGCCCGACCCTCCCTCGGGGGCTAAAAGGGGGGAACCCCCTCTGCGTCAAAATTTTCCTCGAAAAAAGATCTTTTCTGCCAGAATGTCTTTCGTGCTTTTCGACTACTTCAAAAGTGGATCCTGAAAACAGCGGAGTACACGAAAGCAGCCAAGGCTGACCGAGCCGAGGGACTCCTACGCCTCCAGGATACAGATACCTCACTCATCACCTTCTGCCATAAGTAACTCACGTTCGGATAAGTGATTCCGCGGACCGAACAAGTCTTCATGTTCGGAAGCTCTTCTGCCGGAGCGATTCTTCGAGCCTTCTCGACTGCGTCGGTGACAGAACCCCATGGACGGGTAAGAGTGCACGTAAGCGGTAAGGCCGACCGAGCCGAGGGACTCCTACGCCTCCGGGATACGGATACCTCACTCATCACCTTCCGTGAGAAGCAACTCTCGCTCGCACAAACAGTTCTGTTACCGACAAAAAAGTCCAGATACTCGAAACAAGAGGAAAGGAGACGTGGCTTTACAATACGGCGAGGGTGTGTTTCGGCCTCGGCGGCCGCAGAAAACACACGCTACAAGATAATCCGATCCTGCAGGCTCGGATCTTGACGGCTTAAGGGAGCAGCAGCGCCCTTGGCGTCGACAACACCTTCGGCGAGGTCCGACCTAGCCTCGGACGGCGACGCGGTCCAAGGGTCTCCGCTCTGAAGGACAACGTCATCACCAAGCCCGGGCCATCGCCGCCAGGGTCTTCTCCGAGAATCTGGCCCGAGCAGGCGGCTCGGCCGGTCACCCCGGGGCCTCGGCCAGCTGTCCCCCAAGGACATCAGCCCGGCCCGAGGCCTCGGCAGATCAATTCCGGCATCGGCCCCGCTAACGGATGCCCCGGCCAGGCTCCGGCCGACGAGGCCTTCTTTTTGAGCCAACTCTGCCTCTATTCGCGCTGGCACCGCTACCCCTGGCCTCGGCTCATCGAAGAGCGGCCGAGGGTTTTCCTCTAACCAAGCGAGGGAAGCCTCGGACAACAAGGCTGACCGAGCCGAGGGACTCCTACGCCTCCGGGATACGGATACCTCACTCGTCACCTTAACACGGGGCGACTCACGCTTGGTGAAGCGGTTCAGACAACCAACAGGCGAGTCTTAGTGCTCGAAAATGATGAAAAAACACGGCTCCATGCCGAAATTACATACATGTTCAGGCCTCGACAGCCACAATGAACAAAAACACTGGCATTCGAAGTGCCATTACAAATGGAACTCCGGTTCCACCTCCGCAGGTACGAACGACCCCACTCGATGGAGGAGGGGCCTGCGGAGCAACAGAAGACCGACGAACGGCGCGCCGCCACCCGCTCCGGCAGCAGCGACGGCAACGACTTCTGCTCCGGGGGGCCGAACAGCGGCAGCGATGACCTCAGGGCGGATGCTGCTGCCAGGAGGCCCCCGCCCATGCCCAAACTCGTGAGGCAAGGACGGGCAGAAGGCCGTAGAGTTGGAGGTCGGTCCGTGGGCGGCCCTGGCTATCTCGTCGGCAGAGGAACCTCTTCCAGCTGCCGTGGCGGAAGCCGGCGCCGAGAACGGCTCCGAAGCCACTCGGGTCCGAGAGCCAGGCACGCGGCAGCTGCCAGCGCCACGGACGACTACCGCCCTTCCCCCCGATCACTGAGGGAAGAAGTGGGCCACCGCCCACGCAGGGGCCGACCCCAACTTGGCACACTCCCCTCCCCAGCCCTGGTGATGAAAATCCTTGAGGCTGAGGGAGGGGCAGAGGCCACGGCCCGGTTCGCTCTCCCCCGCCATCGAACTAGAGGTCACCATCTTGGGTGACCGCCGGCGGAGGGGTGCGACCAGGCTGCATGATGAAAATCCTTGAAGCCGAACGACGGCTGAAAGGTACCAACTCCCGCGGAGTTGCGTTCCTCCAACGACGAAGCGGAAAGACGGCGGATATCCCCCATCCGGGGGCTTGGAAGGTGGAAAGACACGATGCATAAGGGAGCGCGAAGACACTGTCGCCTTCCAAGAGGGTCACCCTCCTTTTAAAGGCGACTCTCCCTACTTGCGTCCCCAGCCGTCGTGGGCTGAGTCTTCTCCAACACGCTTCAAGGTCCTCCCCTACGGCGCGGGGGCTGGGTCCCACACGTCATGCAAGCTGGCCCAGAGTAGAAGAAGCCAAACCGCCGTGCGCGGTGCGTGCAACCGCCCAGCGGTTACAAGCGGCTCTCCACTTTTGCCCAGACCAGCGGGCGAAAGGGCGGGCAGCCATGCAGGCGGCATGCAACCGCGCCAAGTGGGCGCACTTCTCCGACTCCCAACACGCCCAGCATGGAGGCCCAGGCCCACACGTCATGCAACCGGCGCGCTGAATGCTTCGTGCATGCAACTGCACCGCCACTTGCGCCACCACCGCGCCTCCTCGGCTGCGGAACCAATACCGTGACTCGAGGCGACCCAGCACACGACCCAGCGGCGCCAGCCTGGCGCGACGGTCAATGCGGCCAAAAATGGGCCGGCAGTAATGGTGGTGGCAGGCGGGCAGGAGCAGCGGTCACGTCGTCAGCCAAGCTTACGTCCCATCCGGGGGCAGCGAGAGAACCCTCTCCCACGGCGTGAAGACAACGCACCCGTGTTCCGTTCCTCGAACGGCTCGCGCATGCGCAACGGCTGCCCCGCGAACCACTCGCCCCGTCGCATTAACTCCGCGGCGGGACAGGCGGCGCCTCTGGCAGGAGAAGCGAGCGACGCTTCACCTTCGCCATAATGACTGAAAGGGAATTAGGCTTAGACCTAGTTCCTAAATAATTTTGGTGGTTGAATTGCCCAACACAAACATTGGACTAACTAGTTTACTCTAGTGCATAAGTTATACAGGTGCAAAAGGTTCACAATCAGCCAATAAAAAGACCAAGTGTTGGATTCAACAAAGGAGCAGCAAGGCAACCGAGGGCTCCTCTGGCCGGAGGCACCGGACTGTCCGGTGTGCACCGGACTGTCCGGTGCGGCCAGAGGACTTCGACTTCAAACTCTTCGCCCTCGGGATTTCTCGGAAGCCGGCGCGCTAAAATTCACCGGACTGTCCGGTGTGCACCGGACATGTCCGGTGCTCCAAGGAAACGCGGCCTCCGGAACTCGCCAGCCTCGGGTTCGCTCGGCAGCCGCTCCGCTAAAATTCACCGGACTGTCCGGTGTGCACCGGACTGTCCGGTGTGCCAGCGGAGCAACGGCTCTCTGCGGCGCCAACGGCTCCCTGCGGTGCATTAAATGCGCGCGCAGCGCGCGCAGACGTCAGGCTCGCCCATACCGGTGCACCGGACATCAAACAGTACATGTCCGGTGTGCACCGGACATCCAGAAGGGCCCAGAAGTCAGAAGCTCCAACGGTCAGAATCCAACGGCAATGGTGACGTGGCAGGGGCACCGGACTGTCTGGTGTGCACCGGACTGTCCGGTGCGCCATCGAACAGAGGAGTTCCAGCAACGGTCACTTTTGGTGGTTGGAGCTATAAATACCCCAACCACCCCACATTCATTGCCATCCAAGTTTTCCACTTCTCAACCTCTACAAGAGCTCTAGCATTCAATTCTAGACACACCAAATAGATCAAGTCCTCTCCAAATCCCACACAACTGCATAGTGACTAGAGAGAGTGATTTGCTTGTGTTCTTTCGAGCTCTTGCGCTTGGATCGCATTCTTTCTTTCTCACTTGTTCTTGAGATCATCACTCAATTGTAACCAAGGCAAGAGGCACCAATTGTGTGGTGGCCCTTGCGGGGAAGTTTTGTTCCCGGTTGATTGAGAAGAAGAGAAAGCTCACTCGATCCGTGGGATCGTTTGAGAGAGGGAAGGGTTGAAAAAGACCCGGCCTTTGTGGCCTCCTCAACGGGGAGTAGGTTTGCGAGAACCGAACCTCGGTAAAACAAATCCTCGTGTCACACTCTTATTTGCTTGCGATTTGTTTTGCGCCCTCTCTCGCGGACTCGTTTCTTTACTACTAACGCTAACCCGGCTTGTAGTTGTGATTATTTTTGTAAATTTCAGTTTCGCCCTATTCACCCCCCCCTCTAGGCGACTATCAATTGGTATCGGAGCAAGGTTCTTCATTAGAGCCTAACCGCTCGAAGTGATGTCGGGAGATCACACCAAGAGGGAGATGGAGACCGGCGATGACAAGCCCACTACAAGTCAAGGGAGCACTTCATCTTCATCGGAAGAGTCCCGCACCAAGAGAAGAGAGAAGAAGAAGAAATCCTCCAAGCGGAAGGAGAAAAAATCTTCCTCTTCTCACCACAAAGAGAAGAAGGAAAAATCTTCTTCTCACAAGCCGCATCGGAGTGGGGACAAGCACAAGAGAATGAGGAAGGTGGTCTACTACGAGACCGATACTTCATCGACATCTACCTCCGGCTCCGACGCGGCGTCCGTCACTTCTAAACGCCAAGAGCGTAAGAAGTATAGTAAGATCCCCCTACGCTACCCTCGCATTCCTAAACATACACCTTTACTTTCCGTCCCTTTAGGTAAACCACCAACTTTTAATGGTGAAGATTATGCTATGTGGAGTAATTTGATGCGATTTCATCTAACCTCTCTCCACAAAAGATTATGGGATGTTGTTGAGTATGGTGTACAGGTACCATCCGTAGGGGATGAAGACTATGACACGGACGAAGTGGCCCAAATCGAGCACTTCAACTCCCAAGCCGCAACCATCCTCCTTGCCTCCCTAAGCAAGGAGGAATACAACAAAGTACAAGGGTTGAAGAACGCCAAGGAGATTTGGGACCTACTCAAGACGGCGCACGAGGGTGATGAACTCACCAAGATCACCAGGCGGGAAACGATCGAGGGGGAGCTCGGTCGCTTCCGTCTTCGCCAAGGAGAGGAGCCACAAGACATGTACAACCGGCTCAAGACCTTGGTGAACCAAGTGCGCAACCTCGGGAGCGCAAAATGGGATGACCACGAAGTGGTTAAGGTTATTCTAAGAGCCCTTATTTTCCTTAACCCTACTCAAGTACAATTAATTCGTGGCAATCCTAGATATACACAAATGACCCCCGAGGAAGTCATCGGGAATTTTGTTAGTTTTGAATGCATGATTAAGGGCTCCAAGAAGATCAACGAGCTTGATGAGCCTTCCACATCCGAGGCGCAACCCGTGGCCTTCAAGGCAACGGAGGAGAAGAAGGAGGAGTCTACACCAAGTAGACAACCAATTGACGCCTCCAAGCTCGACAACGAGGAGATGGCCCTAATCATCAAAAGCTTCCGGCAAATCCTCAAGCAACGGAAGGGGAAGGACTACAAATCCCGTTCCAAGAAAGTTTGCTACAAGTGTGGTAAGCCCGGTCACTTTATTGCTAAATGTCCATTATCAAGTGATAGTGACAGGGGTGACGACAAGAAGGGCAAGAGGAAGGAAAAGAAGAAGTACTACAAGAAGAAGGGCGGCGATGCCCATGTTTGTCGGGAGTGGGACTCCGACGAAAGCTCAAGCGACTCCTCCGACGACGAGGACGCCGCCAACATCGCCGTCACCAAGGGCCTCCTCTTCCCCAACGTCGGCCACAAGTGCCTCATGGCCAAGGACGGCAAAAAGAAGGTAAAATCAAAGTCCTCCACTAAATATGAAACATCTAGTGATGAGGATGATGATAAAAATGAAGAGGATAATTTGCGTATTCTTTTTGCCAACCTTAACATGGAACAAAAAGAAAAATTAAATGAATTGATTAGTGCTATACATGAGAAGGATGATCTCTTGGATTCTCAAGAGGACTTCCTTATTAAAGAAAATAAAAAGCATGTTAAGGTTAAAAATGCTTATGCTCTAGAAAGAGAAAAATGTGAAAAATTGTCTAGTGAGCTAAGTATTTGCCATGAGACTTTAGACAACCTTAGAAATGAAAATGCCAATTTGTTAGCTAAGGTTGATTCTCCTATTTGCAATATTTCAATTCCTAGAAATGATAATAATGATTTGCTTGCTAGGATTGAAAAATTGAACATTTCTCTTGCTAGCCTTAGAAATGAGAATGAGAAATTAATTGCTAAGGCTAAGGATTTTGATGTTTGCAATACTACTATTTCTGACCTTAGAACTAAGAATGATTTGTTGCATGCTAAGGTTATTGAATTAAAGTCTTGCAAACCCTCTACATTTACTATTGAGCATGTGTCCATTTGCACTAGATGTAGAGATATTAATGTTGATGCTATCCATGATCACCTTGCCTTAATTAAAAAACAAAATGATCACATAGCACAACTTAATGCTAAAATTAGAGAGCATGACTTAGAAAATGAAAAATTTAAATTGGCTAGAAGCATGCTCTATAATGGGAGACGCCCGGGCATTAAGGACGGCATTGGCTTCCAAAGGGGAGACAATGTCAAAATTAATGCCCCTCCTAAGAACTTGTCTAACTTTGTTAAGGGCAAGGCTCCCATGCCTCAGGATAACGAGGGTTACATTTTGTACCCTGCCGGGTATCCTGAGAGTAAAATTAAGAAAATTCATTCTAGGAAGTCTCACTCTGGCCCTAATTATGCTTTTATGTATAAGGGTGAGACATCTAGATCTAGGCAACCAACCCATGCCAAGTTGCCTAGAAAGAAAACTATTAATGCATCAAATGATCATGCCATTTCATTTAAAACTTTTGATGCATCTTATGTTTTGACTAGCAAGTCCGGCAAGGTAGTTGCCAAAATTGTTGGGGGCAAACACAAGGGCTCCAAGACTTGTGTTTGGGTACCCAAAGTTCTTGTATCTAATGCCAAAGGACCCAAAACCGTTTGGGTACCTAAAACAAAGAACTAAACTTGTTTTGTAGGTTTATGCATCCGGGGGCACAAGTTGGATACTCGACAGCGGGTGCACAAACCACATGACCGGGGAGAAAAGGATGTTCTCCTCATATGAGAAAAACCAAGATCCCCAACGGGCTATCACATTCGGGGATGGAAATCAAGGTTTGGTCAAAGGTTTGGGTAAAATTGCTATATCTCCTGACCATTCTATTTCCAATGTTTTTCTTGTAGATTCATTAGATTACAATTTGCTTTCCGTATCCCAATTATGTCAAATGGGCTACAACTGTCTTTTTACTGATATAGGTGTTACTGTCTTTAGAAGAAGTGATGATTCAATAGCTTTTAAGGGAGTGTTAGAGGGTCAGCTATACTTAGTAGATTTTAATAGAGCTGAACTCGACACTTGCTTGATTGCTAAGACTAACTTGGGTTGGCTCTGGCACCGCCGACTAGCCCATGTTGGAATGAAGAATCTTCACAAGCTTCTAAAGGGAGAACACATTTTGGGACTAACCGATGTTCATTTTGAGAAAGACAGGATTTGTAGCGCATGCCAAGCTGGGAAGCAAGTTGGGATACATCATCCACACAAAAATATCATGACTACCGACAGGCCACTGGAGCTCCTACATATGGATCTATTCGGCCCGATCGCTTACATAAGCATCGGCGGTAGTAAGTATTGTCTTGTAATTGTGGATGATTATTCTCGCTTCACTTGGGTATTCTTTTTGCAGGAAAAATCACAAACCCAAGAGACCTTAAAGGGATTCTTGAGACGGGCTCAAAATGAGTTCGGCTTAAGGATCAAGAAAATTAGAAGCGACAATGGGACGGAGTTCAAGAACTCTCAAATAGAAGGCTTTCTTGAGGAGGAGGGCATCAAGCATGAGTTCTCTTCTCCCTACACTCCACAACAAAATGGTGTAGTGGAGAGGAAGAATCGAACTCTATTGGACATGGCAAGAACCATGCTTGATGAGTACAAGACACCGGATCGGTTTTGGGCCGAGGCGGTCAACACCGCCTGCTACGCCATCAACCGATTATATCTTCATCGAATCCTCAAGAAGACATCCTATGAACTCCTAACCGGTAAAAAGCCCAATATTTCATACTTTAGAGTTTTTGGTAGCAAATGTTTTATACTTGTTAAAAGAGGTAGAAAATCTAAATTTGCTCCTAAAACTGTAGAAGGCTTTTTACTAGGATATGACTCAAACACAAGGGCATATAGAGTCTTTAACAAGTCCTCAGGACTTGTTGAAGTTTCTTGTGACGTTGTGTTTGATGAGACTAACGGCTCTCAAGTAGAGCAAGTTGATCTTGATGATGTAGGTGAAGAACAGGCTCCATGCATAGCGCTAAGGAACATGTCCATCGGGGATGTGTGTCCTAAGGAATCCGAAGAGCCTCCAAATGCACAAGATCAACCATCCTCCTCCATGCAAGCATCTCCACCAACTCAAGTTGAGGATGAGGCTCAAGATGTTGAACAAGAAAATCAAGAAGATGAGCCACCTCAAAATGACGGCAACGATCAAGGGGGAGATTCAAATGATGAAGACAAGGAGGATGAACAACCAAGGCCGCCACACCCAAGAGTCCACCAAGCAATACAACGAGATCACCCCGTCGACACTATCCTTGGCGATATTCATAAGGGGGTAACTACTCGATCTCGTGTTGCTCATTTTTGTGAACATTACTCGTTTGTTTCCTCTATTGAGCCAACCAGGGTAGAGGAAGCACTACAAGATTCGGATTGGGTGATGGCGATGCAAGAGGAGCTCAACAATTTCACAAGGAACGAGGTATGGCACTTAGTTCCACGTCCTAATCAAAATGTTGTAGGAACCAAGTGGGTCTTCCGCAACAAGCAAGACGAGCATGGTGTGGTGACTAGGAACAAAGCTCGACTCGTGGCCAAGGGGTATTCACAAGTCGAAGGTTTGGATTTTGGTGAAACCTATGCACCCGTAGCTAGGCTTGAGTCAATTCGTATATTATTAGCCTATGCTACTTACCATGGCTTCAAGCTCTACCAAATGGACGTGAAGAGTGCCTTCCTCAATGGACCAATCAAGGAGGAGGTCTATGTTGAGCAACCTCCCGGCTTTGAAGACAGTGAGTATCCTAACCATGTTTATAGGCTCTCTAAGGCGCTTTATGGGCTCAAGCAAGCCCCGAGAGCATGGTATGAATGCCTTAGAGATTTCCTTATTGCAAATGGTTTCAAAGTCGGCAAGGCCGATCCTACTTTATTCACTAAGACTCTTGATAATGATTTGTTTGTATGCCAAATTTATGTTGATGATATTATATTTGGGTCTACTAACAAATCTACATGTGAAGAATTTAGTAGGATCATGACATAGAAATTCGAGATGTCGATGATGGGGGAGTTGAAATATTTCTTAGGATTTCAAGTCAAGCAACTCCAAGAGGGCACCTTCATTAGCCAAACGAAGTATACTCAAGACATTCTAAGCAAATTTGGAATGAAGGATGCCAAGCCCATCAAGACACCCATGGGAACTAATGGACATCTCGACCTCGACACGGGAGGTAAGTCCGTGGATCAAAAGGTATACCGGTCGATGATTGGATCATTGCTTTATTTATGTGCATCTCGACCGGACATTATGCTTTCCGTTTGCATGTGTGCAAGATTCCAAGCCGACCCTAAGGAATCACACCTTACGGCCGTAAAACGAATCTTGAGATATTTGGCTTTTACTCCTAAGTTTGGGCTTTGGTACCCTCGGGGATCCACATTTGATTTGATTGGTTATTCGGATGCCGATTGGGCGGGGTGTAGGATTAATAGGAAGAGCACATCGGGGACTTGCCAGTTCTTGGGAAGATCCTTGGTGTCATGGGCTTCAAAGAAGCAAAATTCGGTCGCTCTTTCTACCGCCGAAGCCGAGTATATTGCCGCAGGCCATTGTTGCGCGCAATTGCTTTGGATGAGGCAAACCCTGCGGGACTACGGTTACAAATTAACCAAAGTCCCTTTGCTATGTGACAATGAGAGTGCAATCAAAATGGCCGACAATCCCGTCGAGCACAGCCGCACTAAGCACATAGCCATTCGGTATCATTTTCTTCGGGATCACCAACAAAAGGGGGATATCGAGATTTCTTACATTAACACTAAAGATCAATTAGCCGATATCTTTACCAAACCACTTGATGAACAATCTTTTACCCGACTTAGGCATGAGCTTAATATTCTTGATTCTAGGAATTTCTTTTGCTAAGTCTTGCACACATAGCTCATAAATATACCTTTGATCATGTCTCTTTTATATATGCTATGACTAATGTGTTTTCAAGTGTATTTCAACCAAGTCATAGGTGTATTGAAAGGGAATTGGAGTCTTCGGCGAAGACAAAGGCTCCCACTCCGTTCTACTACTCATCCTTCGCCGTCGCTCCGCATCATCTCTCCAACGTTGGTATAACCTTCACTCATTTATTTCATGACCAAAGGGGGAGAATGTACTTCATTGGGCTCTAATGATTCCGTTTTTGGCGATTCATGCCAAAGGGGGAGAAAATATGAGCCCAAAGCAAAAGGACCGCACCACCACCTAATCTCATAAATTTGATAATTTTATATTGGTAAATTTCAAAATTGGTATCTCTTTGTGTTCTAAGAGGGGAGTAACGAGTATTTTCAAAATTGATGTCTTAAAACCCTCTTGAACACTAAGAGGAGACCTTATTTGAGGGGGAGTTTTGCTTAGTCAAAGGAAAAGCATTGGAAATAGGGGGAGAAAATTCCATATCTTGAAAATGCTTTGCAAAATCTTTTTCATTTACCTTTGACTATCTTGCAAAAGTACTTTGAAAAGAATTTACAAAAGAATTTGCAAAAACAAAACTCGTGGTGCAAATATGGTCCAATATGTCAAAAACAAAGAAACCATCCATGCGCATCATATAAGTTTATATTGGCTCAATTCCAAGCAACCTTTGCACTTACATTATGTAAACTAGTTCAATTATGCACTTCTATATTTGCTTTGGTTTGTGTTGGCATCAATCACCAAAAAGGGGGAGATTGAAAGGGAATTAGGCTTAGACCTAGTTCCTAAATAATTTTGGTGGTTGAATTGCCCAACACAAACATTGGACTAACTAGTTTACTCTAGTGCATAAGTTATACAGGTGCAAAAGGTTCACAATCAGCCAATAAAAAGACCAAGTGTTGGATTCAACAAAGGAGCAGCAAGGCAACCGAGGGCTCCTCTGGCCGGAGGCACCGGACTGTCCGGTGTGCACCGGACTGTCCGGTGCGGCCAGAGGACTTCGACTTCAAACTCTTCGCCCTCGGGATTTCTCGGAAGCCGGCGCGCTAAAATTCACCGGACTGTCCGGTGTGCACCGGACATGTCCGGTGCTCCAAGGAAACGCGGCCTCCGGAACTCGCCAGCCTCGGGTTCGCTCGGCAGCCGCTCTGCTAAAATTCACCGGACTGTCCGGTGTGCACCGGACTGTCCGGTGTGCCAGCGGAGCAACGGCTCTCTGCGGCGCCAACGGCTCCCTGCGGTGCATTAAATGCGCGCGCAGCGCGCGCAGACGTCAGGCTCGCCCATACCGGTGCACCGGACATCAAACAGTACATGTCCGGTGTGCACCGGACATCCAGAAGGGCCCAGAAGTCAGAAGCTCCAACGGTCAGAATCCAACGGCAATGGTGACGTGGCAGGGGCACCGGACTGTCCGGTGTGCACCGGACTGTCCGGTGCGCCATCGAACAGAGGAGTTCCAGCAACGGTCACTTTTGGTGGTTGGAGCTATAAATACCCCAACCACCCCACATTCATTGCCATCCAAGTTTTCCACTTCTCAACCTCTACAAGAGCTCTAGCATTCAATTCTAGACACACCAAATAGATCAAGTCCTCTCCAAATCCCACACAACTGCATAGTGACTAGAGAGAGTGATTTGCTTGTGTTCTTTCGAGCTCTTGCGCTTGGATCGCATTCTTTCTTTCTCACTTGTTCTTGAGATCATCACTCAATTGTAACCAAGGCAAGAGGCACCAATTGTGTGGTGGCCCTTGCGGGGAAGTTTTGTTCCCGGTTGATTGAGAAGAAGAGAAAGCTCACTCGATCCGTGGGATCGTTTGAGAGAGGGAAGGGTTGAAAAAGACCCGGCCTTTGTGGCCTCCTCAACGGGGAGTAGGTTTGCGAGAACCGAACCTCGGTAAAACAAATCCTCGTGTCACACTCTTATTTGCTTGCGATTTGTTTTGCGCCCTCTCTCGCGGACTCGTTTCTTTACTACTAACGCTAACCCGGCTTGTAGTTGTGATTATTTTTGTAAATTTCAGTTTCGCCCTATTCACCCCCCCCCTCTAGGCGACTATCAATGACCGCGTCAAAAAAGGTACGCCGCGTCGTTCGATTTCGTATCCTTTTCCTTTTTTCCTCTTTCTCTCTCTTGCAACAGGGACCGGGAAAGGGGGATACCCCGAAAAGGATCCTTCCCCGTGAAGGAACCAGGCTCCGAGCCTCCCTACTGATCAGAGGTTCGAAGGCTGGCCCCTCGGAAGGGTTCAACAGCCGCCTCAGAGCACGTGGGCTCCACACCCACTACTGGTCAGAGGTTCGAAGGCCGGCCCCTCGGAAGGGTTCAACGGCCGCCTCAGGCTACTCGGGCTCTGCGCCCACTACTGATCAGGGTTCGAAGGCTGGCCCCCGAAGGGTTCACAGCCGCCTCAGACACAGAGCGAGGGATGGCCATGGGTACGTTTGATACATAACCAAGGCTCGGGCTGCGCTCCCGAGGTACCCTAGGACATTTCCGAGACCAGCGGGAACGATCTTGTAACGGAATCCCATCAGAGGGAGGCATCGAGCCCTCGGACCCCGTTGCCAGGGGACCGGGTCCGGCAGATCACCCGCAGGTACTTTTGGGCGCGCCTCTGGGCCTCTAACCGACCCCTAACGAATGGGGCACGGACGTCCGCTCGGATCACCCGCCTGCAGCTCACCGGAGACACCATGTTCGGCGCCCACCGAGGGCAACATGGCGCTCTCCCCCCTCCTCCTTGCGGAAAGGCGACGCAGGGGCGTATGTAAAAAAGTCGAGTCTGTCCCTGATCGCCCTCTCGCCCTGTGCAGAGGCTCGGGGGCTGCTCTCGCAAACCCGGCTCCGGCCAAACTGTTGACAGCGTCAACATATCAGCCCAAGAACTTGGGACCCGACCGTACACGCGGGCTACGGCCAGCTCGCATGAGGGAATGACCAGACCAGCCGAAGCATTGCGCGAGGCGTTAAGACCTCGGAGGAGTCAAACCACTCCTCCGAGGCCTCGGGGGCTACACCCGGCGGGTGCGCTCGCGCGCACCCACCAGAACAAAACGCAACCGAGAAAGGCTGGTCCCCTTGCAAAAAAGTGCGATGAAAGCCTCCAAGCGAGTGCTAACACTCCCTTCGAGGCTCGAGGGCTACTGTCAGGAACCATAATTAGGGGTACCCTCAATGCTCCTAATTCTCAGCTGGTAACCCCCATCAGCATAAAGCTGCAAAGGCCTGATGGGTGCGATTAAGTCAGGGATCAGTCCATTCGAGGGACTCGATCATGCCTCGCCCGAGCCTAGCCTCGGACAAGGGCAGTCGACCCTGGAGGATCTCCGCCTCGCCCGAGGCCCCCCTCCAGCGGCGAACATATTTCCGGCTCGCCCGAGGCCCTGTCTTCGCCAAGAAGCAACCCTGACCAAATCGCCGCACCGACCGACCAAATCGCAGGAGCATTTAATGCAAAGGTGTCCTGGCACCTTTACCCTGACGCGCGCCCCTCAGCCGACAGAGCCGAAGTGACCGCCGTCACTTCGCCGCTCCACTGACCGGTCTGACAGAAAGACAGCGCCGCCTGCGCCGCTCCGACTGCGGTGCCACCTGACAGAGTGAGGCTGACAGGCAGTCAGGCCCGGCCGCACGCACCATAGGAAGCTCCGCTCCGCCCGACCCAGGGCTCGGACTCGGGCTAAGCCCCGGAAGACGGCGAACTCCGCTCTGCCCGACCTAGGGCTCGGACTCGGGCTAAGCCCCGAAAGACGGCGAACTCCGCTCCGCCCGACCCCGGGCTCAGACTCGGGCTAAGCCCCGGAAGACGGCGAACTCCGCTCCGCCCGACCCAGGGCTCGGACTTGGGCTCAGCCCCAGAAGACGACGAACTCCGCTTCGCCCGACCCCAGGACTCAAATTCCGCCCTGGCCTCAGCCAACGGCCTCCGCCTCGCCCGACCTAGGGGCTCGGACTCGACCTCGGCCACGGAAGACGGACTCGACCCCGACCTCGGAGGAGCCTCCACATCGCCCCAACCTAGGGCGCAGGCCGGCCACGTCAACAGGAGGCGCCATCATTACCCTACTCCAAGCTGACTCAGGCTACGGGGAACAAGACCGGCGTCCCATCTGGCTCGCTCCGCCAGATAGGCAATGATTGCGCCCCGCACGCACCCTGACGATGGCGGCTCTCGGCATCCTTACGGAAGCAAGAGGACGTCAGCAAGGACTCGACAACCCCGACAGCTGTCCCTCCGCCAGGCTCCAGCGCTCCTCCGACGGCCATGACATCACACAAACCGGGCGCCAAAATCTCTCCGGCCGCCACGATGGCGTGTACTTAGGGCGCTAGCTCTCCTCCGCTAGACACGTAGCACTCTGCTACACCCCCCATTGTACACCTGGATCCTCTCCTTACGCCTATAAAAGGAAGGACCAGGGCCCTCTTAGAGAGGGTTGGCCGCGCGGGGACGAGGACGAGACAGGCGCTCGCGTGAGGCCGCTCGCTCCCTACCCCGTGTGGACGCTTGTAACCCCCTACTGCAAGCGCACCCGACCCGGGCGCGGGACGAACACGAAGGCCGCGGGATTTCCACCTCTCTCATGCACGTCTCCGGCCACCTCACTTCCCCCCTTCGCGCTCGGCCTCGCGCCGACCCATCTGGGCTGGGGCACGCGGTGACACTTCACTCGTCGGCTTAGGGCCCCCCGGTCTCGAAACGCCGACAGGATCGTTTCCTAAGTCCCTAGAATACCAATCCGTGTCTAAAATACCTTGATGATGAGTAGATCTATTCTATTGAGGGGTACATGTATACATACTGTCGTTGTTGTTCCTAGCCATCATTGTGGCGGCGTCTTGCAGCGAAGACCCGCCTCCTTCTCCTTCTCGATCTCTCTGCTGGTGTCGAGGAGATTGGTTTATGTCGTTGATCGGCGGTGGATCAGCTCCTCCAATGTTGCCTGCAGGGGGAATCTCCGATCCCGATGGGATAATGGGGATCTGAGACATAGTCACAGCGATTCCAGTCACTTCGAGCGCCTAGGGGATCAGTTCCTCTCAAGTGTCGATTAGGGTTTGTGGTCGAGCGATTAGCGTTGGCTAAACCCGTCGGCCCCCTTAATCTATTTATATGGCGTCGTGTGACCGGGGGCTGCAACCAACGGTTAGGATAGCCCCCCCCATCAGGGGCGCGGTTAGACGGTTAGGATTAACCCTACCCCGGTTACTGTTAATCGGCTAGTGTAGAGGACACATCCTAACAAGCTACACAATTGAAAATGCGTTGTTTGAGTTTTGGTTGTGATGAAAATGTCTTGTTTGCAGTTTTGATTATGATGGAAGGAGACAGTGTATGGGGCAAGGGAAAAGAGCCATGTATTGGTGAATCATCATCTGATGCAGCCTGTGAATGGGTGGTTACTACCGATGGTAAGGCTTTCTAGCATTAGATTAGCACTATTGAGTTCTCACATGCAAACTAGAAGTAGAAATTTTAGTTCTCTAGTGGAAAGTCATGCCGAATTACATTTTTAATTTCATGCCACATAACTTTGTTTATTATTTTGCGTCATTTATTTTTATATTACTAGGAACTCGCAAACAACTACAAGGTTCTATTGATGACCCATGGAGTCATGGTGAGAAGTGGAAGAAACAAGGATTCAAGTGCGCCTAGTCTTCCACAATTGACCCATATTCGTCCAAGATCAACTAGAAAAAGGAAGCCAACACACAAGAGTGTTTATGATCTATAAAAGGTAAGCTCATGAACTTTGGTGTCCATGTGTCCAGCTTGTGCTATGGTAGTAAAAACACTCCATATATACGAAATGCTTGTGCGTGAGCGTATGGATGTATTTACCTAGCAATTTAAGGCTGTGCAACATCCTTGATTGCCAGTGGTTCTAATCTTCCTAAAATTCTTGTATTTGTTGTATTTGTTTTGTTGGGGATTCTTATTTTGGAAAGCATGAATTGATTTAGGTCCTAGTCTTAGAGATGGTCTCAGTGCGGTTCATAGCTTAACTTCACTTGCACTCCTATCATTCAATAATAAATGTAACATTCAATAATAATAAATAATAACACGGAGTAAAAAGCGATTGTGTTGTGCTATGACACACGAGCACAACTGCACAAGTCACAAGATTCTTTGCCGGTCGCCCAACCCCAACCCCCGTCCCCGTCCTCCATTCGCAAAAGCTAGGCGATTACGCCATGCACGAGCCGACATGTCACATTAGTGTGCACCACGAGAATATGTTCTTCTCCATCGTCCATAGGCCAACCATGCGCCCACGGCTAGCTTAATTCGCCGCACCATCAGTTCGCTCGCAAACTCTCCTATCAAGCACAGCCATGGCTGCTCCCAGACTCGCCGCCGGCAGCTGCCACGCTCTGCGCGGAGTGCTCCACGACAAGCTCAGCGCCGTTGAGCTGCAGCTGCGGGCGTGCCGCCGCTCCCTCGCCGGCGCGTCCGGCTCTTCGTCGACGACGGCAGCCGCCGTGGCCGCGCTCGTCTGCGCCGCCGCGGCGTTCCCGCGAGCCGCGGCCTTCTTCCTGCCACTCGTGGCCTCCACCTCCCTCTGCTGCACGGCAGCGTGCCTGTTCGCCGCCGTGGAGCGGAGCGCGGCCAAGGAGGCTGTAGAGGCCGTGGTCGTGGACGGCGAAGGGAAGGCCGAGGCCGGGCTGCTACAGGTGATCGGCGAGGCCAACACCAGCGCGTACGGCGACAGGCTCGGCAGCGTCCAGGTGGGATGTTTCATCCGCAGGTCCGCGAGGCGAGGCGTGGACGAGGACGGCGAGGAGGTCGTGTTCGCCGGCACGCTGGCGCCCTGCGCGGCGGGCTTCGTCGGCGCCGGTCACGCCCAGCGACGCGGCGCCGCGCTGGAGGAGGAGCTCAGGGCGATGCGCGTGGATCGGCTCGCTGAAGGCGTCTGGAACAGCTACTTCGGCAGGTGGTCTAAGTGGCACCACATCGACACGGCATGCAGCCTCTGAGCCCTCTGCAGCTGCAGTCAAGCACTTGATATTGTTGCTCCATTATTAGGATCGTTTCAAACAAAATGTCTATGCTACTATACTTATATGGAAGTTTTAAATACAGGTTTGATCGAATTTTGTGCTTGTTTGACCGTTGTATTGAGTTTGGATGTCTTTGTTGTGTCACTAACAATTAGTCGATCGAAAAATAATAATAATAATGGTTTAGTTAAGTAGGGTGGTTGGCTTGGACCCCCACAATCTAGCTAGCGTGATCAAGTTTGTTGGCCAGTTCTTGTCATGGATGATGACCAAAACAGAGCGTTGAGCCGACCGGTTGCCGGTTCCCTCAGCTTGGTGGTCTCATGACTTCAGATGCCTGTTCAAACTACTACTACAACGCAATGTAGTACAGTACTTTCTAGCTTCCCGAGCTAGCTCCCCTGCCACATAGTTCACCAGCCCATCTAATTTTGTCTTTAAGTTAGATATATTTTTTTTAACCTTGACCACAAATATTCAAGAATTTTTGGTTGGCAAGCACAAAACTACACTGTTAGATTTCTCATGGAAACTAGTTTCATAACATGCAACCCTTTTTCAATAAAGAGGATGTAATTTTATACAAATAGCTATTCAAATATTCTCTCCGTTCTAAAATAGTATTCGTTTTAATTTTAATTTTTTATGTCTATATTTAAATAAATAATTATAAATTTAGATACGTATATAGAATATATATCCGAAGTATTGTATACGTCCATCAGTTATCTAAAATCAATTTTAATTTAGGACACGTGTACGGTTTACTGAGGCAGCCCCTTTGTAGCTATTCCATCCCACATGACAGCGATCCACATCATCGGCTAATCTAGACCACTACGCTCAGTTATATCCATCCGTTTCATCTCAGCCGGCCGGCCAGCCACCACCAGCCGAGCCAACAGCATCGCCGTCCTCCTCTGCCTCCCCCTACCGCTTCCCCATCGTCGACTCGCCGTTCGTTGCGACCGTGACATGCGAGCCTATGATTTCTCGTGCAGCAGGACCAACGGCAGAAGCAGAAGGATCAAGGACCACAGGCACACATACACATCTGAGCGTGGTGCGCGGCCGGCGGCAACACGGCAGCAGGCTGCACGCCTGATGCACAGCTTGCGCGGTCGGCAGTTCCTCGGTGCGGCAGGGAAGGCCGTGTACTACACAGCCGGCTCCATCGCAGGTTTCCAAAGCCAAGGTCACTAGGTCAGGTATGGTCGCCTTTTAATTTCTCTTTGTAGTCGATTGATTATTTTATTTGTACCAAAAATAGGATCAAGTTCGGAGCTGGAAAGGTACAGAGCTGCCAGAACGACTCAACCTGAACGTGCAATGTTGCTGGTACGTGACTCGGACTTTACTAGCTATTCCCTCCGTTTCGTTTTTTAGTTGTCGCTCGAGTCATAATAGTTGTCGCTCTAGATAAAGTAAAAAAAAAATAAACTACCATTTTTGCCCTTGCAGCAGGTGTTTATCAGCTAAGGTTGGGTGAAATGGGAAGGCCTAAGCCTAGGTTTGTGGGAGGGCAAAATCGTCAATTTATAGGTTCCTTAATCTACACAAAGTTGTTAGAAACGACTTATAAAACGAAACGGAGGGAGTATGTATTACTATTTTTTTAGTTCTAAAGGATAGTTATAATAAAAACATATAAGGGCATGTTCGGTTTGATCTCGATCCATATGGATCAGAGAGGATTGAGGCCCTATTCGGTTAGATCGGATTGTGGCCAGGAACTATTCCAACTAATCAATACTAGTACAAATAAACTTATCATTCCAACCGGAATAGTTCTAATGGAACCGTTCCGGAGTAAACGAACACCCTGAGTGATTTCAATCTATAGCTAGTCAAAATATATACTCATCCCTTTAATTCTCTCCAATCCATTTAAGATATTGTTCGGTTATTCCTATCACATGTGGATTAGATGAGATTGAAAAAAAATATAAAAGATTTTAACTTGTTTGAGATTTAAACGCACAAGCCCTAAGAAGATTTCGAGAAAGACTCTTCTCCAATAGTTATGTGAAGCAAATCCCTAAATTTACAAACTCCCTACAAAACCTAATTTTATCTTTACATTTATCAACCTCGTTGGGACTCTCTAAATCAACGTTAGTGATAAGTCCATCCACTGTTTCGCGTCGTGCCACACCGCCCCATCGACCAAGAAATCCATCTCCAGCGTCCAGACGTCTTGACACCGTCATCGCTAGACAACCTCTTGTGTCGAGGCGCCGTCCTCCTGTGCTGCCTTCACGTTGTCGACGCGGCCGTCTGGTCTTTCATCGACAACTCCGACCTCCCAAGACATCAGGGGGAATATTATTGATATTGATTTTTGTTGCCAGTTCAATTAAAAATAGACACCCTTATTTTTTACATTTAACTTTAAAAATTAGCAACCGATAAATAGAGAATGGTTAGAGCGTAAATACTATTTTTACTTCATAAAGTGTTTTAGCAACTGTTAAAATCTATAATTTAGGATGCTAAGTTTATATTACTATTGGAGATACTCTTAGGTGCTAAAATTAGTTGTAGAGGTTCTAAACAGCCGTTAGCTAATATCCCAACTAATTGTCAGCTAATTCACAACTAATAATTAGTTTATTAGCCGGCTCAAACCAGCTAACAATTTATTAGGTGACATAGCTAAATTCGAGTTAGAGATGACTAGGACCTAGATAGTCGGGATACTCGTTTCCTACCAAATAGGTTAATTCCTTTGCCTTGCCTACTGAATATCAGATAGCCTATTCAAAAAGCTATTCAAAAAGGTGCTTTATTAGTAGCAACGTCGTTAAAACGGTACACGGAGAACAGTAACCAGCGGTAGGGACACCTTTGGAATTGGAGATCGACCACTCGACCAGCTACACGATGAACTCGTATAAAACTGTCGTCTTTAGATGTGCATCTGGTTCCCGGTGTGCGTGCTAGTATCGGATTCGTAGGCATCTCTCTCAGCTGAAAAAAAGCCTGGCATGCTTTACTCGACGACCGTGGAGTGGCTTGACGTAACTATCAGTGCTTTTCTTGAGCAGTGAGCACAAAAAACGCTTATCAGCAAATGCAAATTAATGGGAGATTGGAAGATCATAGCTCAAGTTTGAGTTCTTACACACTCAGACGACTCTGGGCCAATAAAAAATATTGTCATCACTATGTATGAAAAAGGCAGCTCTATCTTTAAGATACGTTTGGTTAGAGAGCCCATTAAAATTAGAATGGAGCGGCTTTATTCCAGTTTGCTAGAATGGAGTCATTCTATCTTGTGTTTGGTGATTAAAATTAGCTCCTCCCCAACTTTAAAGGCCTGGCGCACTCTGTCATTGGCAATGGTAGATCAATCTCATTCTGGGAGGATCAGTGGAGTCAGAACATCCCAAGGCAAAAATTTTCAGAATTATTTTCTTTTGTCAAAAACACAAAGCTGTCTATCAAGGAAGCTAAAGAGCAGGATCAGTTCGCTGTTTTTTTCCATTTGCCTATTTCTGAGCAAGCCTTTGAGCAGTATTTGGAGTTGCAGGTGGCTTGGGAGCAAATTGCCCTCAATAATGCTCACGACCGTTGGCGGTACATTTGGGGCTCCGACGACTATTCCTCGCAAAAAGCTTACAGACACTTTATGGGCCAGACGCAGATTCACCTTATCTACAGACACTTATGGAAGAGCAAATGTCAGCCTAAACATAGAGTTTTCTATTGGTTGTGGCTTAAGAATAGACTAAATACCAGAGATATGCTAAGAAGGAAAAACATGACCCTGAAATCTTACTCATGCGAGAATTGTTTATGGCAGAGGGAGGAGACACTCTATCATTTGTTCCTCAGATGCAATTTTGCAAAAGCCTGCTGGAATTCAATTGGAATAACCCCTCCTAGAATCTCTGATCCAGAGGAGGCCTCAGCAAACCTTAAACACCAACTTAACGTCCCTTTCTCTATGGAGATTATCATTCTCATGACTTGGAGCATCTGGAAAAGCCGAAATGAATGGCTATTTGCAAATAAAGATCCTTCAGTTCATCACTGTACGCAAGAATTCTGTAAGGAGCTGAGGTTAATCATTTACAGAGCGCGTGGGAAATTTAACATTTCCATCCCAAATTGGCTGAGGTCGTGGCAGACATAAGAGTTGTCCTTCTTGCTCCTTTACTTGTAAACTGTATAATTAGATCTTTTGGATTACGATTTGTAACTAGGTTTAGTTGTAACATTTTTTTCTCATTTCTAATAAAATCTCAGTAGGGGCTCTCCCTCCTGAATCTTCAAAAAAAATTAGAACGAAACCGCTATATTTTTTGTTTGGTTGAAAAGTAGAATATAGCGGAGCCGTTCTATTTATTGTTTCGTTGGAAAGTCATACAAGTGTAGAGGGGAGAAGAGGAAGATGGTCGCTCACATCCGTGAAAGCGCTTGTTGGGGGCCTTCGGCTCCCGAAGGTCCTCAAAAACACAGTTTGACAATGTTTTCCAAGTGTAAAATGTGAACAGGCACCTTCGGAACAGGCACCTTCGGAGTCAGGTCGCGAATATATAAGGGCATGTTCAAGACGAAGCTGGAATGAAAAGCGGTCATGACGAAGGATAAGACGATCATGAAGCCATATGCAGAAAAGCTTCGGCATAACGGCAGAAAAGAGGAACCGACTTAAAGATGAAAAGCCAAATTGGACCTCGAAGAATTACTATAGAGTTATTGATAAATGTAAAGGGCATCAATGTAATTTTACACGGGCTGCGTCCCGTGCCTATAAATAAGTGAACAGTACTCTCGTACTGTTCACGCTGACTGAATACACGTCTTTTTGCATCACGACTTGTACCTTTACCTTACATCAGTCTGAAGGTACATTTGTAACTCGTTTTCAGGAGTTTAATAATGGAAATGTATTAATGATAACGCTGGTATTATCATTTTCGCACTTTATATGTATATGTTTATTCTGTTTACTCATTTACCAACTTAACGAAGGTCTTTTCCTTCGTAACCTTATCCTTCATCCGAAGTTCATTAAATCCTCGAGGAGATAATGCTTCAGCGGACGAAGGGTATTTAATACTTAACATCTTCGTGTTGTCTTGTTCTTGATTTATAGCATTTGAGAACAAGCCCTCAACAGCGCTCACATCCGATCATTTTAGTGTAGTGAGAGCATTCTAAATATTTACCATATATAGACTCTAGAGCTACTCTACTCTTCCGTTAAAAACTAAACATCTAGAAAATAAAAATGTAACCACTTCATTTCCCCTCACTCCTCAACCAAACACACCAGGCTCGCCTTGGCTGCTTTGCCTCCTACTAGCCGGATGGTTTTGGTTCCGTTCCGTGCGCTGGCCGACGGGTTGACCGCGACGGCGCGACGTGCGTCCGCCTGTATGCTGGTGTCGGACAGAGACCGCCGGGCCTGGGATTACATTTAGTACATCTTTACATCTTTGATTTGCTGCCTAATTCTTAATATTTTATCTAACTTTTATGTCTAATATTAATTCTTAAATTTAGACGGCTAATCTTAAGTAAAGTATGGCACAGTTAACTACGAACCAAATAGATTCTTAAACCACACTCGTAGGTAGGCTGGCCAAGCCCACGATAGTCGAGAGAAGTCAATCAGGACCTCACTAAGATAAGACCTATCCAATATAGCTGCCTAGATGGGTCGGACTATATAAACTAACACAAGGTACAATAATTTTGGCACATAATGGACACGTCACGTCATGATAATAATCGTGTCCGGGCCAGCACGAGACCCATCATGGGTCATGCTTGGTCGTGTTTGGGCTTCTAGACAAGCTCATCAGGCGGCACGGGTATATGACCTCTTTACTAGCTCATTTAGATCGATGCTAGGCACGAATAGCCCATCAGACTGAGCATGACCCAACATGACCGTTTGTGGCTTGACCTTACTATTTTTAATCACCTATGACCATAAATCCATCACATATAAAAAATAAGGAAAATAAGTTATTTTCGAGCTCTGTTACAAGACGGACCTAGGTTGCCCGCCATGATAGCCCGACACGACATGATAGCCGACACGACCCATTTAAACCTAGTCAGGTCATGTTTGGGCTCATATTTTGACCCATAGAGCATGACATGACCCGCTATTTATCTATGTCGTGTCTCGACCCGATTAAATCGGCTTGGCCCATGACGGGGTTAGGCTGTTCGGCCCGGCACTGCACATTGGCCATGTATACTTTCCAACTAGGTCTGATTCTTTAGTTATTTGTTTTTTTAGAAAATCGGTTTTTAGAAAACTAGAACCAAAATATGTATCTAGGACATGTAAAATCGAGAATTTCAGTTTCCATTCTAACCAAGTAGACCAAAGTATAACAAAAAATGTGCAAACAACACAATTTTAGAGTTCAATAAAAGTGCGTAGATGACCAGATGGAGAATTGGAGTTGGGGATATTTTGTTTTGAAGGGGTTGTGTGCTTATACACTTAGGATTTGGGAAGACTATATTGGGCCAAGCCTAAAGTTCTATTAGCCTATTGGACTTCTATTATATTTTGATTTTTGGTTAATCGGTTTTCTTAGGCGGTCTATAACTGAAACTACTTCAATCATTTCAATTTTCTGAAACATAGAACCAAAATTACTAATGGTTATTAATTCGATTTCAATTTCTGTTTATTTTGCCTAGGCCTAGTTCCAACCGTGCCTCATAACCTTTCCTCACCCTATACTACTTAGGCCTTGTTCGGTTATACCCATTTCATCAAGGTTGGAGGAGATTGGAAGAGATTAAGAGAGATTTTGGCTACCTAGAGATTTAAACTCACTCAATCCCTCCAATCCATATGGATTAAGATTAAAACGAATAGGCCCTTAGGGGGGCTTTATGGGTTTTCCCCTCCAACAGCCCCATGTTAGAAATATGCCCTAGAGATAATCATAGAGATGAGCATATTTCTTTATATCCATGACATATATATTGCTTAATTGAATATCCATGAAAGGCACCTTGTATTGATTAGCAATTATGTGAATTGTTTGTGAGATTCTTTACTTGTATGGTTATTCTAAATGATGTCCTTGGTCAGAGCCGAGGACCAGCACATATATTAGTTGATGACTACATTTCACAAGTCATGGACATGGAGATGTCGAACTAATAATGTGGGCACATTTATGACATGAGGCTGGACCGAACCAATGTGAGATATTGTAATATAGTTCTCTTTTTGCAACATGTATAATGTGTCCTTAGACCTAAGATTGTCGCATGTTCTCAAGATGTGGATTGACCTACTTAGGGACTATCAAACGCTACTCTATAACTGGGTAGTTATAAAGGTAGTTTTGGGTTTGTCAGGAAGCATGCTGTGAGGCATGGTCAGTCAAGATGGAATTTGTCCCTCTCTTCTTGAGAGAGATATCTCTGGGCCCCTCGAGTGATTGGATCAAGAAATGCATGGTCGTGCTAGGGTTAAGAGTTAACCATTGAAAGGATTCCAATTCACAGTATCAAGAAAAAGAGGTCAGCTTAGAGCCAGACCAAATATCGTGAGACAAAGGGAACAACATATACGTAATGTTGCAATGGTTCGTCTGATATGATCTTTACGTGTGCATAGGAGTTGACATGTTTTGCTAGAGGCCGCTGTCAATTATTGGGCCAAGTAAGAGTACTCGGGCCATGTCTATTTGTACATGAACCTATAGGGTCACACACTAAAGGGGAAAGAAGCCTAATTCGGATTAGATCCGAAATTAGACTGGGCTTTAGGGTTACTGATGGGCCTCAGAGTCAGAAGCCCACCATAACGCCTAAATATTGAGGGCCGGGGCACGGTTAGGTTAACCCTAATTTGCAACCAGCAAACAAGCAGCTGCTCGCCTCTCGCCCTTGCATAGCCACCGTCGCGAACCTAGCAGTTCGGTACGTGGCGCTTCCTCCCTGTACGTGTGGATACCTTAGAGGTGTTGTATCTGGAGCACTAGGACGAACCACGCTAGGACGTGAAGGACACCGGCGACTGCACGGCACTGCTCGACGCATTCGTCTACATCGAGACGTCTTCCGCTGCCCTGCGCGTCTAGTGGTAATTCCATGACCTATAACCGCAGTAGTTCTTGGTGTTATGGGGTCAAAAATTTTGTTTTTCGCTAGCGTAGCCTCCCCATAATCCTACACCCCAAGGCCCCCTTATATGGGAGGAGAGATAAAACTCCTCCCATATGTAGGGTGAGTACTATTGTCTATCAATATTTTAACTATGTCATTTCTTTGCAGCATTAACTGCATTTAAATAACCTAATAATAATGTGTATTATGGTAGTACAGATATTGTATGATTTTTAAAATTTCAAAAACTAATAAAAATATTAAATAACTAGGTTATAATATATAGGGAAAGATGTATAGGAGGAATGGTTGAAGACGTCATGTCTGTAGGAGAAGTATCTTTTAGAAGGTATAATAATATATGGGGCATTTGTGATTATACCCCTCTCTGGTCTTGCAATTATGATTTTACCCCTCACTTTTCAACTTTGTGATTTTACCTCTTCGTTTCGAAAATGAAGCATTGTCAAACCCTTGCGCTATTACATGTAGTTAACAGTGTTAAATCTGACGTGAAAAGGCAAAAATATCCATGCAATTTATTGTTACTTTACCCCTAGTTATATTATGTAATTGTGATTTTACCTCTGTTGGGGTTGCACCCATAAAGAATATAAGGTTGGTAGTTCGGACCTTTCACACTTTTCTTTTAACATTTTTTATTTTTTAAATCAATAATTTTGTTTTTCACTAACGAAGTTGAGAGGGAGGGGCAAACAATAACTCGATTTTAAAAGGAGGAGTAAAATCATAAAGTTTAAAATGGATGGTAAACTCATAATTGTCCCATAATATATAATAGAAAATATAGATAGAGGAAGAGATATGGAGGGAACAGTTGGAGTCATAATAGTGGTTGGCTTCACAGTAGGGGTCGAGTTGTCTCATCTTCTTTGAGACTCTAGGGTTTAGGCAGATGTTGGCATAATGGCATGGCATCTCCTCTGCAGTTACTTCTCTTGAAGTTGGATCACTATCGTGTAGATCTGGCCTAAGCTTGACTAAGAGCATGTGCTCGTGTGGATAACATGCAGTTTCCCATTCACACTCTCCAAGTATAACTTGGTTTAAGCAATTCGATCCATTGCCAATTGCCGTACGCACAGAATGTTAACCATAAAAGTTCGTCAATAATTTAAGGCATGCATGATGGGTGTCTTGGGACGTGTCTTCGGTTGTGTTTAAGGGGGTGAATATAAAAAAACCCAAGGCACGTCTCTTCATGAAGACATATATCTTGGTTCTATGCTCAAGGTAGATGACAAAGTTGATTAGCTCATTAAATTTATTGAATAATCTGATTGGTGCAATGAATATAGTAAGACATGGATTTTAGACAAGCCCACTATATCATATTGTGTTTTAACTGTGTCTTATATTTGGAGTACCGTGCAACGGTGTCAGGGTTGTACATGCCCTTAGAGCTATTTGCTTCAACATTTTTTTTATACCACAGCTATGGATTTTGAGAGTCACCTAGAGTGGGTGAATAGGTGATGCATGAAAAACACAACTTAAACACAAAAACTTGAATCTTGATTAAGTGTTAGTTCAATATGCAATATCCAAGCAAGTGAAAGTGGGAGAAGAGTTCTTGCACTTGATTGCTCTATAGATGCACAATTAGACTTAGAGCAATATTACAAGTGTGATCAAGAACTTAGACGAAGAAAAAATCGCAAAGAATCAAAGACAAGAGACATAATGATTTTTATCATGTGGTTCGGTCAAGCCTAAGATGCTTACATACTCCACGTTGTAGTGTCCCAACAGATAACGGTTGCAATCAAACCCTCTCAAGTGATCCAATGATCAACTTTAGTGCCACGTTCTTCCTTATATCACTCTCAATCTCTTCGCAAGGAATGTCCACAAGTTGGAGCCTCTTATAGTCGTACACAAGATGAATGAGTAACAACTTCAAAGTAACAACAAAAGAGAGAGGAGAATACACACGCAAGAGCAAAACGCAGCCACACAACACAAGAAACAAGATCACAAGAACACACTCTCATAGAATTACTAGAATAGCTCTGAACGGTGCTCGAATCTCACTAGGATGACTAGAATGCATTGTGGTGGAGTATGGGAGTGATCAATTGAGAGCACAGAGAGGGGTGAATAGGTGATCCTGTAAAAAATCAACACTAAATGGCACAAACTTGGTTTATGAAATGTTAGTGGAATCAAAACCAAGATGCTATGTCTAGAGAGAAAGAGATTACTTTTTCACTTAATTGCTCTTAACAAGGTGAGTATTAAACTTAGAGCAATTATCAAGTGAGTAGAGAGAATCACAAACGAATAACAGCAGATGACACAGCGATTTTATCTCGTGGTTCAGCCAAGTAGAACACTTTCCTATTTCCACATTGTGGTGTCCTAATAGACGAGGGTTGCACTAAATCCCTTTCAAGCGATCCAATGATCTACTTGAATACCACAATTTTCTTGCTTTTAGTAGATGTTCCCTTTGTGAGGAATCTCTACAAGTTGGAGCCTCTCACCCTTACAATATTGATCACAATGAAAACCACAAGAGTAAGGGAGGGAATAGAAACACACGCAAGAGCTAGAGTCACAACTGCGACATGCACACAAGTCAAGAAAAGATCACACAAGAACAGCGCAGCGAGTTCACAACTCAACAAGTGCTCAAATCTCAATCACAATGATCCAGATGTGTGTTTGCGGAGTCTAGGCGTCTTATAATGTTCAATGGAGGCTTGGTGTATTGCTCCATGCGCCTAGTGGTCCCTTTTATAGCCCCAAGGCAGCTAGGAGCCATTGAAACTCCATTTGGTAGGCAATTCTTGCCTTCTGTCCACTGGCGCACCGGACAGTCCGGTGCACCACCGGACATGAATAGTGCATGATTTCTTTCCTTCTTTGGTGAAGCCAACCGTTGAGCCCTTGGTCCACTTGCAACATCAAACAGTCCGGTGTGGCCTAGTGACCATTGGCTCTGGCCACGCGTCGCTCGTTGATTGCGCTGCCGACCGTTGGCGCGAGCGCTGTTGGCTCACCAGACAGTTCGGTGCTCACCGGACAGTCTAGTGAATTTTAGCCGCGGTGATTCCCGAGAGCAGCGATTTCATCTCTGAGCCAGCCTGGGCACCAGATAGTCCAGTGCATCGCAGGCTGGTGCAAGTCTGGCTTCTTCAATCCAATCTCATTTGATTTGACAAGGTTCCTAGCACTTAGAGGAATATGTTAGTACCAAATACAATTCACTAAGGCTAGAGTCATACCTTGATTCTTGATTTGCACTTAGCACATATCAACCACAACAATATGTGTTGGGCATCTAATCACCAAAACATTTATAGAAATGGCCCAAGGGCACATTTCCCTTTCAATCTCCCCCTTTTTGGTGATTTATGCCAACACATTAAAAGCAACTCAAAGTGCAACAATATTTTCAAAGAGAATCTAAAGAGTGCAAATTGAAGACCAATTTATCTTACATAGTATTTGGCATATTTGGATCACTTTTGCCACCACTTGGTTTATTTTCACAAAACAAATTCTTTTTCCTATTTCTAAGTTCAACACACTTGTTTTGACAAATCGAGAGATCTTTCAAGAGTAAATTTGATTAAATGCCACAAACTCGCCCTTTTTCCCATAATCAAAATTCTCCCCCATAAGAGAACAATTTTTGCAATTTTATAAATTCAAAAGTGGTTGGTTGATCCATTTGCTTTGGCCTTAATTTCTCCCCCTTTGGCATAAGAACCAAAGCAGGAGAACTTTTTGGCCCTTTAACCCCATTGCCTCACCAAAATGTCAAATAAGTGCAGAAGGCAATGAGAACACAAGTACGAACTTGGGACAAGATACATTTATACGGGAATGCAGTGGAAGCCCTCTCTTTGTCGAAGTTCACTTTTCCCTTTCAACATAACTTTGAGACTATAACAAGAGTACTCAACAAACAAGTTAGTCTCAAGGGAGTCAAGTTGTAGCACATCCTCCCCCTAAACATGTGCATCATTTGCAGAGGGACCTGTTAGGTCCGGGGATGACTTGTACAACTTGAGCATCAAAAATAAGCAATTAAAAACATTAATGCTTAAAGTAACATGATCAAAGGCATAGAACACATGTATACTATAGATCAATCCAAGTTATGCGAATCTAAGACATTTAGCTCACTACGCAACCTGCAAAACCTTTTCTCATCTAAAGGCTTGGTGAAGATATTGGCTAGCTGGTTCTCGGTGCTAATATGGTAAATATTGATATCTCCCCTTTGCTGGTGGTCTCTCAAAAAGTGATGCCAGATGTCTATGTGCTTAGTGCGGCTGTGTTCAATAGGATTATCCGCCAAGCGTATCGCACTCTCATTATCACATAGGAGTGGGACTTTGCTCAGATTTTAGCCAAAGTCCTGGAGGGTTTGCCTCATCCAAAGCAGTTGCGCGCAACACTGTCCTACAGCAACATACTCGGGCTCATCGGTGGATAGAGCAACAGAAGTTTGTTTCTTAGAGCTCCAAGACACCAGGGACCTTCCTAGAAACTAATAAGTCCTTGATGTGCTCTTCCTATCGACCTTGCACCCGGCATAGTTGGAGTCTGAGTATCCGATTAAGTCAAAGGTAGACCCCTTTGTATACCAGATCCCGAAGCAAGGCGTAGAGACCAAATATCTTAGAATTTGCTTAACGGCCACAAGGTGACACTCCTTGGGTCGGATTGAAATCTAGCACACATGCATACACTTAGCATAATATCTGGTCTACTAGCGTAAAGATAAAGCAAAGATCCTATCATAAACCGGTATGCCTTTTGACCAACGGACTTACCTCCTTTGTTGAGGTCCAGATGTCTGCCCATTCCCATTGGTGTCTTTGCGGGCTTTGCATCCTTCATCCCAAACCTCTTGAGCAAATCTTGAGTATACTTTGTTTGAGAGATGAAGGTTCCTTCCTTGAGTTGCTTCACTTGAAATCCAAGGAAGTAGTTCAACTCGCCCATCGTTGACATTTCAAATTTCTGCATCATCATCCTACTAAACTCTTCACAAGACTTTTGATTAGTAGAACCTAATATTATGTCATCGACATATATTTGGCATACAAAGAGATCATCATTAAAAGTCTTAGTAAAGAGAGTAGGATCAACTTTCCCAACCTTGAAAGCATTAGAAATAAGGAAATCTCTAAGGCATTCATACCATGCTCTTGGGGCTTGCTTAAGTCCATAGAGCACCTTAGAGAGCTTGTAGACGTGGTCGGGATACCTGTCATCCTCAAAGACAGGGGGTTGTTCTACATACACTTCCTCCTTTATTGGTCCATTTAGGAAGGCGCTCTTCACGTCCATTTGGAACAACTTAAAGGAATGGTGAGCAGCATAGGCTAATAATATGCGAATTGATTCTAGCCTAGCTATAGGAGCAAAAGTCTCCTCAAAACCCAAACCTGCGACTTGGGCATAACCTTTTGCCACAAGTCAAGCCTTGTTTCTTGTCACCACACCGTGTTCATCATGCTTGTTGCGGAACACCCACTTGGTTCCCACAACATTTTGCTTCGGACGTGGCACCAGGCTCCAAACTTGATTTCTCTTCAAGTTGTTGAGTTCTTCCTGCATGGCCAACACACAGTCCGGATCCTGCAAGGCTTCTTCTACCCTGAAAGGCTCAATAGAAGAAACAAACGAGTAATGCTCACAAAAATTAGCTAAACGTGAGCGAGTGGTTACTCCCTTGCTGATATCCCCCAGAATCTGATCCACTGGATGATTTTGTTGAATAGTTGACTAGACTTGAGTTGGAGGGACTTGTGGCGCTTCTTCCTCCTTATCCTGTTCTTCATGTGCTCCCCGTTGATCTAGCCCTTCATCTTGAGGTACATGTTCCTCATCTTGAGTTGGGGGATGCACCAATGCAGAGGAAGAGGGTTGATCTTGCTCTTATTGTTCCTTTGGTCGAACATCACCTATTGCTATTGTTTGCATTGTGGCCGTTGGAACCTCATCCTCATCTATATCATCAAGATCAACTTGCTCTCTTGGAGAGCCATTAGTTTCGTCAAATACAATGTTGCTAGAGACTTCAACTAATCTTGATGACTTGTTGAAAACCCTATATGCCTTTGTATTTGAGTCATAACCAAGTAAAAACCCTTCTACAACTTTCGGAGCAAACTTTGAATGCCTACCTTTCTTTACCAAGATGTAGCATTTGCTTCCAAATACACGAAAATAGGAAACATTGGGTTTGTTACCTGTTAGGAGTTCGTATGATGTCTTCTTGAGGAGGCGATGCAGATAGAGCCGGTTTATGGCATGGCAGGTTGTATTCACAGCTTCCAACCAAAACCGCTTAGGCATCTTGTATTCTCCAAGCATTGTCCTTGCCATGTCAGTTAGTGTCTTGTTCTTCCTCTCTACCACACCATTTTGTTATGGTGTGTAGGGAGCGGAGAACTCGTGTTTGATGCCTTCCTCCTCAAGATATTCTTCGACTTGAAGGTTCTTGAACTCAGATCCATTATCGCTCCTTATCTTTTTCACCTTTAGCTCAAATTCATTTTGAGCTCTCCTTAAGAAGCGCATTAGACTTCCTTGAGTTTCAGATTTATCCTGCAAAAAGAAAACCCAAGTGAAGCGGGAAAAATCATCTACAATAACAAGACCATACTTACTTCCCCCGATGCTGAGATAAGCAACGGGCCCGAAGAGATCCATATGTAGGAGTTCCAGTGGTCTTGATGTTGACATCACGTTCTTGCTTTGATGATTATTTCCCACCTGCTTCCTTGCATGGCATACTACACAAGGTCTGTCTTTCTCAAAACAGATATCAGTTAGTCCTAACACATGTTCTCCCTTTAGAAGTTTATGAAGGTTCTTCATCCCAACATGTGCTAGATGGCGGTGCTAGAGCCAACCCATATTAGTCTTAGCGATTAAGCATGCATCTAGATCGGCATTCTCTTTTGAGAAATCAACTAAGTAGAGCTTGCCGTCTAATACACCCTTAAAAGCTAATGAACCATCACTTCTTCTAAAGACAAATACATCAATATTTGTAAATAAGCAATTATAACCCATATGACATAATTGGCTTACAGACAACAAATTGTACCTGAGTGATTCTACTAAGAACATGTTTGAAATTGAGTGCTCAGTTGTGATGGCTATTTTGCCTAAGCCCTTAACCTTGCCTTGGTTCTCATCTCCAAATATGATTGTGTCCTAGGAATCCCTGTTTTTGATGTAGGATGTGAACATTTTCTTCTCCTCCATCATGTGGTTTGTGCATCCGCTATCAATAATTTAGCTTGAGCCCCCAGATGCATAAACCGGCAAGGTAATTAAGCTTGGGTCTTAGGTACCCAACTCTTATTGGGTCCTACAAGGTTAGTCACAACAGACTTTGGAACCCAGATGCAAATTTTGTCTCTCTTGCACTTAGGTCCCAAACTTCTAGCAACTACTTTATCATTTTTACACAACAATATAAATGAAGCATCACATGTATGATAAAGAGTAGTTGGTCCAGTTGATGCTCTCCTAGGCGCATGAGAAGCAACATGATGGCACCTAGGCCTATTCCTACCATGGGCATATGAAGAGCTAGATGCAAACATGGCATGAGAATTAAATGCAGCTTCATTACATATAGGAGAAACAACATGATTATGACACCTATCATGATGAGCAATACTAGTAATTCTCTTATCATAAAGATAGGCATGGTTCCTTTAGAGCTACTAGCCATTGGAGCCTTCCCTTTCTCTTTGTTGAGATGGGAAGTCCTTTGGCTTGTTAAGTTCTTGGTTCCCTTTTGGAAACCAAGTCCATCCTTAATAGAGGGGGTGTCTACCAATGGTGTAGGCATCCCTAGCAAACTTTAATTTCTCATAATTATCCTTGCAAGACTTAAGTTGAGCATTAAGACTTGCGACATCATTATTTAAGTTTAGAATGGTAGAGACATGTTCATTGCAAGCATCATTATTAAAATCTTTACACCTATTGCAGATTACGACATGCTCTACACATGAATTAGCCACATTGAGTTTTCTAGCTTAGTATTTAAATCATCATTCAAATTTTTGAGACTAGAATCATGACAGGTAGACAGCTTAGAAGACAATATTTCATTTTTCTTAATTTCTAGAGCAAGAGACTTTTGAACATTAATGAATTTATCATGTTCCTCATAAAGAATATCTTCTTGCTTTTCTAGAAGCCTATCTTTTTCATTAAGAGCATCAATCAATTCATTTATTATATCTACTTTAGATCTATCTAATCCTTTAAATAGATCACTATAATCTACTTCATCGTCAAAGGATTCTTCATCGCTAGAAGAAGTGTACTTAGGTGTATCTCGTGTACGTACCTTCTTCTCCTTAGCCATAAGGCATGTGTGTCGTTTGTTGGGGAAGAGGGAGGACTTGTTGAAGGCCGAGACAGCTAGTCCTTCATCATTAGAGTCGGATGAAGAACAGTCGGAATCCCATTCTTTTCCAATGTGCGCCTCACCCTTTGCCTTCCTGTAGTTCTTCTTCCTTTCCTTCTTCCCTTTCTTTTCTTGTGTCTGGTCATTATTATTATCGGGACATTATGCTATGAAATGACCAGACTTACTGTCACACCCGGATTTAAAGAACAAAGCCGGGTGCATCTCATACATGCGCCAAAGAAGACAACATATATAATAACAAAGTGTATAGAGATAAATGTCATAAAACATCAGAGTACTTATTACATAGCGGAAGACTTATTACAAAATAAAAGAATAAATATAAAACGAACTAAGGATCGTCGGCGCCAAAGTCAACTGAGAAACGCCACCTAGATCAAGTCGAATGCCTCAGTGTTAGGCGGCTCCTCTTCGACCACCTGCTCTTCTCCTGTGGGGGGTGTGAGAAAGCAAGAGTGAGCTCACATACGTTCATAGCTCAACAAGCCGTGGGGAATAATGTGGCATGAACTCACCAAAGGTGGGAATTCATGAAGTGTAAGGCTGATCAATGAAATAAAGGCTGAAGCTGAGCATTGCTTTTATATGTTGGTCAAAATTTTATTAGCAATTACTAAGTGTAAGTGAATACCAAACCTTAGAAATAATAAATAAAAGTAATAATAAAATAATCCCAAATGCAATGAAATGACAGGTTAAGTTTAAGTTCCATAATTTAATCATGTGAGTGTCCGAGCCGCTCATGACCGTGAGCACGGCTAGTATACCAGTTTTACACTCTGCAGAGGTTGCACATCTTTACCCACAAGTCGTGTTACCCATTTGCCACGGAGTTGATCAGACTCCATACACCTCTACCTAGGAAGCGAGGCAGGGTACCACTACGAGGCCTTTACAAAGTTCCACTAGCTTCAGACTACCCGCTACAGTTTATAGGAAGCTCCAGTGCAGGGTTCTTGCCGACCGCCATCGCAGCAAAATCAAACAAGGACCTCCCTACACTGACCACTCCCCTACTGCCCTTGCCCCTTTCGGGTAAGGTAGCCCTCCACTAGCTTTCCTAGTTAATCAGCCAAGGGCGTCCCATTAAACCCTTGTGGTAGCACTGTTTTCCCGGGTGGTTCTCCATGTTCCCATTAACATAATGATCTTAACATGAACAAGGAAGAATAAAACAGATAACAATAAATAGTATAACAATGAGTGATGAATATCTCGATACCCAAATCCACATAAAGCAATAGCATGTACTACCCAAAACTTTAGTAGTAAAACCAGTGGTGAAGCAAGGTATAAAGATAGTCAAAATCTAGGGTATCCTATTGGGTCCCATCAAAATTAACCTATGCAGATCATTATGATTAATAAGAACATGAATAGGTAAAAGAAGTGATCAAGGGCACAACTTGCCTTCAACGAGCTCCTGCTCAGCAGTCTCTACTTGCTGAACCTCAGATTCCACAGTGGCTTGCTCGTCTACTCGCATCAACACAATACATACATAGTATAGCATAAATTAACATCACATCAAACATGCAAATGGAATATACAGTAATGAACTAGACATTAAAATATAATTACAGGAACTGGAATCATTAAATTTGGAGTTATAGATTTTAAGTTATGAATTTTCTAAGGTTTTATGCATTTAATATAGGGTTAAGTGAGAAATAAATTTTAATGTGTTTTTCATGTGAAAACAGTGGTATTATTTGATAGAGAATAATCTTACAAAATTATAGGAACTGGAATGGTACAATTTGGAGTTCATATGCATTTACTATGAATTAAACAAGTTTTAACATTTATTTATGCACTAAAAATTGATTTCTGATATTAATTTCTAATTTTCAAAGTTCTCTGGATTGGGCCTCAAATACTAGGAAGCGCAGGGGCAAAACCAAAATTTTCCCAAGGCACAGATCACTGGCGCTTGGAGTGCGGGTTGATTTCTTTTAATCACAGGGTCTCTTTAGAAATTATGCCACGCGAAGGGGTATCTTGTGTTTTCAGCCGTCCGATCTAGAGTCTAGAGTTTAGATTTTATGAAGCCTAACGCATTCCAAACCGTTCGATTAAACCTACGGCCCGGATTGACTCATCCAGGAGGTATCCCCGATTAGATCTGAACCGCATATCAACGATCCCACGGACATCTTTCGCCCAACCCATCTTCTAATCTCGACCGGTCATCTCAGTATCTACGGCGACGGCATTGTCTTCCCCCCAACAGCCCAGACGCGGCGGCGCCGCCCACAAGTCCGCCATCGATCTCGCCGGAGATGGCCAACCCAGCGAAAGAAGGTTCAACCAACCGTCCCGATGGTCCTACGTGATGCGACAGAGGTAGCAAGGTGATTCGTGACATTCTTACCTGAGCTCGTGCAGCCGTAGCCCCTAGCCCTGACGTGGCGCGGATCTCCAACTTCGGCGAGAAATTGCCCACAGCAATAGGCGCCACACGAGCCAAACGAGCTCCTAGTCGCTCACCCGGATCACCGCGAACCCTCCTAGTCACTGGTTCGAGCCCGACCGACGACGTGACCGGGAAACAGCCGGCGGCGTTGCTTCTCCCTCTCTGCAGGTTCTCCCTATTCGGTGGAGGCGCAGGCGCTGACTTAAGCCGAGGGGGAAGAGTCAAGAGGGGCTCCAACTTATAGCCAGGGTCAAATCCTAACAACCTCAGCTGAATCGCGCGTAATTCGCATGAGGTCTGTTGAGATCCCGCGTCTGCGTTGCGAACCCAGCGGAGAAGACGGAGACGAGCAGGTTATACGGCTAACAAGTGGGGCCTGCAGGTAAGCGACCAGCGCTAGGGGGAATTTGTTAGGTGGGCTGCGCGGATAGTGTTAGGTAACTGGGCCGAAATCAGGCAGAACGGCCCATGAAGCCCTTTAATTCTTTTCCATTTTTACTTTCATTTCTTCTCTCCATTTCCAAGTTAAATTTGAATTCAAACTTCTATGGCTCATCACTTCAACTTATATTTGTGAAATTAGGGATATTAATTCTGAATATATTTATTTATATATATTATCTATATTTTTTTATATCCCTTCTCTCTTTCTTATTTCCAAACTCTAATTTCCATTTAGGGTTTGATCCAAACTTTAGAATTATTATCTCTTTGTTGTTATCCTTATTATTTTATTTAATGTGCAAACATATAAAACTCCAACATGATGCATATTCTTTTTATCATTTGTTTTAATTCATCTCCAACTTTCATGTATGCTCTTTTTATGATGCAAATATGGCACATAAGATAAGGAATTCACTATATAATCCTTTTATACAATTTTGAGTATTACAAATCCTACCCCCCTTAAAAATAATCTCGTCCTCGAGATTTAGGAAGATCTAGGGAAAAGGTGGGGAAAATCTATACGAAGCTCTTCTTCTCTTTCCCACGTTGCTTCATCTTCACCGTGGTGACTCCATTGAACCTTGCACATTTTAATCACCTTATTCCTTGTAACTCGAGTCAAAGTGTCCAGAATCTTGATAGGGTTCTCAGCATAAGTCAAATCCTCTTGAACACTAAGGTCTTCCAGTGGTAGCTGCTCCTCAGGTACCCTGAGGCACTTCTTTAGCTGAGATACATGAAATACATTATGTACATCTGATAGGTGATCGGGTAACTCCAGTTGATATGCAACTTCTCCCACTCGCTTTAAGATCAAGAAAGGTCCAATGAAGCGAGGGGACAACTTTCCTTTAACTTTAAATCTCCTCATACCACGAAGTGGTGACACCTTCAAGTAGACGTGATCACCCTCCTTAAACTCCAGTAATCTTCTCCTATTATCAGCATAGCTCTTTTGTCTGGATTGTGCAATTCTCAAATTTTCTCTTATCATCCGAACTTGTTCCTCTGCCTCTTGTATAAGTTCAGGCCCAAAGAACTGTCTTTCACTAGTTTGATCCCAATACAGTGGTGTCCTGCATTTTCTGCCATATAGAGCCTCAAATGGTGACATCTTCAAACTGGCCAGGTAGCTATTATTATAAGAAAACTCAGCATAGGGTAAACTCTTCTCCCAACTGCCACCATGTTTAAGAGCACAAGCTCTTAACATATCCTCCAGGACTTGATTAGTTCTCTCTGTCTGTCCATCAGTCTGGGGATGGTAGGCTGAACTAAAATTCAACTTTGTATCCAAGCTCTCATGCAACTTCTTCCAAAATCGAGAAGTAAACTGTGATCCTCGATCAGACACGATCTTCTTAGGTACTCCATGTAAACAAACTATCCGAGTCATATACAATTCTGCTAGCTTGGCTCCCGTATAATTAGTCCTCACAGGTATGAAATGAGCCACTTTTGTCAATCTGTCTACAATTACCCAAATAGAGTCATATCCTGCTGGAGTGCGGGGTAGTCCAACAATGAAATCCATACCGATTTCTTCCCATTTCCACTCAGGAATCTTAAGCGGGTGCAATAGTCCTGCGGGTCTTTGATGTTCGGCCTTGACTCTTTGACATACATCACACTTAGCCACATGAGCAGCCACATCTCTTTTCAGTCCATACCACCAATACTTTTGCTTCAAATCTTGATACATCTTAGTGCTTCCAGGGTGGATGGAGTAATCAGAATCATGAGCTTCTTTCAATATAGCCTCACGGAGGCTATCGATCTCTTGAACACATATCCGATCTTTGAACCATATAGTACCTTGCTCATCCTCCGTGAATTCCGGAACTCGACCATCCGTGATTAGATCCTTAATCTCTTGAATCTTAGCATCACCAATCTAACCTTTACGAATCTCTTGCTCTAAAGTAGGTTCCAACTCAATGGTAACTCCTTCAGTATGAGTAACAATTCCCAAATTGAGTCTCTCAAAATCTTTTGCTAATTCATCAGGTAGCTGGACAATGAAAGCGGAGTGAACATGCTCCTTTCGACTCAAGGCATCTGCAACCAAATTCACCTTGCCTGGATGATAGTGGATCTCCAAATCATAATCCTTAATAAGCTCCAACCAATGGCGTTGCCTAAGGTTGAGATCCTTCTGAGTTAATATATACTTCAAACTCTTGTGATCCGTGTATACTTGGCACTTAGTTCCCATAATGTAGTGTCTCCAAATCTTAAGTGCATGCACAACGGCAGCCAACTCTAAATCATGAGTGGGGTAGTTCAATTCATGCTTCCTCAACTGACGAGATGCATAGGCAATCACATGACCATCTTGCATAAGCACACATCCAAGTCCTTGGCCACATGCATCACAGTAAATGTCAAATCCCTTCTGCAGATCTGGCATAATCAATACTGGAGGTGACATCAATCTCTCCTTCAACTGATCAAAGCTTTCTTGGCACTTCTCATCCCACTTAAATTCTCTTCCTTTTTCCAAAAGCGATGTCATAGGCTTAGCAATTTTAGAGAACCCTTCAATAAATCTTCGATAATATCCTGCTAATCCCAAGAAACTCCGAATCTCAGTAACTGTAGTGGGTGCTCTCCACTCCATTATCTCCTTAACCTTAGCAGGATCCACTGCTATTCCTCCATTAGAAATAATATGACCAAGGAATGGCACCTTGTCAATCCAAAACTCGCATTTACTGAACTTGGCATAGAGCTGATTATCCCGTAGCTTTTGTAGCACCAACCTTAGATGTAGTTCATGATCACTTTCATTCTTAGAATAGATAAGAATATCGTCGATGAATACCACGACGAATCTGTCCAAATACTCCATAAACACCTTATTCATCAAATTCATGAAGTAAGCTAGTGCATTGGTCAGTCCAAATGACATAACAGTAAACTCATATAATCCATATCGAGTTGAGAAAGCCGTCTTGGGAATATCCGATGGTCTAATCTTCATCTGATGGTATCCCGATCGGAGATCAATCTTCGAGAATACCCTGGCTCCTCTCATCTGATCAAATAAATCCTCAATGCGGGGCAACGAATACTTGTTCTTCACAGTAACATCATTAAGTGATCTATAATCCACACACATTCTTTGTGATCCATCCTTCTTCTGTACAAACAGTACCGATGCTCCCCACGGTGAGGAACTCGGACGAATGTACCCAGCCTCTTGTAACTCAGTTAACTGCTTCTTTAGTTCCTTCAACTCCTCTACGGACATTCTATATGGCCGTTTAGAAATAGGGGCGGTTCCAGGTAAGAGATCAATAACAAACTCAACTTCTCTATCAGGTGGCATCCCTGGTAACTCCTCTGGAAAGACATCCGGAAAGTCTCTAACCACCCGGATGTTGTCACCAACAAACTCCTCAGGCATAAAGAACATTGCACGCATGGATGAGGAGGTTACTGCAATATCAACTTGAAATCTTTCTCCTTTAGTGGTAGTGAGTTCTACGGTACCTCTACCACATGCTATAACGGCCTTTGCCTTTCTTAGCCACGACATACCAAGGATCAGATCTATACTGCTTGACTCTAATATTATAGCAGTAGCTCCAAATTCTCTACCCATAATAGTCAATGTCAATCTACGTGTCATTTGATTTGCCTCAACAGGCCCTTTAGGTGTAATTACTATCATGGGTTTTCTCATATTTAGCAGTGGTATTTCATTTGTGTTGGCATATCTAGCAGACATGAATGAATGTGTAGCACCAGAATCAAATAATATGGTTGCAGGAATTGCATTAACATAAAACATACCAAGTACGAGTTCACCACCCTCAGGAGTATCATCAACGCTGACTTGATTAACCCTGGCTATAGAATATCCCTTGCCAGGGGTCTGTTGCTTGTTCTGAGCTGGAGTAGTAGCAATTCTCTGTGGGCAGACATTTGCATAATGACCAGTCTTCCCACACTTGAAGCACGTAGTGCCTGGACTCTGTCCCGCAAACTTCGTCGGGGTGCCAGTGGGAGTAGCCTGTCGAGGAGGTGGAGTCCTCAGTGGTGATTGCTGAACTGGGCGCGGTCCTCCTGGTCGAGTCGATGTACCCTGTGGTGAACTGTAGCGAGGACGAACACTGCTGCTACCCTGTCCTTGTGAGATAGCCTTCCTCTTCAAATCACCCAGTTGAACACGCTTGTGTTCAATAGCAAGAGCCTTATCCAGTAGCCTCTGAAATGATGGAAAAGTGTGTGCAACCAGTGCATATTGCAAGGGTCCATTCAGTCCTTCAATGAAGTGCTCCTGCTTTCTTTCATCCTCAGCAACCTCCTCCGGAGCATACCTCGACAGCTGAATAAATTTGTCTCTGTACTCGCTGACCGACATATTGCCTTGCTTCAATGACAGAAACTCCTTCTTCTTGATTTTTATCATCCCAGCTGGAATATGGTAGTTCCTGAATTGTGTACTGAACTCTGCCCAAGTAATAGTATCCGCAACATCATGGGCAGCAGTATAAGAATCCCACCAGTCAGCAGCAGGACCAGCCAGACGTCCAGAAGCATATAAAACCTTCTCCCGGTCAGTGCATTGTGCAATGTTGAGCATCTTCTCAATTGCTTTCAGCCAATCATCTGCATCAAGTGGATCTGGCGAACTGGCGAAGGTCGGTGGCTTATGACTCATAAACTCCCGGTGCTTATCTCGAGGTGGAACTGGTGGTGGTGGTGGAGGCAATGGCACTTGTTGCTGTTGCTGCTGCTGCTGCTGTTGAAGTTGTTGTTGCAGCTGCTGTTGTTGCGCCCTCCTTTCTTGGCGTATCTCATCTCTCTCCTGGCGCAACTCCTGGCGTATATCTTCTCTTTCCTGACGCATTTCCTGGCATTCTTGCTGCATCTGGGCACGCATATCAGCCATAGTGTCCGCCATTTGCTGCATCACCGCCATCTGAGCAGCAACGAGTGGGTCAACTCCGCCTGGTGGAGGATTAGGAGGATTCATCTCTGCTGGCTGTGGCTGAGGTTGTCTATATATCCTTCGAGTGTGTTGATTAGGAGGCAGATCAATTCCACCACCCCGCCTGGTATTGACCATCTGAGTTAGATACATATGGTAAGAAAATAGTAGCCAAGGCAGGTACTTACAAATCAGGTTATTTTGGGGGATTTATTAGCTAAGCAGATTAATATTCCATCTACCATATCTAATTCATTACCTTATGTTGGTACATGCTAAGATGTCCATCTATAATAATTCAATCAATCAAGGAAGGAAATCAGGCATTTAGCATCAGCACAATCAAACAACATTTTTAAAGAACGTAGTTTTGAATTTTTGTCTTAGGCCTCCTATCTCTTAAAAATGTCATAGGGGTAGGGATTCCAAGGTGTGAAATCCATCTTGTCTCAGAGTAGAAAAGGTAAGAATGATCAGAGTAGAACAGTAGAAAGTGAGACAGGATCAAGATGAGTGTAGAAAGAATCAGAGTAAGGTAAGTGTAGAATGAATCAGAATAAGATAAGTAGGTAAGGGTTTTGTCCATTTCTATCTAGGTTTCGTCCTACGGTCAACATTTCCTCTGATACCACTTCTGTCACACCCGGATTTAAAGAACAAAGCCGGGTGCATCTCATATATGCGCCAAAGAAGACAACATATATAATAACAGAGTGTATAGAGATAAATGTCATAAAACATCAGAGTACTTATTACATAGCGGAAGACTTATTACGAAATAAAAGAATAAATATAAAACGAACTAAGGATCGTTGGCGCCAAAGTCAACTGAGAAACGCCACCTAGATCAAGTCGAATGCCTCAGTGTTAGGCGGCTCCTCTTCGACCACCTGCTCTTCTCCTGTGGGGGGGGTGTGAGAAAGCAAGAGTGAGCTCACATACGTTCATAGCTCAACAAGCCGTGGGGAATAATGTGGCATGAACTCACCAAAGGTGGGAATTCATGAAGTGTAAGGCTGATCAATGAAATAAAGGCTGAAGCTGAGCATTGCTTTTATATGTTGGTCAAAATTTTATTAGCAATTACTAAGTGTAAGTGAATACCAAACCTTAGAAATAATAAATAAAAGTAATAATAAAATAATCCCAAATGCAATGAAATGACAGGTTAAGTTTAAGTTCCATAATTTAATCATGTGAGTGTCCGAGCCGCTCATGACCGTGAGCACGGCTAGTATACCAGTTTTACACTCTGCAGAGGTTGCGCATCTTTACCCACAAGTCGTGTTACCCATTTGCCACGGAGTTGATCAGACTCCATACACCTCTACCTAGGAAGCGAGGCAGGGTACCACTACGAGGCCTTTACAAAGTTCCACTAGCTTCAGACTACCCGCTACAGTTTATAGGAAGCTCCAGTGCAGGGTTCTTGCCGACCGCCATCGCAGCAAAATCAAACAAGGACCTCCCTACACTGACCACTCCCCTACTGCCCTTGCCCCTTTCGGGTAAGGTAGCCCTCCACTAGCTTTCCTAGTTAATCAGCCAAGGGCGTCCCATTAAACCCTTGTGGTAGCACTATTTTCCCGGGTGGTTCTCCATGTTCCCATTAACATAATGATCTTAACATGAACAAGGAAGAATAAAGCAGATAACAATAAATAGTATAACAATGAGTGATGAATATCTCTATACCCAAATCCACATAAAGCAATAGCATGTACTACCCAAAACTTTAGTAGTAAAACCAGTGGTGAAGCAAGGTATAAAGATAGTCAAAATCTAGGGTATCCTATTGGGTCCCATCAAAATTAACCTATGCAGATCATTATGATTAATAAGAACATGAATAGGTAAAAGAAGTGATCAAGGGCACAACTTGCCTTCAACGAGCTCCTGCTCAGCAGTCTCTACTTGCTGAACCTCAGATTCCACAGTGGCTTGCTCGTCTACTCGCATCAACACAATACATACATAGTATAGCATAAATTAACATCACATCAAACATGCAAATGGAATATACAGTAATGAACTAGACATTAAAATATAATTACAGGAACTAGAATCATTAAATTTGGAGTTATAGATTTTAAGTTATGAATTTTCTAAGGTTTTATGCATTTAATATAGGGTTAAGTGAGAAATAAATTTTAATGTGTTTTTCATGTGAAAACAGTGGTATTATTTGATAGAGAATAATCTTACAAAATTATAGGAACTGGAATGGTACAATTTGGAGTTCATATGCATTTACTATGAATTAAACAAGTTTTAACATTTATTTATGCACTAAAAATTGATTTCTGATATTAATTTCTAATTTTCAAAGTTCTCTGGATTGGGCCTCAAATACTAGGAAGCGCAGGGGCAAAACCAAAATTTTCCCAAGGCACAGATCACTGGCGCTTGGAGTGCGGGTTGATTTCTTTTAATCACAGGGTCTCTTTAGAAATTATGCCGCGCGAAGGGGTATCTTGTGTTTTCAGCCGTCCGATCTAGAGTCTAGGGTTTAGATTTTATGAAGCCTAACGCATTCCAAACCGTTCGATTAAACCTACGGCCCGGATTGACTCATCCAGGAGGTATCCCCGATTAGATCTGAACCGCATATCAACGATCCCACGGACATCTTTCGCCCAACCCATCTTCTAATCCCGACCGGTCATCTCAGTATCTACGGCGACGGCATTGTCTTCCCCCCAACAGCCCAGACGCTGCGGCGCCGCCCACAATTCCGCCATCGATCTCGCCGGAGATGGCCAACCCAGCGAAAGAAGGTTCAACCAACCGTCCCGATGGTCCTACGTGATGCGACAGAGGTAGCAAGGTGATTCGTGACATTCTTACCTGAGCTCGTGCAGCCGTAGCCCCTAGCCCCGACGTGGCGCGGATCTCCAACTTCGGCGAGAAATTGCCCACAGCAATAGGCGCCACACGAGCCAAACGAGCTCCTAGTCGCTCACCCGGATCACCGCGAACCCTCCTAGTCACTGGTTCGAGCCCGACCGACGACGTGACCGGGAAACAGCCGGCGGCGTTGCTTCTCCCTCTCTGCAGGTTCTCCCTATTCGGTGGAGGCGCAGGCGCTGACTTAAGCCGAGGGGGAAGAGTCAAGAGGGGCTCCAACTTATAGCCAGGGTCAAATCCTAACAACCTCAGCTGAATCGCGCGTAATTCGCATGAGGTCTGTTGAGATCCCGCGTCTGCGTTGCGAACCCAGCGGAGAAGACGGAGACGAGCAGGTTATACGGCTGACAAGTGGGGCCTGCAGGTAAGCGACCAGCGCGAGGGGGAATTTGTTTGGTGGGCTGCGCGGATAGTGTTAGGTAACTGGGCCGAAATCAGGCAGAACGGCCCATGAAGCCCTTTAATTCTTTTCCATTTTTACTTTCATTTCTTCTCTCCATTTCCAAGTTAAATTTGAATTCAAACTTAAATTCAAACTTCTATGGCTCATCACTTCAACTTATATTTGTGAAATTAGGGATATTAATTCTGAATATATTTATTTATATATATTATCTATATTTTTTTATATCCCTTCTCTCTTTATTATTTCCAAACTCTAATTTCCATTTAGGGTTTGATCCAAACTTTAGAATTATTATCTCTTTGTTGTTATCCTTATTATTTTATTTAATGTGCAAACATATAAAACTCCAACATGATGCATATTCTTTTTATCATTTGTTTTAATTCATCTCCAACTTTCATGTATGCTCTTTTTATGATGCAAATATGGCACATAAGATAAGGAATTCACTATATAATCCTTTTATACAATTTTGAGTATTACACTTACCGCACTTGAAGCAGGAGCGCTTTCCCCTTGATTTGTTCTTGTTGGGATACTCCTTGTGTCCCTTCAAGGCAGTCTTGAAGCGCTTGATTATAAGCGCCATTTCGTCCTCGTTGAGTCCGGCAACCTCCACTTGTGCTACCTTTCTAGGTAGTACCTCCTTGCTACTTGTTGCTTTTAGAGCAACGGGCTGCGGCTCATAGAGAGGAAGCGGTCCGTTTGCGGCGTCATCTACGTACCTTGCTTCCTTCACCATCATGCGCCCACTCACAAATTTTCCGAGAATTTCCTCGGGCGTCATCTTGGTGTACCTGGGGTTCTCAAGAATAAGATTTACAATATGAGGATCAATAACGGTAAAGGACCTTAGCATGAGTCGGACGACGTCATGATCCGTCCATATTGTGCTCCCATAGCTTTGAATCTTGTTGATGAGGGTCTTGAGCCTATTATAGGTTTGAGTTGGCTCCTCTCCCCTTACCATGGCGAACCTCCCAAGCTTGCCTTCCACCAGTTCCATCTTGGTAATCATGGTGGCATCATTACCCTCGTGAGAGATCTTGAGGGTGTCCCATATTTTTTTGGCATTGTCCAAGCCACTCACTTTGTTGTATTCATCCCTGTATAGAGATGCTAGCAAAATAGTAGTGGCTTGGGCATTCTTATGTATTTCCTCATTAATAAATATAGGATTGTCAGTGCTATCGAAATGCATTCCGTTTTCAACAATTTCCCAAATACTAGGATGGAGAGAAAATAAGTGACTGCGCATTTTATGACTCTAAAATGAATAGTCCTCTCCATCGAAGTGTGGGGGGTTTTCCAAGTGGAATAAATAGTAAATGTGCATTTGAATTATAAGGGATGCGAGAATAATCAAAAGAATAGTTTTGATTAACCGTTTTCTTTTTCGACGAAGAGTCTTCGTCGTTGTCATCCCTTGGTGAAGAGGAGGAGACATCGCTGTCGTAGTAGATGATCTTCTTTATGCGCCTCTTCTTCTTCCCATCCCTCTTCTTGTGACTTGAGCCTGAGTCAGTGGTCCTGTCGCCTTTTCGCTCGTTGACATAGAGGGTCTCCTTCTCCTTGTCGTTGATCACCATCCCCTTACCTTTAGGATCCATCTCTTTTGGCGGTTAGTCCCTAAATGAAGAGTATGGCTCTGATACCAATTGAGAGCACCTAGAGGGGGGTTGAATAGGTGATCCTATAAAAATCAACACTAAATGGCACAAACATGGTTTATGAAATGTTAGTGGAATCAAAACCAAGATGCTATGTCTCGAGAGAAAGAGATGACTTCTTCACTTAATTGCTCTTCACAAGGTGAGTATTAAACTTAAAGCAATTATCAAGTGAGTAGAGAGAATCACAAACGAATAACACCACATGACACAACGATTTTATCCCGTGGTTCGACCAAATAGAACACTTGCCTACTTCCACGTTGTCGCGTCGCAATGGACGAGGGTTGCACTCAACCCCTTTCAAGCGATCCAATGATCTACTTGAATACCACAGTTTTCTTGCTTTTAGTAGATGTTCCCTTTGTGAGGAATCTCCACAAGTTGGAGCCTCTCACCCTTACAATATTGATCAAAATGAAAACCACAAGAGTAAGGGAGGGAATAGAAACACACGCAAGAGCTAGAGTCACAACAACGACAAGCACACAAGTCAAGAAAAGAGCACACAAGAACAGCGCAGCGAGTTCACAACTCAACAAGTGCTCAATTCTTGCCTTCTGTCCACTGGCGTACCGGACAGTCTGGTGCACCATCGGACATGAACAGTGCACGATTTCTTTCCTTTGGTGAAGCCGACCGTTGAGCCCTTGGTCCACTTGGCACACCGGACACTGTCCGGTGCACACCAGACAGTCCGATGCAGCCTAGTGACCGTTGGCTCGGGCCACGCGTTGCCCGTTGATTGCGCTGTCGACCATTGGCGCGAGCGCTATTGGCTCACCGGACAGTCAGGTGAATTTTAGCTGTGGCGTCCTCGATGATTCCCGAGAGCAGCGAGTTCATCTCCGAGCTAGCCTGGGCACCGGACACTGTCCGGTGCACACCGGACAGTCCGGTGCATCGCAGGCTGGTGCAAGTCTAGCTTCTTCAATCTAATCTCAGTTGATTTGACAAGGTTCCTAGCACTTAGAGGAATATGTTAGTACTAAATACAATTCACTAAGGCTAGAGTCGTACCTTGATTCTTGGTTTGCACTTAGCACATATCAACCACAACAATATGTGTTGGGCATCTAATCACCAAAATATTAATAGAAATGTCCCAAGGGCACATTTCCCTTTCATCAATAACTCTTAGTGTGCTTAGGTGCTAAACGAGGTCGCCATGGGGGTCCTTTTATAGCCCAAATATGCCCCTAGTCGTTGTTCCTTCCTTATAAAAAGTTGCTGAAATCTAGCCTCGGCTTGCTCACCAGGCCGAGAACAGGGGCATCTTCTCTAGGACCCTGACTGGGCAATTCCTTAGCTGATGCTCACCAGACCAATCTGGTGCACCTTCGTCCTGTTCGCCACATTAGCTAGTTGTCCTCTCCACGCGCGTCATCGGGTGTTGGGGGCCTTCGGTTTCCGAAGGTCCTCAAAAACGTAAGTTAACAATGTTTCTGGAGTATAATACATGAGCAGGTACCTTCGGACATGGACCTTTCGGACTTAAGTCAAAATCACTGCATGAAGAAGCACAAGGGGGAACGAAGGATGGAACAGAGCCGAAGCTGTACGAAAGGGAGCTTCGGCATGATGACAGGAAAAAGGAAACCGACTTAAAGAGGAAAAGGCTGTCTAGACCCCGGTGAATTGCTATAGAGTTATTATCAAATGTAAAAGGGCCTGAATGTAATTTTACATGGGCTGCAACCCGTGCCTATAAATAGGTGAACAGTATTCCCGTACTGTTCACGCTGATTGGACATTTGCTTTTGTGTCACGCTTGTATTTTTACTTCCTTCAAGCCGAAGGTACACTTGTAATAAATCATTATCTTTACTTGTTCGTGATAATAATACAAAAATAATACAATAATGATAATATATTTGATTGTTCACATTGTTCATGTTTTGTGTAAACTCTTCTTCATTTTTATATACGTCGTACTTACGAAGGTACGCTTTCTGTAACCTTCGTCTGAGAGTCGTTATATCCTAAGGGAAATAATGCTTCGAAGGACGAAGGACTTTAACATTTAACATTCTTTATGTTGCCTTGTTCTTATCTCATAGCATTTGAGAACAAGTCACCAACATTGGCGCCCACCTCCGGTGAACCCCTTTTCGACCACCTTCGACAACCATCGACTTTCATCATGCCGCCAAAGAAATCTTCGGCAACAGGGGCTGCCGTTCTATAGCCGCTGGACCCGAACCAGGAGACCCTTTCTCTTCGGGAGGCCCGAAGCCAGAAGAGGAAGGCCACTAGTCCAACACCACAAGAGGATGAGTTGGACCAAGAAATTAGGAATATGGAGATGCTTCATCAGCAGGTACAGAGGAAGAAGGAGAAGATGGCTCGGTTAGCTGACCTGCAAAGGCAGATTGACGAAGCCACCGAAGAAGTGCGTCATCTTGCTCAAGATGAGCAGCACCGAAGGCCCCACCACAGAAAGTTGCACCAGGAGGGCTTCTTCAACGAAGATGACTGGTATGAGGATTTCCATCATGGAAATTTTGCTTTTGATGATGCTTCTCCTCTGTCAGCAGAACTGCAGGCTACACCCTGGCCCCCGTCTTACAAGCCACCACCTCCCCATGTATGACGGACACTCAGATCCGAAACAGTTTCTCATGAGCTACGAAGCAACTATATCTTCGTATGGTGGCAACACTGCAGTCATGGCGAAATCCTTCGTCATGGCAGTCAGAAATGTTGCACAAACTTGGTACTCTTCTCTTCGGCCAGGAACAATCACATCATGGCAGAAGCTGAAGGACATGCTGGTCACCAGTTTTCAAGGGTTTTAGACGAAGCCGGTTACCGCTCAGGCCTTGTTCCAGTGCACGCAAGATCAAGAGGAATATCTCCAGGCGTATGTCCGAAGGTTCTTGCGTCTGAGGGCACAAGCGCCGACAGTGCCCAATGAAATTGTCATTGAGGCCATGATTAAGGGGCTTCGGCCAGGACCTTCAGCCCAATACTTCGCCAGGAAACCCCCTCAAACCCTAGAGAAACTGCTTCAGAAGATGGATGAATACATCCGCGCTGAAAATGATTTTCGATAGAGAAGGGAGGAAGCTTACAGGTTCTCCGAAATGGCCAGGGGCTTCGGAGGAAGAATACACCCGAGGCATGTCAGGTCAATTCACAACACTCAGAATGATGACAGAGGAGGTCAGCTGCAGAGGCCCCAACATTCTTCACAATCTTCGGGGCAGCAACAAAGCTCTTTTCGGCCGCCAGCACCAAGAGGCAGAGGCACCAGGGGTTTCGGAGGAAGATATGGGGACCAACCCAGGAAGATTTGTTGTCTATTCTGCGGTGAGGACAAGGGCCACACTACCAGGATGTGCCACGTCACCATCCAGAAACAAAAAGAGATAGCAGAAGCTGCGGCCCAATAGAATCAGCTGAAGCAAGTCATGCATACTACTTCGTATCACTCACCGTACATTCCAGAGTACGTGGGTAACCATCCTGCAGCCTCTGTTGCTTCGGCAAGCCAACCTCAGGCATCTTGGCAATAGCCTCCACCTCCACCACCATTGCAACGAGCCCAGCAGCTAGAAGGGAGCCACCACACTCATCAGCAACGAGACTTCAGAGAGGAGTCCGAAGCTCGCACAGTCAACAGTACTGTGCCAGAATCGAAGCACATCTACTAAAAGGATATCCTACTTCTGAAATAGTTCTGGCATTTGTTCTCATTTTTTCTTTTTCAATAGAGAACAATCGTTAAAAGCCTAAGTTTTTCCTGTCATTTTCAATTCCCTGTAATAGCTTCGTTTTGGCCATAGTGGAAATGTATCTCTTTTACAGACTCACGAAGTCCAAAAAGTTGGTAAAGCACGAAAGTTGCTCTCAAGAGAGCGCGGAGTTCACAATCACATTACAAGTTTTGCCGAAGCATTAGAAAAGTCATTCTAAGGGACGCATCATAAGTTTTCCGAAGCAACAAAAAGTCGTTCCTAAGGAACACAGCGTAAGTTTTCTGCTCAAAAGTCGTTCCAAAGGGAATGCAGAGCTTACAGCGAAAAATAAACGCTGATACCGCCGAAGTAAAAGGCGAAGAAGCTCTTAAGGGAGGCTTACAGCGAAAAATAAACGCTGATATCGCCGAAGTAAAAGGCAAAGAAGCTCCTAAGGGAGGCTTACAGCGAAAAGTCAACGCTGATACACCAAAAAATAAACGGTGAAGCCAAAAAATAAACGGCAAAAAGATTGTGTGCTTTACTGAGGGAATGTGTGAATATCTTCGGCACAAATATCATTTTGCATGTCATAACATCATTACATCATTTGCATAGCATAACATCATACATCATATTGCATCAATGGCACAAGAAGGGGATGCAATGTTGACCTTCGGAAGGGTATACGATGTTGACCTACTATGTTGATCTTCGGAGATTGTTTCGACGAAGTGACAAGGTACAAAATAGTTTTGAAAAAGGAGATCTATTGCTCACGAAGCATAATATTTTTACGGAATATGGATATTCTTCACGAAGCATGAAAGGAAGGGAAGGTGTTTTTTCGCCGAAGGCTCAAAAACGGTATGTACGTAAAGTTTCATGCATCGTAAAGAATTGAATTACAAACAGCTTATACATTATATTCAAAATCACAAAATATTACACACTTTGTTCAGCAAATATTACACTCCAAATGTCTTTACAATAACAGTTATTCTTCTTTTAAAACTACTTCCACAGCTTCGTGTAGTAGTTGATCAACAACTTCATCCATAATAGCTTCGGCCATTTTAATAATTTCATCTTCTTTCTTCGCTTCGGGGTCCGCCAATGGCTCGACGGGCTCTGGGGGAGGAGATAGCACAGCTGTGATGCAAAACGTAAATAAGTTCGAAGTCACAAAATTAGAACATAAAGTTAAAAGCTGTTAAGCAATACCTATCCGCCTCTCGAGATCCGCAGCTTTCTCAGCGGCTGTTGCTGCTTCTCTAGCATCGTGAGTATCTTTTTCACTTTTCCTTATGATTTCTTGGGCCATCTCCTGGCCGCCATTTTCCCAGATGTCGGTGAAAAACTTTCCACCAACTAAGCTTGTTTCAGCCGACGGGTTTTTTGTATCTTCAATAGATAAGGCACCTTCGGTTTGCGCCAAAGATTTTACATGTTCACAACCTATCTTCTCCAAGATAGCAGCAATCCCCCTAGCACCCGAGAAGGCGCATATGTCCCCACGGCCATTCAAAACTTCCTCAAAGGCTTCAGCTTCGTGGCTGATCCATTCAATTGGGCCTTCGGGATCGCCCCTTATGAAATTCTCCTCGCTTGAGTATGCGCCAACATTGGCGAAGCTAGTTTTTATTCTCTTAACACACTCTATAGATTTTTCATAGCACCTCTCCTTGGATGCACGAAGTTCATCAACTGTTTTTTGTAGATGGTTCCTCCAATATATACTGATGTCTCGTTCAGCCTCTGCAACACCGCATTTTTCTTTAGCTTCGAGTAGCTGTTTCCGAAGATCTTCGATTTCACATTTTTGAGCTTCAGCTTGGGCTTTGGAAGCAGCTTCGTCTTCCCTTATTTTGTTCAACAAAGAGTGTAATATTTTGTCTTTTTCAAGACCTTCGTTCCTTAGTTCAATCACTTCGGAACGAAGGTTGTTCAAGGCTATGGTGTATCCTTCATCTTCGACACTTTTTTGCGCCCTGAGGGCGTTGCTAAGAATAAGGCCCTGCAAAAAATGCGGTATTAAGTGTAAGTAAATGGAAGATTTCGTTTTTAAATACAAAAATCTAATTTTCTCACTTTTAAGCTATTGTATGCTAAGCTGTCGGCCAACTCATCTTTTGATAACACTGAGAGCACATCCTCTAGTGTAGGGAAACCGAAGCTCTTGCTCATCTCTCGGCAGACAGAAATTTCTTTGCTGTCTGGGAGGCAATACAAGAAGTCTTCTTCCCCGCTGCCGTTGAATACCAGGGCCCCCTTTGGATATTTCAATCTTTGAGCATAAAACTGAGCCTCTTGCTTCTCCTTTTCAGATAATCTTTTTCCCGAAGCATGTCGTATAAGATAATGTTTCGGGAATAGGAATGGCGGTTTTTTCAGTTTTGCTTGCTTCTGCAGTTTCTTTCTCAATCTTGCCTCCGATTTCCAAGGATTTCTCCTTGGCGGGCTCGGAGGGCCCAGCTTCGGTATCGACTTGGACCTTGGAAGCTTCGGCCTCAATATGTGTTTCCGAAGCTTCGACAACTTTCTTTGGAGTAGAGCTTGAAGTTTTTATTATTTCTAGCACATCTAATACATTGACCATTCTCTTTCTCTTGGGGGTTGTCGAGATATCCTTTTGTGCCTTCGGCATTGCCACCTCCGCCGAAGGACTTATTGCTTCCAATATTCTCGTTTTCCCAACCTTCATCTCTTCAATATTAATAGCCTTCGGCTCATCCGATTTGGCTGATGATGTCTTCAGCGCTACAGCCGGTTCACTTTTTTGCGAAATCGCAGGTTTTTTGCCTTCGGACACCGAAGAGGTCTCACCGCCAAAATCAAGCACTACGGCCGGTTCAATATAGCGTGGTCGATGAGTAAGGACTTTTACTCTTTTCCTCTTCAGCGCAGACTCGCTCGGAGCAGCCGAAGCATCATCTCTCCCGGAATCTCCACTTTTTCTTTTTTGTCCCCGGGGCGGGTAACGGTAGTCGGGATACATGAACCCAATGGCATCGAAAACTCTGTTTAGTCTCTTATTTTTACAGTTCCCGAAGGCCGCAGATAATGCGTTATCTTCTGCTCTGGAATACAGCCCAAGCAGATCATCGCTTGTAGCTTCGACGCTTTTCAGCCAGTCGTCGTCTGGCTCGATAAACTGATCTCTGAATCTGAAGGTATATTTTAGCCGAACCAGACCACCTTCGTGGGGATTGCTGATGGATTCTTTTGGCACCTCCCAGTCAGCTAGAAACGGCCATATCCTGTAGGCCACGTGCTCTTGAACTAAGTCCCTTGTCCCAATGAAAGAGCAAACTAAGTCGAAAGCCTTGCGGCACTCTTCGGCCGCTTCGTCAATTTCTACCTTCGGTTTACGGAGCCCGAAGCGTTGCCAGATAGGGCGCATGATTATATCTTTAATGTCTTCTCGTGCCTTTAAATCATTCTTTACATAAAACCATTCTTTTGTCCAGTCTCCGGGCCATCTCTTCCGAAAAGTCGGTACTGGCGAGCTTGAACCAGAACGAGCAATGAAACTATAGCAGCCGAAATTATTATGATATTGTTCCTTACCCCAGGGCTTCGTCTCATATAACAATTGATGCATGCTGCAGAAACCTTTTGCATTTGGTTCCAAGCCTTGACTCCTTAAAGCCCACACGAAGATTCCCATTCTTATAACAGCTTCAGGGGTAATCTGTTGAAGGTAAATCTGAAATATCTTCAAAACCTCGACTACGAAGCTGCTAAGAGGAAGTCGAAGCCCAGCCTTCAAAAAGCTCCAAAGATCACGACTTCATTCTCCTCTAGAGTAGGACAAGTTTTTTCTCTGTCATCAGCCCTCACAACAGACATATCCCGAAAGTATTTCCCCCTGATGTTGTCAAGATGGCTTTGTTTAATAGTTGATTTTCCAAAAACTGCATGGCTTGGTCGCTAGGGTCGATCTTCGGAGTCTTCCCTGCCGCTCTCCACATCATAGTTGTCACTATCACTGGTATCTTCAGACAAGCCCTCCAAAGTTTCCCTAGCAATCTTCTCCGCATTTGTCCTTGCTATCGATTCAATAAAGCCAAGATTCATCTCCTTAGAAAGGCTCAGCTTTGTTTTAGCGATAGCTTTCTTATCCTCAGACATCTTCGAAAGTGCTGAGAAAAGTGCTCTCAAAGCCGAAGCTTAAAAATTTAAAAATCTGGTCAAGCGTTTCTAAGCAAAGAGCTGTTTGAGCAGGCAAGGCAGATGGCAAGAAAGCGTGCCAAATGAGCTAGTGGTGCACTCTTATTTATTCGACTGGTGCATTGCGTCCTGGAGGGCCCGCTTGTCAGTGGCTGTTGCTATTCTAGCAAAGGGAAGATGTTTTTTCGGACCTTTGGCTCAGAGCCTTCGTCCTTGTCGCAATCTAAATTTATCATTCTAACAAATTAATATTGCGAGGGGCTACTGTTGGGGGCCTTCGGTTTCCGAAGGTCCTCAAAAACGTAAGTTAACAATGTTTCTAGAGTATAATACATGAGCAGGTACCTTCGAACATGGACCTTTCGGACTTAAGTCAAAATCACTGCATGAAGAAGCACAAGGGGGAACGAAGGATGGAACAGAGCCGAAGCTGTACGAAAGGGAGCTTCGGCATGATGACAGGAAAAAGGAAACCGACTTAAAGAGGAAAAGGCTGTCTAGACCCCGGTGAATTGCTATAGAGTTATTATCAAATGTAAAGGGCCTGAATGTAATTTTACATGGGCTGCGACCCGTGCCTATAAATAGGTGAACAGTATTCCCGTACTGTTCACGCTGACTGGAGATTTGCTTTTGTGTCACGCTTGTATTTTTACTTCCTTCAAGCCGAAGGTACACTTGTAATAAATCATTATCTTTACTTGTTCGTGATAATAATACAAAAATAATACAATAATGATAATATATTTGATTGTTCACATTGTTCATGTTTTGTGTAAACTCTTCATTTTTATATACGTCATACTTACGAAGGTACGCTTTCTGTAACCTTCGTCCGAGAGTCGTTATATCCTAAGGGAAATAATGCTTCGAAGGATGAAGGACTTTAACATTTAACATTCTTTATGTTGCCTTGTTCTTATCTCATAGCATTTGAGAACAAGTCACCAACACCGGGAAGTAGCCATTATCGGTGGTCCGGTGTACTACTGGATAGTGCATAGTACCTAGTCTAGTGAATTTATAAATAAAATCTTGAGAGCAAGGAGTTTGTATGGACGTGGTCCGGTGACTCCCAAAGTAGCACAATAAAGTCATTTTCTTTACAAACTTGATCCATTTGATTTGGGCTTTCTTATGAGCTTTCATATGACTAAGACAAACATAATTAGCACATAATCAAATTGACTAAGTCTAGCAAACTCACCTTTTACTCGATCTTTCACCAAGATTTGAGTTATGGCCCGAACTAAGTCCAAAATGCACTTTTCTCACATAATTGAGTTAGACACCAAACATAAGAGCTAGAAACATTGTTATAGGAATATGCAACGTATCTAAAGGTTCAAACCTCTTATGAGCTCTTTAGGAATTAGAATCCTCAAATTGCATATAAGTGAACCTACACTCATACACTAAGCAAACTAGTTAGTCCATGGTGGTGTGTTGGACATTCAATCACCAAAACAGGTAGAAATGGTTAACTAGCACATTTCTCTTTCAATCTCCCCATTTTTGGTGATTTATGCCAACACACCTAAAGCAACTAGATTTTGACTAACTCAAATGCAATATGAGACACAAGTTGCAATTCTAAGTTCAAACTCAAACAAATGAAGTTTTTCAATGATTTGGCATACTTGCACCTTTTAGCCACCACTTGCTTTTGATTTCGCAAACAAAGCCATCTCACCCTTTTCTTACTTCTAAGTCAAGTAAACTCTTGAGTTTTGCAAATCAAAACAGTTTTGACTTAAAGAAACCCTTTTTGATCAAAAACTCAACTCTAAGCAGTTTCATAACAAGAGAGCTCCTCTTTGCAATCAAGAGGGTTTTGGATCAAAAGACAAGTTAAAACTCAAAAATCTTTTGAAACTCAAGTGGTGGTTGGTCCAGTTGCTTTGGCCTCTAATTTCTTCCCCTTTGAACAGAAAAACTAAGTGGCTTAACGCCATTGCCTCACCAAAAACAACGAATGAAAGCTAGAAGCAATGAAGAAACAAGGAAATGGAGACAAAACCTTGATACCATTTTGCAGTGGAAGCGCCTTTCTTTGTCCAAATCCATCATTTCCCTTTCTAGCACCTTGGGACTACACACATGATCAACTCAAAAGAATTGTTAGTACCAAAAAGGTCAAAGTGGAGTCCATCCTCCCCCTAGATGCGTGCATCCAAGCACTCAAACTTGTGAGGTACGAGGATGATTTTATGCACTTTGAGCCAACATAGCCAAACAATATGAAGTAACAACATGATCATAGGTATATGAAGAATATGCAAGTGTGCAACGTCTTGTTCCACGTTCTAAGAGTCTAACATATTAATTTCACTCAACCCACAAAACCACTTCTCATCCAAAGGCTTGGTCAAGATATCGACTAATTGGGAGTGGGTGCTCACATGGTCTATTACGATATCCCCCCTTTGTTGGTGGTCTCTCATGAAGTGGTGTCGGATATCTATGTGCTTTCTATGGCTGTGCTCAATAGGATTCTCTTGCATGATGATCGCACTCTCATTGTCACATAGGAATGAGACTTTGCTCAGATTGCAACCAAAGTACCAAAGAGTTTGCCTCATCCAAATTAATTGTGCACAACAATGTCCTGCGGCAATGTACTCGACCTCGGTGGTGGATAGGAAATAAAAATTTTCTTTTTAGAGCACCAAGACACAAGGGACTTACCTAGGAATTGACAAGTCTCAGATGTGCTCTTCCTATCTACCTTGTGAAAAGGAAATGGCCTTAAACCATTTCTTAGATTTTGGTGCTTAATGACTATCACAACTATTTGGACTAACTAGTTTGCTAAGTCTTTGATTCACAGGTTCATAAGTTCAGTAGTTTAGTCTCTAAGTCGCAATCAGCTCAGATCCAACCAAATAGGGGTAAAACATGGAATAGATGAACTACCAATAGTTCTACTCTTTGGATAAGTTCTGAATACCCTAAGAAACCTATTCAACACTTCTAGAAAGGTTGAAAAGCTCGAAATCAACATATCACTATCTTGGAGCTAGTTTGAGCAAAAGAAGAAATATGAGTTAAAGAATCAAAATGTTCATGATCCATGACTTAGACTAGATGGAAAGTCACTTGAGATGTTTGTCTAAGTCATAGGATCTCTCTCGAGTTTAGCCAAAGCAACTTGGATAGATTGTGCAAAGATCAACGGGAAGCCAAAAACTCAAAGTTCTAAAATCACTGAGTGCGGACCGTCTGGCCCCTTCTGGCGGACCGTCCGCGACACCGTTTCGACTTCGGCCAGGAACTGAAAATCATGGATAGTCCAACTAAACCACGGACTGTCCAGCTATACAGTGCGGACCGTCCGGCTATAATTCACGGGCCATCCGCATGTGAAGACCTGGTTCAGCCCAAAGGTGCCAAGTTGAGCAAAAAGAATTATAGAGCTGGCGCGGACCGTCCAGGACCAAGGGCGGACCATTCGCGTGGTGTCATCGAGGCAGATAGCTATTGATCTAACCGTTGATCTGTCAGGCGTATCCGTTGGAGATGTCAGAATCGACCGTTGGAGGGTCGCGGACCGTCCGGGCCCTAGCCGTGGACCGTCCGCCGGTGCAGTTTCTGGCAGATGCGCCCCAACGGCTACATGGGTGGTTGAGGGCTATAAAAGCCACCCCAACCAGCCCATTCATAGTAATTCATTGGTCCATTTTATACACAAGAGTTGGGTATTCACTCCTATCTACTTGAGCAACACTTCTATAAACATCAAAGCCTCACAAGTGCCACAAAAGAGAGATCAAGTAAGAAAGAACTACTCGTGTGCGTTTAGTGATAGTGCCTTGTGATAATCATTGAGAGAAAGTGTGTGCTACCTCTTGTGATCATTTGAGCGTGGAGTTTTGAATCCCATTCATTGTAAAGCTAGCAAGAGCCCCTTATCTTTGTGGTTGGCCTTGTGGAGACTTCGGTCTTTTGTTGATAAAGAAGAAGGAAAACTCGCCGATCTTGGTGACCGTTGGAGAGAGGGAAAGGGTTGAAAAAGACCCGTCCTTAGTGGACTCCTCAACGAGGATTAGGTTCTTGGTGAACTGAACCTCGGTAAAAGAAATCATCCGGGTCACTTGTGTTTATTGCTTGTGATTTGTTTGTCTTCTCGCTCTCTAAGTTCTCTTGCACTATTCTTTGTTAATATTACTTTGTGTTGCTTCAAGTCAAATTCTCATATATAGAAGCAACACCTTGCAAGAAAGAACTTGTGTTATTCCTCTTCTTATCTAAACCCTCTTGCATTATTCTCTATAAACATTTTAGTCGTGTTGCTTTGTATTAATTCCGCATTCTTTGAAAGCAATACTTTCGCAAGCAAAGGACTTAGTTTTATACTCCTATAATTGTTCATCTTGTTCTAATCGCTAATCGAGGGATCAAGTTCGGGTTTAAAGTTATAATTTTTAGGTTTCGCCTATTCACCCCCCTTTAGGCGACTTTCAATTGGTATCAGATCTAGGCACTTCATTTGAGTCTAACAACTCGAAGTGATGGCTCGGAGAAGATCTCAAAAGAACAAGAAGACACCTCCGAAGGAGAACAATGAGGTAACTCTTGAGATATTTCTTTCCAATTGTTCTAATTATGCTTAATGGTCTACTAGTGTGATAAATGCTTTTAGGACCATAGACCCACAATTAGAACAAATCTTAGACAAGAGTATTATACCTTCTAGTTATGATAGTAAAAATGCTTCCGAGGAAGATCTAAGATGTTTACGCTTAAATCATCTTGCTTTTGACATCTTAGGCAATTCTCTTAGCAAACAATATTATCATGCCTTCATAATTGGATATGATGAACCTATTCATGATGCACATGATATTTGGACTTGAATTAAAATTAGATTTAATGAGTCCAAACATGTTAGTTCATATGATGCTTCTACTTCCTTTAGTCCTTGTGAAACTAACCCTATGAAAGAAGAAGAAAATGAACGTTGGAGACCAAACGATGAATCCACCTCTCCAAAAGGTTTGTCTTCCCATTTAGATTCCCACATATGTTGTGTGGCTAATGAAAATGATAGCGGAAGCACAAATGAGGATGAGGAGGATGAAAGAAGCTTCATGAAACTCTACGCTCATCTAAGCCTAGAAGATAAGGCGGTCATGCTCAAACTTCTAAAAAGAGCGAGAGAGCAAATCGAAGATCTTCACAAGCTAGAAGATGTCCTCATCACAAAAATCCAAAGCTTAGAAGAGTTGACTAAAGAACATGAGGAGCTAAAGTGCTCTCATGTTGATTTGGTCCAAAGGTATGAAACTATTTCAATTGAGCAAGACAACTCATTATTATGTATCACTCAATTAGTGAATAGGAATACCTTGCTTAAGGACCAAGTAGAAAGGCTAGAAATTGAAAGTCTAGCTTTTCAAGATAAACATGATACACTTCTATGTTCTCATGAAAATCTTATGGATGATCATATCATGTTAAATATTGCTCATGAGGTTGTGATAGCAAACTTAAAATCTCAACAACCTCACTCTTGCACATGTGTTCAAATTGAAACTATGTTGTCATGTGCTAATGCTTGTTGCTCGCCAGCAAGCAAATCCTCCTTTGAGCTAGAATTTCTAGGAACAAATGATGGTACATATCAAGAGCTCAAGGAAGAAAATAAGAGGCTAATAACGAACTTGACACACCTAAAAGGGAAGTGCATTGCTCAACCTTCTCATGATGACATGGTGAAGAAGCTTGAGACGGGAACAACCATGGCATGCACAAGATCCCTCAAGGAAAAAGTCAAGGACTTGAGGAATGTCAAGAGGAAGGAACAAAAGAAAAAAATCAATACCTCTGCCAAAAGCCTCAACCGTGCCTCCATATAAGGTAACATCCAAGGTAATGATCAAGCCACACTTCACACTAAGAAAAATAAGATGTCTAGTGAATGCTTTGAAAATGGGCACTTGAATAGGTCATGTCCCTATATTAAATAAAATAGCTTGATTATTAACAAGGATGATAAAAAACATTTTAGATGCTCTGAGAAGGGACATATGGTTAAGTCATGTCCCTATGTAAAACAAAAAGGCATAGTTTTAGAAAAGAAAATTTTTACTAACCATGTAGCAAGCGAGAGACAAGGAAAGAAGGAATCCTCAAAACATGAAGATCGCCTTTGCTACATATGCTGAAAGAAGGGACACCTATGCAAGGATTGTCCCATTGGTAACTTTTCCAATCCTAGCTTGTCAATTGATTCATATGTAACTAGGCAGCCCAAAATTGCAACTTGTGCTAGAAAAGTAATAAGTTTACCAAGCACTAGCACAAAGGACATTTGGGTTCCTAGATCTTTATTGACTAACCTTGATGGATCCATCAAGAGATGGGGACCAAAATATGCTTGACAAGCTTTGCAGGGGAAAAGAGATGATATGAAGCTTTGGAGGTGCTGAGTGGGTTAATTCAATTCTTATTAACTCAAGCTATCAATCTTACAATGTTTTATATCTCTAAGATTGACCCAAAGATATTTTGAATTATTATATCTAAAACTCATCTCATCTCGAGCAAGATATTGATGTTGTAGGGAATAAAAGATTATCCTGTGTGGAAAATCAAAGCCTACAACATGGAGGAAAGCCAAAGGATGGTAACACTTATGTCTTTAAGTGCAAGTATCTTTAATTATCATTTCTCTTGTGTCTTGTGTAGTCACATTGAAAAATGAAGCACTTAAAAATGTTTTTAAATTATGTCACCATTCTTTGGAGAAAATTCCTCTCATATGGTAAATTGCATATTCATCATTTCTATATTATGGCAATCTACATGCTCTAAAAGGTCTTTAAATATCTCATGGCATGGTTTACATTAATTATCCTATTTTTTGCCATGTTCTAGACATAGAAAGAAATATTCCATGTTCTTAAAAGAATAAGGTATCATATAAGGAATTCAAATCCTTAGGACACTTATAAAAAGGAATTTCTCTTTATGACTAGAATTGTGAGACTAATGCTTTTGTCTAAGTGACTTAAGTAGTCTCACATCTAGAGAATGAGTTTCTCTATGAATGAGTAATCTAACATAAAAATAAAATCAATCCAATGATTTGTGATATATTTCTTCTTGCTTAAATTAGGATATGATTCTTCTACATTAATCGCTCTCCATGTTATGAATTAGATTTGTTCCCATGATCTTGAGAGATTAACTATGCTTGTTTTATGAGTTAAAATTGTGCATAATATCATTTACGGGATAATCTAGTTCATGTTATGAAGTTTCCATGTTTTAGTAATCTACCAGTCATTCCTACTCAAAAATGATTGCTAAAAAGGAAACTAGTGCTTGTGTTACTAATAATATCTCTCTTGAGCACATTTATGAAAATCTACAAGAGTGACGGCATGTTCAATTTATTAAAAAGACACAAGCCTCAAGGTTGCTCTTCACCTAAAGGAAGAAAGGTAAAAGCAAAGGTATGGGAACTTATATCCTTATCAATATCCAATCAATGATAATTCCCATCAATTGGTATTTCTTCTAAACTATCATAATCTACCAATGTAGAAATTAGATTGTCTATTTGACTTAAATCTGCTAAAAGTGCATATAATCTTGCTTTCATATGTGCACTAGACCATTAGAATCTAACTCATGCCTTTGCTATATGTGTTCTCATATTGATATGCTTCTAAGTTATGTCAATAAATTCTGTGTGAAGAAACATCAATATGAAGAAGTCAATTTCGTATGATTGATTATAAATGTTAAAATGTGCATATTCCTCTTTTCTGACGCTATGCACTAATATTAAGAAACTTCATGTCTGTGTGACTTATGTATGATGATTTATCTGTATCTCTAATCTAAAGAAATCATCATTTTTCATATACTCCCTTGTGCTGCTAATATCTCCTTTTTAAGTATTTTCAATAAGCTTGAAAGGAAAAAGAGACTACTATAAAGGGAGGACACTCAAATGAAAAGGAAGACGTCAAGAACAACAACACTTACTTAGACAGTAAGATCTCCAAATTAACCAATGGTGTTGTTGTAAGTATTCTAAACCTTTTTCATTTTGAGAAGACCAGGCATAAGCTAATTATTGCGAATATTATATGTCTTGATCAAGATGTTCAATGCATTCCCCTATTTATCTTTAATAAGACTGCATCCAACCAAGTCATTCAAATACTTAATGAACATCTTTAGGGGGAGCCCATTTGTATATCTTGGTCATATTGAGACTAACATTCTCTTAGTAATCTCATGTAGTCTCTTGTATGAGAACAAGTTTCTCATGAAGTATGCTACTACAACTCAATCCAATTTGGTAAAGAAGTATCACTTTTATCCATTGTTGCAACTTTCATTATTCAAGTAGCATAATCACTAGATTCTCCTATTATAAGCTTATGCATATGATTTGATCACATTTGTTATACTTTTGATCATTGAATAGCTTCAATTAATACTTATGTTGCTTAGTGCTTCATGTACTATCAATTGATGTCTCTCGTATATGCACTAAGTTAAAAGGAGAGTTTAGGATAAATTTATGAAATTTGTGATCTACTTGATATGTGTTAATAATGATTTGTTTAGAGAAAAGGATCACTAGTTGTAGAATTCTCTCTTGTGCAAAATAATTCTATACATTGTCTTGAGCATAGGACTTAAGTAACCAAGACTAAGGACAATGCACAATGAAGAGAGCATCTCTATGTGAAGGTACAAAAAGGGTAAACTACTTCCTATCTTTTACACATGTACCTAGATCTTCCTCTTGTACATATATTGCATATCTTCAAGTTACAAGAGGAAGAAAAAGCATGTCTATGCATAACCCTGCTTCATACCTAGTTTAACCTCTCAAAATTTCATTCCTGCTTTGATGCATTTTTGTTAAAACTGGGTGAAGTGATATTCTTGTCAAAGAGCTTAAAGCTTAACCTTGTAACAAGGATAAGCTACCTTTGTTCCAAAGGTGGAGGTTCCTTAAGTTTCCTTGAACCATTAAGGGTAAATTCATCAAATGTTTATAACATGCTTTTGTCAGTGCATAGTCTGTCATGAGCATCACATTTATATTATGACGCATGCACTTCACTATTTCTATGATATAGACATGTTCTCATTAACCTCATTATGTGCATTTGGCATTTAAGGCCAATATATGTATTCCTCTCAAGGCACATACTTAGGGGGAACAATCTATATTATAGAACTATAATAAAGAGTAACTGACATATCTTTTGATTTTATATATCTCTTTCAATTAGTAATTGCTCTTAATTCACATTTTTGCTTATACCAAGGTTCAATGTGTAGAACTTGCATCCTCATACCTCACAAAGTCCTAAAGTGCATTGATCTACAAGTATTCATCACTTGTATGCACAAGTTTAGGGGGAGCCATTCTCCACACATTAAATCCTTGAGACTAACCATTCTTCAAGTATATATTGTGCTTAGTCTCAAATTGAACGGGAAATGGAGTTTTGAGCAAAGGTAGCGCTTCCACTTCATATTCGTTCGGTATCAACCACCCTTGCTAAAACTCATGTACATATCTATAATGAAAAGGCCTCAAATTTTCTTCATTTTTGGTGGTAAATGCCAAAGGGGGAGAAAGTATTAGGCCAAAGAAAAAGGACCGCTCCACCACCCTATCTTCTGAAAAGGTTTTATCTTCCAAATTGGTATTACTGCATTTGCAAAAACCCTCTTGACAGCTAAGAGGAGAAAAACTATTTTATACTAAAGGGGAGAATTTATTCAAGGGTAGTTCTGTAAATGGCCAAAGGAAAAGCATTTAAAAAATAAAAAAGGAAAATCTTTAAATCTTAGAAATGCTTTTAAAAATTTCATTCTTGTACCTTAGGCCATATGAAAATAACTTTGAAAAGATTTTATCAAAAGTTTGCAAAAAACCATCACATGTGGTGCAAATGTGCTCCAAAATTATAATCATGCCAATATCACTCATATTCACTTAGAATTGCTTTCATTTCAGTAGCTTATGAACACTTGACCATTTGCAAACTAGTTACCATTTTATACTTCATATTTGCTTTGGTTTGTGTTGGCATCAATCACCAAAAAGGGGGAGATTGAAAGGGAAATGGCCTTAAACCATTTCTTAGATTTTGGTGCTTAATGACCATCACAACCATTCAGACTAACTAGTTTGCTTAGTCTTTGATTCATAGGTTCATAAGTTCAGCAGTTTAGTCTCTAAGTCGCAATCAGCTCAGATCCGACCAAATAGGGGTAAAACATGGAATAGATGAACTACCAATAGTTCTACTCTTTGGATAAGTTCTGAATACCCCGAGAAACCTATTCAACACTTCTAGAAAGGTTGAAAAGCTCGAAATTAACATATCACTATCTTGGAGCTAGTTTGAGCAAAAGAAGAAATATGAGTTAAAGAATCAAAATGTTCATGATCCATGACTTAGACTAGATGGAAAGTCACTTGAGATGTTTGTCAGACTAGACGGAAAGTCACTTGAGATGTTTGTCTAAGTCATAGGATCTCTCTTGAGTTTAGCCAAAGCAACTTGGACAGATTGTGCAAAGATACACGGGAAGTCAGAAACTCAAAGTTCTGAAATTGCCGTGTGTGGACCGTCCGGCTCCTTCTAGCGGACCGTCTGTGACACCGTTTCGACTTCGGCCAGGAACTGAAAATCGTGGATAGTCCACCTAAACTGCGGACTGCCTGGCTATACAGTGCGGACCGTCCGGCGATAATTCACGGACTGTCCGCATGTGAAGACCTGGTTCAACCCAAAGGTGACAAGTTGAGCAAAAAGAATTATAGAGGTGGCGCGGACCGTCTGAGACCAAGGGCAAACCATCTGCGTGGTGTCACTGAGGTACATAGCCATTGATCTGTCAGGCATATCCGTTGGAGATGTCAGAATCGACTGTTGGAGGGTCGCGGACCATCCGGGCCCTAGCTGCGGACCGTCCGCCAGTGCAGTTTCTAGCAGATGTGCCCCAACGACTACATGGGTGGTTGAGGGCTATAAAAGCCACCCCAACCAGCCCATTCATAGTAATTCATTGATCCATTTTATACACAAGAGTTGGGTATTCACTCCTTTCTACTTGAGCAACACTTCTATACACATCAAAGCCTCACAAGTGCCACAAAAGAGAGATCAAGCAAGAAAGAGCTACTCGTGTGCGTTTAGTGATAGTGCCTTGTGAGAATCATTGAGAGAAAGTGTGTGCTACCTCTTGTGATCATTTGAGCGTGGAGTTTTGACTCACATTCATTGTAAAGCTAGCAAGAGCCCCTTATCTTTGTGGTTGGCCTTGCGGAGACTTCGGTCTTTTGTTGACAAAGAAGGAAAACTGGCCGGTCTTGGTGACCGTTGGAGAGAGGGAAAGGGTTGAAAAGACCTATCCTTAGTGGACTCCTCAACGGGGGTTAGGTTCTTGGTGAACCGAACCTCGATAAAAGAAATCACCCTTGTTACTTTTGTTTATTGCTTGTGATTTGTTTGTCTTCTCGCTCTCTAAGTTCTCTTGCACTATTCTTTGTTAATATTACTTTGTGTTGCTTTAAGTAAAATTCTCATATATAGAAACAACACCTTGCAAGAAAGAACTTGTGTTATTCCTCTTCTTATCTAAACCCTCTTGCATTATTCTCTATAAACATTTTAGTCGTGTTGCTTTGTATTAATTCTGCATTCTTTGAAAGCAATACTTTTGCAAGCAAAGGACTTAATTTTATACTCCTATAATTGTTCATCTTGTTCTAACCGCTCGAGGCATCAAGTCCGGGTTTAAAGTTATAATTTTTAGGTTTCGCCTATTCACCCCCCCTCTAGGCAACTTTCACCTTGCATCTGGCATAATCAGCATCTAAATATCCAATCAGTTCAAAGGTAGACCCTTTAGGATATCAGAGCCCGAAGTGAGGTGTGTGAACTAAATACCTCAAGATTCCCTTCATGACCCAAAGGTGGCATTCCTTAGGATTGGATTGGAACCTTGCACACATGCAAATTGAAAGCATAATATCCAGTCTAGAAACACATAAATAAAGCAGAGATCCTATCATAGACGCTATACCTTTTTATCTACAGACCTACCTCCCATGTCAAGGTCCAGGTGCACGTTCGTCCCCATCGGCATCTTGATGGGTTTTACATCCTTCATCCCAAACTGCTTGAGCCTGGCCTATGTGTACTTGGTTCAGGAGATGAAGGTGTTGTCCTTGAGCTGCTTTACTTGAAAGTCTAGGAAGTGGTCTAGGTCTCCCATCATAGACATCTCAAACTTCTGCACCATTATCCAGCTAAAATCTTCATAAGACTTTTAGTTAGTAGAAACAATTATTATATCATCGACATATATTTGGCATACAAAAAGATGTCCATCAACAGTCTTTAGTGAAAAGAGTGGGATTAGCATTCTCGACTTTAAAATGATTTGTAATTAAAAATATATCTAAGGCATTCATACCATACTCTTGGTGCTTTCTTAAGCCCATAGAGCGCCTTAGAGAGCTTATAAACATGGTCGAGATACATGTCATCCTCAAAGCCAAGAGATTGCTCCACATAGACTTTCTCCTTGATCAGTCCATTCATGAAGGCGCTCTTCACTTCCATTTGAAACAACTTAAAAGAGTGGTGAGTAGAATAGGCCAATAAAATGCGAATTGACTCTAGCCTAGTTACATGAGCAAAAGTCTCATCAAAGTCTAAACCTACGACTTGGGCATAACCTTTTGCAACAAGGCAAACCTTGTTTCTTGTCACCACTCCATACTCGTCTTGCTTGTTTTCGAACACTCACTTCGTGCCCACAACATTTTGCTTTGAACATGGCAGAGAGTTAATAGAGAGTTGGGCAGATTTGGTGTATTTCGGTGTGGTTTGCAAGTTTTGTACTGGGGACCATCCGGGTAAAGTGGTTGGACCGTTCGGTAGTGTTGTCCAATAAGTGCCACATTTTGGCTAAGTCCTTGGTGCATTGTGCGGACCGTCCGGCTGAGGGGTGCGGAATGTCCACAAATAACTTGGTGAATTTGTGTAGGGACTTTTGTTTTCTAGGTGTTGTATTGCGGACCATCTGTGCCCAAGTCATGGACAGTACATGTTCTTAGATTGCGGACCATCCGTGCCTAGGTGTCAAACCATCCGCAAGTATAAAAGTCAGGTGTGCCAGAGCTTGGGGTATTCCTATTTGAGGTTGGTTGACAGTCCGGCTAGGACCGGCGGACCGTTCGCGCCTCACTTTTCTGACAGCTCTGACACGTTTTCAAACGAAAAGTAGCCATTAAAGTGAATGGTGAACCATTCACGAGTGTGCAGAAAGGGAGTAGTTTGCCCATAATGATTAGTTTTGCAGGGGTGCTAATAGATGGTATTCAGGCTCTCTTGTTCATTTGAACCATATATTAAGCACAAGCGAGCCTCCAATCCTCTCTAACTCACATGCAGTTCTTGTCCATTTGAACCGTCGATTTCTTCAATGTTGTTTTCAAAAAATCCTCGTAGTTCGTGTACTTACCATATTGGTACGAACATTTTATGTCATGCTTACAGAGTTTATATACATTAATATCTGCAATGCATAAATTATGACATTCACCTTTAATTTTTACGATAGTTTTTTTAAAACCGATCTGCTATGCGCCTCACGTCCATTGCTAAAATTACGCGCATGTAGTGGAACTGATTTAGCGCGTGCAACAGATCTGATTTGGTGCATGTAGTGGAAACTAATCCCAAGATTTACTAATTCCTTATATATAAAGCGGGACGTAAACTTGCTCTCTCGTGCGTCCACGTCACCATCTAATTTCTCATCCGTCCGATCTTACGCTGACGGCTACCAAACACAGCAAGTTCTTATCGCCACATGTCCACCATCCGCCCGACGCTACTTGAATCCTCTAGAAAAAAATTCTCGACAAAGGGAGTAAAGAGAGGCGTCGTCACCGGCAGCAACGACCCCACTGGTGGTCGATGCCCCATTCGCTCCCCCTCCCAGCACAACCGCGCTCTGCTCGACGCTAAGGAAGGCACACAGTCGAAATGGGGGAAAAAGAAAATCACCACGCTCTTCGTCACCAGTGACGCTGTTGGTGGTCACCGCACCGTGCACCCTGCTCCTCGGCACGTTTGACAGCCCGAACTTCGTTTGCTCTCTCATCGTCTCACTCACACCCATTGCCGCACCCGCTCCTCAAGAACGGCAGCGGCAAGCTAGTGCATGGCCGGCCTCAGGGCGAGATTAGATGAATTGGAGGAGCAGGAGAAGTACGCGATAGAGTGGAGCGCGGGAGCGAAGGTGGGAGGGCCGGAGCAGGACGACTTGCGCACATCGACCGCCTTGTCCTCGCCACCATGTGGGACTGTGGCCAGCCCAGCGTCGCCGCCGTCTGCCTCCTCGACGAGGTCAACAAGATCGTCTTCAACCTAATTTTCTGAAAGCTCGTCAACATCAGGCACGGACCCTAAACTGATAGCGTCCACCGCGAGTACGTCAATCTCATTGGTAGTTCTTCTCCATTCCCTTCCCCTTCGCCTACCTCCTCCCTTTCACCGCCTACGGATAGCCCTCAAGGTGCCTTTCTTCTTCTTGCCATTTGTCCATCCTCCTTTTTTGTGTTATTATTTTTGTGTTATGTGTAACAATTTCCGTCGCAGACTAGCTGCTCCAAGATTGGGCATGACATAGAAAAGCAAGCAGGGGAGAACAAGGCAAGGTGAGCGACGTCAGGTGCACCGGGCATGCTGGACGAGCCGAAGGCGTTCGACGAAATGTCTCACCCCAAGAGCTCGTTGTCTACCGAAGCCTCTTGGTTCCATGAGAACTGAGAAGCATGTTGGCATTGACGAGGCAACGGATAATGTCGGACTCTTTACATCAGTTACGTTCGTGTGTGGAGACAAAAAAATGGTTTACCAAGGTCACTGGAAGATAGATGCCCAACAGATCGGCATCATGTTGACTACATAACGTGTCATGATAGAATCCATATGCCTGGGCAGGCGAGCAACCTTGTTGGACTTGCACAATAGAGCATTGCGATTCACGCTCTTGACTGACCAGTAGATCTTTTTCTTATATCAGTTCGGTTAGGAGGGACTAAGCACGTACCTCATTGGGGATGGACAAGAAGAGTATCCCCTAAGATGGTGTGCACATACAGTTTGAGGTACGTATGCTCATCTTCCTTTGCATTATTACTTCCCTCCCTGATCAGTCTTGTGTTTCCTTGCTTCAAATTAACGCTTCAAATTAACATACGATTAGATTCGGTAAGCAAGGGGATTGTGGTTCTATTTTGTGTTCTAACCCAGAAAAGTTTGTGTGATTTTTTATTCATATTGTGGATCTTACAACCTTTGCTCATTGTTAGGCCCTTCCCTATGCCCTGTTGGTTTTAATTCACTATCGACAGATGAATGGATTGTTGCTGATTGTTTGATAAATGATCCTCTAAAATGTGAAAATGGGGAAGTGACATTTTATCCAATATAGCATCCATAGATATCCCTTGGAAGCTTTCACATCAGAACTTGGAAGTTACAAACATAAGTGAACGCGAGTATGCTTGCTTAAGGGATTGTACCTATACTGCCTTTGCTTTTTAGTGTAGGTTGCCTACTATGGTTTTAGGAGCTGCAGAACAATAGTGCTGGACTCTGATCTAAATATCATTCATATGTATGTACATATGGCAACCAGACAACAGTCAAGTTCTAGAACTGTACCTCTATTTTCTTTCTATAAAAAGTATTTCTTGGATGGATGATTCGTGTGACAACCCTTATTGTTATTTCTTTGATTCTTTTGTTGAGATGCAGAAGCAAATTTACAATGCTAGAACGGTGGGTGACCATGCAAGTCTCGTGGTAACTCTAAAAACTTGGCAAAGGAGGATTTGGTTGTGTTTTCAAAAGGATGTTGCCAGGCTGCAATACAATATGTGATGTAAGTGCATTAATCGTTGATCTATGTGGATGCATCATCGTCATCCAACAGTTGTATATATATGCCCAAATAATGCTACACGCTCCACCAATACCATGTTTCAATGTTCTTATTTCCTAAGATAATTACATAATATTAACAAAATTTTATTCCCTTCTTTTGCATATCGATGGGATGTCTAAAAGTGCAATCGCCGTTGAAGAATAGGGGCCACAAAAGAGATATTTAAGTTTCCAATATACACTCATATGTCTATATGCAAAACCGTTGTAATATATCATATAAGCTGCCCATGCTATATATTTCTAGACCGAGACATTTTAATATTGCAGTTCAACTAATTCTATTACCTCTACATGATGTCTACAACAACGATCTGTTAACTGTGTAAACGTATCGATCAAAGTCGCGCGAGGCGCGAGCAAGTTACTAGTATATTAATTTATGCGCGTGCTGGGCGGGTGGATGTTACGGCTTGTATCACACGTGAATATGGTCTGGGTGGGCTCGTGCGGGAGGGGGTGGCGGGTCTAGACCCGTCGGGCTGGTGATCGACCAAGGCTTTCCGTAGCATCCCGAGGCTTTCTGTAGCACCGTGAGCTCTAAATATTCCGACCGAGATATTTAGGGCCTAAATCTTCCAATAGTTACAGAAAGATTTAGTCGGCTCCCTCCCAACATGACCCACGCCTATACTACCCCACCACCCCACATCCCACGTCTAGGTCACAGGGGCGCGTTATTTTAGAGATAATTTTTATGGTACTTATATATGTGATGCCAGGTTTGAGCGTAAAATAGCCTCAAACAAAACATAAAATTTTGTTTCCTGTCACCTCGCATGCAGGGTCCTGTTTTTATGGAACGTACAGTCATCCCCACCAGGTGTGCATGCATTTTTCGATTTTTATGGCACGTGCGGTTTCAAATCCGAAAATTATGGCAGCTCCAAAAATTATGGTAGATCCAAAAATTGATGTGCATGCGAAAAATTTGCATGCGGGACACTATTTTGGTACCTTCTAACGTGTATGGGCCTGTTTGGTTCAGCTTTTTTCTGACCAGCTTTTCTGAAAATCTGGATGTGGGAAGAATCTGGCTGTGGGGAGAATCTAGGTATCATTACGATTACGTGTGAAGGAAGATAAAGTTGTTCATATGGCTCAGGATCTAGAAAGTGATGGATTCCTACTATTACAACGACTCAACCGATTATGTGTTTATGTTGATTTTGGATGGTTTTTGCCCCAACAAATTTTTTAAAAGCTGAATGAAAAGCTGTGTTTGGCAGTCCGCAGCAGCTTTTGGTGGCCAGAAGCTGCCAGAAGCCAAAACAAACAGGGTAGAGCTTAAAATTTTTCAAGTTTGAGCATAAATAATGTCAAATATAACGTAAATGTTGATTCACTCCCAACAATAGCTCCAGCGTCCATGCAGTCACCATAAATCAAGAGATTTGATTGTAGGAGTTGATTAGAGGATTTAATTAGTTGAGTTGATTAGAGAATTCGATTTTTATGGTAGTCACAGACACCATAAATCAAGTGATTTTCTTTTTCATCGTGCACACGGAAAATATGCATGTGGTTCACTGGTGGACACAGTCTATTCAAGCGTAAAAATGCTTTAGTGTTTAGCGTAATACTTGTCACACCCGGGTTTTGGGGCACCAAGACCCGGGCGCGAACAATCACCAGGTGTGCTGGGACCAAGTCTCACACATATGATGAATCATGGCACAGGATCGAATGTCACATCTTTACTATATAATAGGAGCTCTATACAAAATAAATAAATAATTACATTATAAGGAGACAACGGTCCAGCAACCAAAGTTGACTAGGAGACGACGGCCTAGACCTCTCACGAACTCGTCACAGCATCCTCCAAGCGCCTCATCCTGTGGTACCTGTTCTTGACCTATGGGGGGTGTGAGACAGCAAGAGTGAGCTCACATACGTTCATAGCTCAACAAGTTGTGGGGAATAATGTGCATGAACTCACCAAAGGTGGGAGCTCACGTGAAGTGTAAGGCTTACCAAAGAGGATGGTTAGAGCTGAGCATTGCTTTTAAAGTTGGTCAAAATTTTATTAGCAATTACTATGTATAAGTAAATACCAACCCAATTAAATAGTAGAACAAAAGTAACAACATTACCTGCGATGCAATGCATATGACAAATTGAATTTAGTTCCATAAATTAATCATGTGAGGGTCCGAGCTGCTCATGACCGTGAGCACGGCTGATATACCAGTTTTACACTCTATAGAGGTTGCACATCTTTACCCACAAGTCATGTTACCCATCTACCAAGGGATCGCGACTTCCCATACACCTCTACCGAGGAGGCGAGGCCGGGTAACACTACGAGGCCTTTATAAAGTTCCACTAGCTTCAGAAAACCTGCTACAGTTTCTAGGAAGCTCCAATGCAGGGACCCCTCGCATGACCGCCATTGCAGCAAAATCATCCCAAGGGCCTCCCTACACTGACCACTCCCCTACTGCCCTTGCCCCTTTCGGGTAAGGTAGTCTTCCACTAGCTTTCCTAATTAATTAGACAAGGGCATCCCATTAAACCCTTGTGGTAGCACTGTTTTCCCGGGTGGCCGCTCCATGTTCCAATTAACATAATGATCTTGTCATGAACAATAAATAACAACTGATAATAAAGTATGATCATAAACAATGTATCTCCATACCCAAAACCACATAAAGCACTAGCAAGTACTACCCAAAAAGTTCAGTGGTAAATAAGGTATAAAGATAGACAAACTAGGGTAACCTATTAGGTCCCATCAAAATTAACCTATGCAGATCATTATGATTAATCAGAACATGGCTGGGTAAAAAGAAGTGATCAAGGGCACAACTTGCCTGGGACTTGAGATTCCATGTACCAGGATGATCTTCAGGTGACTCGTAACCTCACGCTAGTCGTAGCAATACAACAAACATGGTATAGGCAAAATCAACATTACATCAAACATAAGAACAACTGCATAATAATATTCTACGCGCTGCTACAAGATCGTATAAACAAGAACCACTAAATTCGGAGCTACGATTATTAAGTTAGGAATTTCTGAAGTTATTTAATACCTAGAATAGAGTTATTCAGGTGAATAATTTTAAATCATGTTTCATGGTTAGACAAAGGTACTAGGTAATAAACAATACTTAAACAAAATTAATGCCACTGGAATGAATCAATTTGGAGCTAAATTCATCAAGTTATGAATTTCCTAAGTTTGGGATATTATTTTGCATTAAAAAGAATTTATGTATTTAATTTAATAGATTTTGAGTTATTTGGACTGCGGCAACTATTTAAAAGAAACCTAGGGGGTTCTGCACAAAAGACACAAAGACACAGAACTCCCACAGTGTGGACTGTGGGTTGTTTATAGTTAAATAAGAGGTCTCTTTTACAAAACGCGCAGGTCGAAAGGGTATCGGTTAATTCTGGCCGTTGGATCCTGCATCAAGGGCCACGATTAAATTTTCTTACCACCGAACCAGAATGCGATTGCAGCCATCAAATCAACGATCGATGGCCCGAAGGGTTATACGCCTAGATCTAATCTGTGCCCTCTGCAATCGATCCAACGGTTCGATGTTTACCCTTTTCTGGACATATACCGGCCACAGATGGTTGCATCAACGGTCCCAGAGCATTTTCTTTCTTCCAAGACGACTCCGGGCGGCTCCCGTAGCTCCGCCGCGGCGGACACGACGGCTTGATCCCGCCACCGCGCTCGACTACCCTATTCACACCCGAGGTCGGTGCAACGCAAGGCAGGAACCCAAAGGATCAGGGTCGATGTGGCTTACCAGTGGGTGAAGCTGGGGTGGCCCTCGGCCAAGGTGCGGTGCGAACCTACGGCGGCGCCAGAGCCCATGGCTGGACGAGTGATCGCGCCCGGCGCGTGAGTTCGTAGGAGGAGACCGGCCACACCTAGCCGACCACTAGGGACTCCGCGGCAACCTTGTGCAGCTTCATGGCGCGGTTCAGGTGCCGTCGGGACATGGCCGGAGCACAACTGCGCTGCACCGAGCCTGGTCACACGGAACATAGTGTTGCCGCACGGGCCCCGCCCACGGCGTGAGGCCGAACCGCGACGGCGATCCATCTCAGTTTTCATGGCGACGAGCTCACCGTCGAATGGGGCGGCGATCCATACCCCAGCCTGGAGCACGACTGCGGCGGCACTTACCCAAGCCCCACGGCGACAACGCTCGAGCTTCAACGGAGTAGGAGAGAGTTGCGGCGAGGTCCGCATTTATACGCATGGGAATGTGTCCATCTCCCAACTACCACGTGAGATCACCGAAGGATCCCATTACCCGGTCGGCGAAGACCACGGAGGGGATTTGCGCGGCGGACGCGGGGCTTCGTTGCAATCCCAGGAGATTGATTCGACAAATGGGATCCACCAGTCGGTGGCTTGGTGACAAGCGCACGCACAGGGGCTGAACAGTGGGGTCTCGCGAGTCAGCAGCTGTGAGGCAGGCGCGCGTGGCAAAAGAGAGACTGGTTCGCGGGCCCAGGCTATCGGTGCTGGAATCCCAGGGAAAACACGGAAGAGGCTGAGGCTGACTATGTCGGCCCACCTGTCAGCGAAAGGAGACCGCAAGAGCGCGCCACTATGACTGATAGCGTGGGCCCCGCATTTCAGAGACTGAGCGTGGCGGGGAAATTGGCAGGAAGGCTGAGGGTGCACGCTTTAGTGGGCCGAGGGAGGCCGGAGCTAGACCAAGCCAGGGAATAAATCAGCCCATGTGCGTTTTCCACTTTTGTTTTATTTTTTTTATAATTTCTGTTTTATTTCCAAATCAAAAATTCAAACTAAATTCGAATTCTGGTTTTAATTTTCAGGTTTCAAACATCAAACCAAATTCTAATTCTTCTATTACTTGCACTGAAATTATTTATTTATTATTCTTATTTATTATTCTCCCTATTGTTTAAATATGGAAGAAAGGAATGACTTTATTAAAATTTCCTTTCTCCCCTTTGTTTTATATATTTTTTTATTTGAGGTCAATTTAAATTATTATTCCTTGATTCAAACAAGATGCATCACAGAAATAACATTAGCATGAGGTGCACATTTCTTTATTTATTTATTTGTTATTTTCATAATTTAATGCCATTAGTTGAGTATGTAGAGATAAATAAAAAGGAAATCAAGGGATCCCCAAAACATCCACTTATAAATATATTTATTTATTTATCTTATTATCTTTCCCTTATACAAATTTTAGGGTTTTACAAATCCTACCCCCCTTAACAGAAATCTCGTCCTCGAGATTTGTAAGAAAAGGGATACAGAAGGATTGGTTTGTAATTCGTTTTTTTAGTCCATAATTGGTTCAAAACTCCAGATTCTCATTTATAGTCAATAGTGGGTGATTGGGAGAGTATAGGTACCCATCTACTAATTATGTAGGATATAAAAGATGGATAGGTTAGGGCAAGAATAGCTAGGGGTAAGAAAGTTTATGGTAAGGAAGAAACTTCGGGCTGGATGGTAAAGCATCTGAAGATTGAGTTTGACTTCCTCCTTCCTTGATGTGGTTGATCTTTTCCTTCTCCGGTCTTGGTTTCATTGATTCGAAGTTAGTGTATATCATCAAAGTTGGGAAGTGAGGTTAAGATAGATACATATGAGATAGACTACATGATGTAGGTCAAAAGTTTGTTTGATGTTTGTTGGGAATAGACAGATCATGCAATCCATCATGACTTTATTGGTTGGTCAGATCTCATGCATGTGGCTGAGTTGGTTTAAGGCACTAGTTTAGTTTTAAGTGCATGAGGGGTATGGCCTTATCTTTTGTACCAGCATTAAGTAACTTATGCTGGATTAGATAAAATCTAGAATAGGTTGGATATGACTAGATTAGACTAGTTAAGATCTAAATAAATTTTGGATTAGCTCATGGTTGTTATTCTAGAGTGGGATAAATATGCTAATTAGGGCAAGATGACTCCATAAAGATAGGGTAGAATCTTTTGAGGTCAGTTAGATCTACTAGGGTGACATAAGATCTTTTCAAGATAAGATGAGCATCTTTTAAGATAAGATAGATCTATGAGTGCAGGATAGACTCTTTTCAAGATGAGATGGATATTGTTATGCTAGATACTTTGATGAGGGATAACCTAGTTCATCTAGATATTTTTATAACCATTTTTCCCTATATGTATATGCATATGTGATTGTGGGCATTACTCCACAACCCATCACACTCAATCAAAGATCCAAATCAGACAAGTATCATAAGAACAAACATTCAAGTACATAGATACTAAAAAAATAGTTTTATTTTTGTTCCTAAGATTAGGTTTCCTATTCCTAAGGTCACTTTAGATATAGGATTTCTAAGTGTGAAATCCACATTTGTCTTTTAGAAATAAAAGGTGAGAATGATCAGAGTAGAGCGGAAATAGATGAGGAAAGATCAAGATAAGTGTAGAAAAGAATCAGAGTAGCAGAGGTAAGTAAGCATTGGTTGTCTAGTTCTATCTAGGTTTCGTCCTACAGTCAACATTCCTCTGATACCACTTCTGTCACACCCGGGTTTCGGGGCACCAAGACCCGGGCGCGAACAATCGCCAGGTGTGCTGGGACCAAGTCTCACACATATGATGAATCATGGCATAGGATCGAATGTCACATCTTTACTATATAATAGGAGCTCTATACAAAATAAATAAATAATTACATTATAAGGAGACAACGGTCCAGCAACCAAAGTTGACTGGGAGACGACGGCCTAGACCTCTCACGAACTCGTCACAGCATCCTCTAAGCGCCTCATCCTGTGGTACCTGTTCTTGACCTGTGGGGGGGTGTGAGACAGCAAGAGTGAGCTCAAATACGTTCATAGCTCAACAAGTTGTGGGGAATAATGTGCATGAACTCGCCAAAGGTGGGAGCTCACGTGGAGTGTAAGGCTTAACAAAGAGGATGGTTAGAGCTGAGCATTGCTTTTAAAGTTGGTCAAAATTTTATTACCAATTACTATGTATAAGTAAATACCAACCCAATTAAATAGTAGAACAAAAGTAACAACATTACCTGCAATGCAATGCATATGACAAATTGAATTTAGTTCCATAAATTAATCATGTGAGGGTCCGAGCTGCTCATGACCGTGAGCACGGCTGATATACCAATTTTACACTCTGCAGAGGTTGCGCATCTTTACCCACCAGTCATGTTACCCATCTGCCAAGGGATCGCAACTTCCCATACACCTCTACCGAGGAGGCGAGGCCGGGTAACACTACGAGGCCTTTACAAAGTTCCACTAGCTTCAGAAAACCCGCTACAGTTTCTAGGAAGCTCCAATGCAGGGACCCCTCGCATGACCGCCATCGCAGCAAAATAATCCCAAGGGCCTCCCTACACTGACCACTCCCCTACTGCCCTTGCCCCTTTCGGGTAAGGTAGTCTTCCACTAGCTTTCCTAATTAATCAGCCAAGGGCGTCCCATTAAACCCTTGTGGTAGCACTGTTTTCCCGGGTGGTCGCTCCATGTTCCAATTAACATAATGATCTTGTCATGAACAATAAATAACAACTGATAATAAAGTATGATTATGAACAATGTATCTCCATACCTAAAACCACATAAAGCACTAGCAAGTACTACCCAAAAAGTTCAGTGGTAAATAAGGTATAAAGATAGACAAACTAGGGTAACCTATTGGGTCCCATCAAAATTAACCTATGTAGATCATTATGATTAATCAGAACATGGATGGGTAAAAAGAAGTGATCAAGGGCATAACTTGCCTGGGACTTGAGATTCCATGTACCAGGATGATCTTCAGGTGACTCGTAACCTCACGCTAGTCATAGCAATACAACAAACATGGTATAGGCAAAATCAACATTACATCAAACATAAGAACAACTGCATAATAATATTCTACGCGCTGCTACGAGATCGTATAAACAAGAACCACTAAATTCGGAGCTACGGTTATTAAGTTAGGAATTTCTGAAGTTATTTAATACCTAGAATAGAGTTATTCAGGTGAATAATTTTAAATCAAGTTTCATGGTTAGACAAAGGTACTAGGTAATAAACAATACTTAAACAAAATTAATGCCACTGGAATGAATCAATTTGGAGCTAAATTCATCAAGTTATGAATTTCCTAAGTTTGGGACATTATTTTGCATTAAAAAGAATTTCTGTATTTAATTTAATAGATTTTTAGTTATTTGGACTGCGACAACTATTTAAAAGAAACCTAGGGGGTTCTGCGTAAAAGACACAAAGACACAGAACTCCCACAGTGTGGACTGCGGGTTGTTTATAGTTAAATAAGAGGTCTCTTTTGCAAAACGCGCAGGTCGAAAGGGTATCGGTTAATTCTGGCCGTTGGATCCTGCATCAAGGGCCATGATTAAATTTTCTTACCACCTAACCAGAATGCGATCGCAGCCATCGAATCAACGATCGATGACTCGAAGGGTTATACGCCTAGATCTAATCTGTGCCCTCCGTAATCGATCCAACAGTTCGATGTTTACCCTTTTCTGGACATATCCCGGCCATAGATGGTTGCATCAACGGTCCCAGAGCATTTTCTTTCTTCCAGGATGACTCCGGGCGGCTCCTATAGCTCCGCCGCGGCGGACACGACGGCTTGATCCCGCCACCGCGCTCGACTACCCTATTCACACCCGAGGTCGGTGCAACGCAAGGCAGGAACCCAAAGGATCAGGGTCGATGTGGCTTACCAGTGGGTGAAGCTGGGGTGGCCCTCGGCCAAGGTGCGGTGCGAACCTACGGCGGCGCCAGAGCCCATGGCTGGACGAGTGATCGCGCCCGGCGCGTGAGTTCGTAGGAGGAGACCGGCCACACCTAGCCGACCACTAGGGACTCCGCGGCAACCTTGTGCAGCTTCATGGCGCGGTTCAGGTGCCGTCAGGACATGGCCGGAGCACAACTGCGCTGCGCCGAGCCAGGTCACACGGAACACAGTGTTGCCGCACGGGCCCCGCCCACGGCGTGAGGCAGAACCGCGACGGCGATCCATCTCAGTTTTCATGGTGACGAGCTCACCGTCGAGTGGGGCGGCGATCCATACCCCAGCCTGGAGCACGACTGCGGCGGCACTTACCCAAGCCCCACGGCGACAACGCTCGAGCTTCAATGGAGTAGGAGAGAGTTGCGGCGAGGTCCGCATTTATACGCATGGGAATGTGTCAGTCTCCCAACTACCACGCGAGATCACCGGAGGATCCCATTACCCGGTCGGCGAAGACCACGGAGGGGATTTGCGTGGCGGACGCGGGGCTTCGTTGCGATCCCAGGAGATTGATTCGACAAATGGGACCCACCAGTCGGTGGCTTGGTGACAAGCGCACGCACAGGGGCTGAACAGTGGGGTCTCGCGAGTCAGCAGCTGTGAGGCAGGCGCGCGTGGCAAAAGAGAGACTGGTTCGCGGGCCTAGGCTGTCGGTGCTGGAATCCCAGGGAAAACGCGGAAGAGGCTGAGGCTGACTATGTCGGCCCACCTGTCAGCGAAAGGAGACCGCAAGAGCGCGCCACTATGACTGATAGCGTGGGCCCCGCATTTCAGAGACTGAGCGTGGCGGGGAAATTGGCAGGAAGGCTGAGGGTGCACGCTTTAGTGGGCCGAGGGAGTTCGGAGCTGGACCAAGCCAGGGAATAAATCAGCCCATGTGCGTTTTCCACTTTTGTTTTATTTTTTTATAATTTTTGTTTTATTTCCAAATCAAATTCAAACTAAATTCGAATTCTGGTTTTAATTTTCAGGTTTCAAACATCAAACCAAATTCTAATTCTTCTATTACTTGTACTGAAATTATTTATTTATTATTCTTATTTATTAGTCTCCCTATTGTTTAAATATGGAAGAAAGGAATGACTTTATTAAAATTTCCTTTCTCCCCTTTGTTTTATATATTTTTTTATTTGAGGTCAATTTAAATTATTATTCCTTGATTCAAACAAGATGCATCACAGAAATAACATTAGCATGAGGTGCACATTTCTTTATTTATTTATTTGTTATTTGCATAATTTAATGCCATTAGTTGAGTATGTAGAGATAAATAAAAAGGAAATCAAGGGATCCCCAAAACATCCACTTATAAATATATTTATTTATTTATCTTATTATCTTTCCCTTATACAAATTTTAGGGTTTTACAAATCTCCTCAGTTTTGATCGTAAATACTGAGCCTACGTGAGAGACGCTGACAACTCATGTGTTGTATTCATGATCGTAAAAATCCTAAAATTTAAGCATAAAATAGTGTTAGAAACAAAATGTTGATTCACTCCCAACCAACATCCACCACGTCTATGCAACCACCATAAATCAAGTGATTTGATTGGGAAAGTTGATAATGGGATTTAATTAGGGGAGTTAATTAAGGGGTTTGATGTTTTATGGCAATTACACTCTCCATAAATTAAGGTGTTTTTATTTTTCAGTATGCACGTGGAAAATATGCAAGCGAGGCAGTGGTGGCGCATCCCTAGATTTGCGTAAAAATATTCGTTGTTTAGTGTAAAAATCCTCAGTTTTAATCGTAAATATCAAGCCAACATGAGAGTTATTGATAACTCAGATGCGTTGTATTTATGATCACAAAAATTATCAAGTTTGAGCGTAAAATAATGATAGATATAGTGTAAATGTTATTACCATAAAAATACCAAGACAAGTGAGAGACGTCATATTCATTATCGTAAAATCATCAAATGGAATACGCAAAATAGTACAGTTGTCGGCATAAAAATAATCATGGAGGCATAAACATGGATCAGATGAGGTCGTCGCCGGAGGATGCCCCAAAGTCGTCGGATCGAAGGATACCATCGCCAGAGGATGCTTGAAGCACGACGGATAAGAGGATGGCACGCGTCCCGTGGTGCAGATGGAGAACCTCTCGTGCGCGCCTCCTGGGAGCCACCACCACCACGCCTCCGGATCGGGGATCAGCCATCGATCTCACGTTCGGAGGCCGCCGCCACCGCGCGCGCCTCAGGGTGCTACCACCGTTGTCTTCTCTCGAGGAACCCCTACCACCACACGCACCTCAAGGAGCTATCACTGCCACGCGCCTGGGTGGCGCTGTCGCTCGTGCATCGGGAGGGGGCATAAAAAACTGAACCCTAGCAGTTTGGGGCTCTTTTATAGACACTCGAGACCTGGTGCAGCTGAACCAGATGGTAGCATTGAGTCATAGCTTCCCCTAGCTATTGGTGTAGCACATTTCTTGGTTTTTTCCACTTGTCTTTGTAGAGACCTTCTAATTACTAATAGGGTTGTACATGCCCTTAATGATAAGTGGCATTGACGGAGTTGGATGTTTTCCTATTCAAAAAGCATGATTAACCCGTTTAGAATCATTTGTTGGATGTTTGTTTTGTTGGATGTTTTAAGGCGGTGGCCTATTGAAAGCATAATTTATTGAGACATTTTGCTAGAACCTGATTAGAGCATCTCCAACGAGGTGCTCAAAATAGCGCTTTAAAAATTAAAATATTACACCATTTAAAATATTTGAAACACTAAAAACAAATTAAGCCCTAAATCATGTATTTTAGAAAATAAATTAATTTATTAGAAAGGAAAATGTTGAGGATGATGAAGAAAAGTAAGGATAAGGTACTAATCTAGAGTGTAGTATATTTGAGTCACTTTATAATGTGTCCTATATTTTTGTATAAAAAATTATAAAATAGAATATTGTTGGAGCTATTTTTTATGAGTTGTGTAGTATATTTCAAGATAAGAAACTGATTTAAGGTACCATTAAAGATGTTTTTAATGAAGGCATTTCGTTGAAGGCGGCCGTTGTGCCGGCCTCTGTTAATAAAAATAAAAAAATGACCACCTTTATTAACAATAATTAGTTTAGCAGTGAGCATTAAATTGTGTTTTTCTATTGTTTTTTTGAGTTTTCGATAAACTTAAAATACCTTCTAGTCATGATCAATCATGCTGAATGTGATTGATAATAACCAATAAAGCAACTATGAAAACGGTTATAAGGGTCCAAAAAATTATATAAACTTGATGATATAGAAAGAACCACGTCTCCATAGTTAATGGCATATCTCACAGTAGAGATGGATAACTTGTATCTCGAGATAATCCTCTAATGAGATTTAAGATTGGACCGTTTAAGATTATAAGATGAAGATATAGATACATTTACGGATACTGGCATGCATGGCGTGAATATTAGTTTCTGAATCCATTTCCATCACAGCGTAAGTTTCAGAAGACACGTACTGCATGTGCGCGTAATCGCAACGTAGAGTTGAGAGACAAGCACATGGCCGCCCCGCGTCGCACACCACCGTCTGAGCGGTGGTGCAGATTTACAGGCTGCAGCAAGGGTTATCCAAGAGATAATCCAATCATTAACGAGAACATGCGGATCGAGGCGCGCAAAAGTCAATCGCGGCCTAACCATCCACGCGCGCGCTGTACAGTCGTTTTTCTCCATTATCATGCAAATATAGGATCCTCCGCGGCCGTCGACCGGTACTCGTCTACTCTGTGCAGCAAACGCCATTGATGATGATGATTGCCTGATTGGCGCTTGCAAGTGCCATGAAGAACGGGCACGTACCGGTAGTCCAGCAGACCAGCACTATATATACGGGTCCTAGCTTAGGTGACCCTACCTCAGCACAGCAAGTGTAGTCTCTCGGTTGTGTGCGAGCAGTGACACGGCTGACGACGACATGGCGAAGCTGCTCGCGCACCTGCTGGCCCTGTGCGCCTTCTTCTTCCTCCTTGGAGGGTCAGTGGCGGCAGCTCAGTGGACACCCGCCTTCGCCACGTTCTACGGCGGCAGCGACGCGTCGGGTACCATGGGTAATTGTACATTCCGCTTCATCACTTCACTACTCCTATGCTACAGCCACCGGCCAGGTTTCGCATTAAAACGAACAATGCTAACGAAACTAAAATGGTCAGGCGGCGCGTGCGGGTACGGCAACCTGTACGACGCAGGGTACGGCACGCGCTCGACGGCTCTGAGCACGGCGCTGTTCAACAACGGCGCCATGTGCGGCGCGTGCTTCGCCATCGCCTGCGACGCGGGGCGGTCCCGGTGGTGCAAGCCGGGCGCCGCCTCCGTCACGGTCACGGCCACCAACCTGTGCCCGCCCAACTGGGCGCTCCCGGGCGACGCCGGCGGCTGGTGCAACCCGCCGCGCCGCCACTTCGACATGTCGCAGCCGGCGTGGGAGGCCATCGCCGTGTACCGCGCCGGGATCGTGCCCGTCAACTACCGCCGCGTCCCGTGCCGCAGGGCCGGCGGCATCAGGTTCACCGTCCAGGGGCGCAGCTACTTCGAGCTGGTCACCGTCGCCAACGTGGGCGGCAGCGGCGTGGTGGCGCAGGCGTGGGTCAAGGGCTCCGCCACGGGATGGATGGCCATGAGCCGCAACTGGGGCGCCAACTGGCAGAGCAACGCCTACCTCAACGGCCAGGGCCTCTCGTTCCGCCTCAGGGCCGACGACGGCCGCGTCGTCACGGCGTACAACGTCGCGCCCGCCGGCTGGTGGTTCGGCGCCACCTACACGTCCAATGCCCAGTTCTATTGACCGCCGGCCTGTTGCCGAGAATGGCGCGCGTTCCATTGACGTCTCTAATTCTCTACGCTACTATGCTAGTGGTTTCCAATTTCTTGCATGTCTCTCTTTTCTCAAGTTGTTCTGCTCTTTACCAGTTCACAAGTTGTTATTAGGTAGAGTCGACGTGGCATAGGATCAAAAGCCGCCCACAAAAGCAAGAAGAGATTCATTATCATGCCAATATTTATTTGATATACCGGTCAATTTTCACATGACATTTATAATTACTACATTAGGGATTAGAGGGGATTGAGGGGAAATAAACAAATTTCCCTCTCAATCCTCTCCAATCCTTCTGTGATCACTGGTCACCAAATCAGTCCTCATTCAGCTAAAACCCATCCGGTTTCGTGGCCTTTTTCCCCGGGAGAAAATTGTCACACCCGGTTTTAGAAGGTAAACCGAATGCGAACCATGTACGTGTCAGAATTAGAAATTCACGTACATAGCGATTACATAAATGACTCATTATAGCACAATGCTTCGAATAACAATAAAGAGTAAGCAATAATATTACAGACTAGAGTCATTTACATAATATAAATCAAAGTACACATAGTAGAAACGTAGCCAACGTAAACAACCCACCACAGGCAGCTGACTGGGGGAGGTCGCTAGCCTAATTCTCGAACTCGTCGAAGTCCTGGAACTCCTAGAGATCCGCCTCGACGCCTTCTTCTCCTTTATCTGAGCATCGATTGCACCAAAGGCAACCTGATGTTTTGTGAAAGCAAGGGTGAGTACACATCAACGTACTCAGCAAATGTCCCGTTTGGCTGTAGTGGACTAGTTTTATGTGAGGTTAAGTCAAACAGTTGCTTTTAGTTGGTCAGGTTATTATTACTAGTAGAAAGCCATGTTTTAGCATTAACCCAAGTTATTAACCCAATGTACCCTTTCCAAACGGAAAGAATATCACTTACCATTACTGTCGGGGACCATAATTAGGGGTACCCTCAAGACGCCTAATTCTCAGCTGGTAACCCCCATCAGCATAAAGCTGCAGAGGCCTGATGGGTTTGATTAAGTCAGGGATCGGTCCATACGAGCGACTCGATCACGCCTCGCCCGAGCCTAGCCTCGGGCAAGGGCAGCCGACCCCGAGGTGTTTCCGTCTCGCCCGAGGCCCCCCTTTTACGGCAGACGCACCTCCGGCTCGCCCGAGGCCTTGCCTTCGTTAAGAAGCAACCCTGACTAAATCGCCGCGCCGACCGACCAAGTCACAGGGGCATTTAACGCAAAGAGTGAGACTGACGGGCAGCCAGGCCTTGCCGAGGGCACCATAGGAAGCTCCGCCCGACCCAGGGCTCGGACTCGGGCTAAGGCCCCGGAAGACGGCGAACTCCGCTCCGCCCGACCCAGGGCTCGGACTCGGGCTAAGGCCCCAGAAGACGGCGAACTCCGCTCCGCCCGACCCAGGGCTCGGACTCGGGCTAAGGCCCCGGAAGACGGCGAACTCCGCTCCGCCCGACCCAGGGCTCGGACTCGGGCTAGGCCCCGGAAGACGGCGAACTCCGCTCCGCCCGACCCAGGGCTCGGACTCGGGCTAAGGCCCCGAAAGACGGTGAACTCCGCTCCGCCTGACCCAGGGCTCGGACTCCGCCCTAGCCTCTGCCGAACGACCTCCGCTCCGCCCGACCCAGGGCTCGGACTCCGCCCTGGCCTCTGCCGAACGACCTCCGCCTCGCCCGACCCAGAAGCTCGGGCTCGGCCTCGGCCATGCAGGACAGACACGACTTCGGCTTTGGGGGAGCCTCCACGTCGCCCGACCTAGGGCACAAGTCCGCCACGTCAACAGGAAGCGCCATCATCACCCTACCCCGAGCCGACTCGGGCCGCAGAGAACAAGACCGACGTCCCATCTGGCTAGCTCCGCCAGATAGGCAATGATGGCGCCCCGCTAGCCCTATGACGACGGCGGCTCTCAGCTCCCTTACGGAAGCAGGGGGACGTCAGCAAGGACCCAACATCTCCGACAGCTGTCCCTCCGCCAGGCTCCGTTGCTCCACCAACAGCCACGACACCACACCAGCTGGGTGCCAAGATCTCTCCGGCTGCCACCTTGGCATGTACTTAGGGCGCTAGCTCTCCCCCGCTAGACACGTAGCACTCTGCTACACCCCCGTTGTACACCTGGGTCCTCTCCTTGCGCCTATAAAAGGAAGGACCAGGGCCTTCTTAGAGAAGGTTGGCCTCGCGGGAACGAGGGCAGGGGCAGGCGCTCTCTTGGGGCCGCTCGCTCCCCTCACCCGCGCGGACGCTTGTAACCCCCTACTGCAAGCGCACCCGACCTAGGCGCGGGACGAACACGAAGGCCGCGGGATCTCCGCCTCCCTCACGACCCGGCTCCGGCCACCTCGCTCTTCCCCCCTTCGCGCTCGCCCACGCGCTCGACCCATCTGGGCTGGGGCACGCGGCACACTCACTCGTCGGCTCGGGGACCCCCCGGTCTCGAAACGCCGACAGTTGGCGCGCCAGGTAGGGGCCTGCTGCGTGTTGACGAGCAGTTTCCCGTCAAGCTCCAGATGGGCAGTCTCCAACAACCTCTCCAACCCGGGACGGTGCTCCGTTTCGGGAGCCTCGAGTTCATGTCTTTCGACGGCGGCTATGACATGATACTCTTTCAACCGCCGCGCGACGGCGACAATGGTGGCCGACAGCCCGCCCGCCGGCGGCGGAATCGACGACGTCTTTCCCGCGTGAGGGAAGGACAACTTTCGAGCTCGCCCCATCCTCTCCCTCGCCATTGGAGGAGGAGACGGGGCAACCAGGGCCGAGCAGGAGGCCGCGCTCCGTCGGCTCTCGAGCAAGTGGACGACGCCAGCACGCTCACGGAGGACCTGCAGGACGTCGCCCTCGTACCCAGGACGACGGCGCGATCAGCCCCCGAGGTGACTTCGTCGCTCCTCGTCGACCAAAAGGTACCAACTGATCCCCATCTTTCGTCATTTCGACTCGACCTCAACCCGCCTAGTGACCTCGCTCTGGCGGGCGCTCACGTTGAGGCGAGTACAACCTCTTTGGGGTTTCGTGTGCGGTCGCCTTGGGACCGATTGACGGGCGTCTCGACCTACGGGCCCTCTGGGTCCGAGGAAGATGACGACCCCAGCATCTGCTGGGATTTCTCTGGATCTGGCAACCCCAGTGCCATGCGGGACTTCATGACCGCATGCAACTACTGCCTCTCCGACTGTTCCGACGGCAGCCGCAGCCTTGACGACAAGGACTGTGGCCCGAGCCGCGAATGTTTCCACGTCGAGCTAGGGGATCCCTCCGGAGGCAGCCGTCTCGGCATGCCGGAGGATGGTGATCTCCCTAGGCCAGCGCCTCGCGCCGACATCCCGCGGGAGCTAGCTGTGGTCCCCGTTTCGGCGGGGGGTCACGACCCACAGCTCGAGCAAGTCCGCGGGGCGCAGGCCGGGCTCGACGAGGGGGCAGGAGCGCTCGAGTTGATCCGCCGGGACGTCGGGCAGGTATGGGCGGGCCAGCCCCCGGCCGGAGAAACACGTCACCTGCCCCAGGGTCTCCAGCGCCGCATCACCAACGATGCCAGGGACAGGCCGCCACCCGCATCCGGCGGAACCGGTCAGGACCTGGCAGCCGCAGCGATGCTCCTCCACGCGATGCCGGAGTCATCAACCACCGAGGGTCGGCGGATCCAGGGAGAGCTCAAGCATCTCCTGGAAGGCGCTGCGGCCCGGCGGGCCGAGAGCTCTGCCTCCCGAAGGCAGGGGTATCCCTCGGAACCTCGTGCCGCGACTTCCCGACTCATGCGGGAAGCCTCGGTCTACACCGGGCGCACGCGCAACACCGCGCCTGCGGCCCCGGGCCACCTCGGCGACGAGCACCCTCATCGCGACCGTCGGGCCCGCCTCGACGAAAGGGTGCGCCGAGGTTATCACCCCAGGCGTGGGGGACGCTATGACGGCGGGGAGGACCGGAGTCCCTCGCCCGAACCACCCGGTCCGCAGGTCTTCAGCCGAGCCATTCGGCGGGCACCGTTTCCGACCCGATTCCGACCCCCGACTACTATCACAAAGTACTCGGGGGAAACAAGACCGGAATTGTGGCTCGCGGACTACCGCCTGGCCTGTCAACTGGGTGGAACGGACGACGACAACCTCATCATCCGCAACCTCCCCCTGTTCCTCTCCGACACTGCTCGCGCTCGGTTGGAGCACCTGCCTCCGGGGCAGATTTCCAACTGGGAGGATTTGGTCCAAGCTTTCGCCGGCAACTTCCAGGGCACGTACGTGCGCCCCGGGAACTCCTGGGACCTCCGGAGCTGCCGACAACAGCCGGGAGAGTCTCTTCGGGACTACATCCGGCGATTCTCGAAGCAGCGCACCGAGCTGCCCAACATCACCGACTCCGATGTCATCGGCGCGTTCCTTGCCGGCACCACCTGCCGTGACCTGGTGAGCAAGTTGGGTCGCAAGACCCCCACCAGGGCGAGCGAGCTGATGGACATCGCCACCAAGTTCGCCTCTGGCCAGGAGGCGGTCGAGGCCATCTTCCGAAAGGACAAGCAGCCCCAGGGCCGCCCGTCGGAAGATGCACCCGAGGCGTCTACTCCGCTCGGCGCCAAGAGGAAAGGCAGGAGGAAGTCGCAAGCGAAACGCGACGCCGCCAGCACGGACCTTGTCGCCGCCGCCGAGTACAAGAACCCTCGGAAGCCCCCCGGAGGTGCCAACCTCTTCGACAAGATGCTCAAGGAGACGTGCCCTTACCATCAGGGGCCCGTCAAGCACACCCTCGAGGAGTGCGTCATGCTTCGGCGCCACTTCCACAAGGCCGGGCCACCCGCAGAGGGTGGCAGGGCCCGCGACGACGACAAAAAGGAAGATCACCAAGCAGGAGGGTTCCCCGAGGTCCGCGACTGCTTCATGATCTGCGGAGGGCAGGCGGCGAATGCCTCGGCTCGGCATCGCGAGCGAGAGCGTCGGGAGGTCTGCTCGGTGAAGGTGGCGGCACCAGTCTACCTAGACTGGTCCGACAAGCCCATCACCTTCGACCAAGATGACCACCCCGACCACGTGCCGAGCCCGGGGAAGTACCCGCTCGTCGTCGATCCCATCATCGGCGACGTCAGACTCACCAAGGTCCTGATGGATGGGGGCAGCTGCCTCAATATCATCTACGCCGAGACCCTCAGGCTCCTGCGCGTCGATCTGTCCTCTGTCCGAGCGGGCGCTGCGCCCTTCCACGGGATCATTCCTGGGAAGCGCGCCCAGCCCCTCGGACAGCTCGACCTTCCTGTCTGCTTCGGAACACCCTCCAACTTCCGAAGGGAGACTTTGACGTTCGAGGTGGTCGGGTTCCGAGGAACCTACCACGCAGTATTAGGGAGGCCAAGCTACGCGAAGTTCATGGCCATCCCCAACTACACCTACCTGAAGCTCAAGATGCCGGGCCCCAACGGGGTCATCACCGTCGGCCCCACGTACAAACACGCGTTCGAATGCGATGTGGAGTGCGTGGAGTACGCCGAGGCCCTCGCCGAGTCCGAGGCCCTCATCGCTGACCTGGAAAACCTCTCCCGAGAGGTGCCAGGCGTGAAGCGACACGCCGGCAACTTCGAGCCAGCGGAGACGGTTAAGGCCGTCCCTCTCGACCCCAGTGGCGACACCTCCAAGCAGATCCGGATCGGTTCCGGGCTCGACCCCAAATAGGAAGCAGTGCTCGTCGACTTTCTCCGCGCAAACGCCGACGTCTTTGCGTGGAGTCCCTCGGACATGCCCGACATACCGAGGGATGTCGCCGAGCACTCGCTGGATATTCGGGCCGGAGCCCGACCGGTCAGGCAGCCTCTGCGCCGATTCGACGAGGAAAGGCGCAGGGTGATAGGCGAGGAGATCCACAAGTTGATGGCAGCAGGGTTCATCAAAGAGGTATTCCATCCCGAATGGCTTGCCAACCCTGTGCTTGTGAAGAAGAAAGGGGGGAAATGGCGGATGTGTGTAGACTACACTGGTCTCAACAAAGCATGTCCAAAGGTTCCCTACCCTCTACCTCGCATCGATCAAATCGTGGATTCCACTGCTGGGTGCGAAACCCTGTCTTTCCTCGATGCCTACTCAGGGTATCATCAAATCAAGATGAAAGAGTCCGACCAGCTCGCGACTTCTTTCATCACGCCCTTCGGCATGTACTGTTATGTCACAATGCCGTTCGGTTTGAGGAACGCGGGTGCAACGTACCAGCGGTGCATGAACCATGTGTTCGGCGAACACATCGGTCGCACGGTCGAGGCCTACGTCGATGACATCGTAGTCAAGACAAGGAAAGCCTCCGGCCTTCTCTCCGACCTTGAAGTGACATTCCGGTGTCTCAAGGCGAAGGGCGTCAAGCTCAATCCCGAGAAGTGCGTCTTCGGGGTGCCCCGAGGCATGCTCCTGGGATTCATCGTCTCCGAGCGGGGCATCGAAGCCAACCCGGAGAAGATCGCAGCCATCACCAGCATGGGGGCCATCAAGGACTTAAAAGGCGTACAGAGGGTCATGGGGTGTCTCGCGGCTTTGAGCCGTTTCATCTCGCGCCTCGGCGAAAGAGGCCTGCCCCTGTACCGTCTCTTAAGGAAGGCCGAATCCTTCACTTGGACCCCCGAGGCAGAGGAAGCCCTCGGGAACCTGAAGGCGCTCCTCACCCAGGCGCCTGTCTTGGTGCCCCCAGCTGATGGAGAAGCCCTCTTGGTCTACGTCGCCGCTACCACTCAGGTGGTCAGCGCCGCGATCGTGGTCGAAAGGAAAGAAGAGGGGCATGCCTTGCCCATTCAGAGGCCAGTTTACTTCGTCAGCGAGGTGCTGTCCGAAACCAAGACCCGCTACCCACAAGTTCAGAAGCTACTGTATGCAGTGATCCTGACGAGGCGAAAGTTGCGACATTACTTCGAGTCCCATCCGGTAACTGTGGTGTCATCCTTCCCCCTGGGGGAGATCATCCAGTGCCGAGAGGCCTCGGGACGGATCGCAAAGTGGGCGGTGGAAATCATGGGCGAGACAATCTCGTTCGCCCCTCGGAAGGCCATCAAGTCCCAGGTGCTGGCGGACTTCGTAGTCGAATGGGTCGACACCCAGTTGCCGACGGCTCCGATCCAACCGGAGCTCTGGACCATGTTTTTCGACGGGTCGCTGATGAAGACGGGAGCCGGCGCGGGCCTGCTCTTCGTCTCGCCCCTCGGGAAACATCTACGCTACGTGCTACGCCTCCATTTCCCGGCGTCCAACAATGTGGCAGAGTACGAAGCTCTGATCAACGGATTGCGAATCGCCATCGAACTAGGGGTCCGACGCCTCGACGCTCGTGGCGACTCGCAGCTCGTCATCGACCAAGTCATGAAGAACTCCCACTGCCGCGACCCGAAGATGGAGGCCTACTATGATGAGGTTCGACGCCTGGAAGATAAGTTCTACGGGCTTGAGCTTAACCACATCGCCCGACGCTACAACGAGACTGCGGACGAGCTGGCAAAGATAGCCTCGGGGCGAACGACGGTTCCCCCGGACGTCTTCTCCCGAGATCTGCACCAACCCTCCGTCAAGGTCAGCGACACGCCCGAGCCCGAGGCGCCCTCGGCCTCGTCCGAGGCACCCTCGGCCCAGCCCGAGCATCCTCGATTCAGCCCGAGGAACCCTCGGCCCCGAGGGCGAGGCGCTGCGCATCGAGGAGGAGCGGGGCGGGGTCCCGCCTGATCAAGATTGGCAGACCCCGTACCTGCAATATCTCCGCCAAGGAGAACTACCCCTCGACCAAGTCGAGGCTCGACGGGTAGCGCGACGCGCCAAGTCATTCGTCTTGCTGGGCGATGAGAAGGAGCTTTACCACCGTAGCCCCTCGGGCATCCTCCAGCGGTGCATCTCCATCGCCGAAGGTCAGGAACTCCTGCAGGAGATACACTCGGGGGGCTTGCGGCCATCATGCAGCGCCTCGAGCCCTCGTCGGGAACGCTTTCCGGCAAGGCTTCTACTGGCCGACGGCGGTGGCCGACGCCACTAGAATTGTCCGCACCTGCGAAGGGTGCCAATTCTATGCGAAGCAGACCCACCTGCCCGCTCAGGCTCTGCAGACGATACCCATCACCTGGCCCTTCGCTGTGTGGGGTCTGGACCTCGTCGGCCCTCTGCAGAAGGCGCCCGGGGGCTACACGCACCTGCTGGTCGCCGTCGACAAATTCTCCAAGTGGATCGAGGTCCGACCCCTGAACAGCATCAGGTCCGAGCAGGCGGTGGCGTTCTTCACCAACATCATCCATCGCTTCGGGGTCCCGAACTCCATCATCACCGACAACGGCACCCAGTTCACCGGCAAAAAATTCTTGGATTTTTGCGAGGATCACAACATCCGGGTGGACTGGGCTGCCGTAGCTCATCCCATGACAAATGGGCAAGTAGAGCGTGCCAACGGCATGATTCTACAAGGGCTCAAGCCTCGGATTTACAATGACCTCAACAAGCTCGGCAAGCGATGGATGAAGGAACTCCCCTCGGTGGTCTGGAGCCTGAGGACGACACCGAGCCGAGCCACGGGTTTCACGCCGTTCTTCCTGGTCTACGGGGCCGAGGCCGTCTTGCCCACGGACCTGGAATACGGCTCCCCGAGGACGAGGGCCTACGACGATCAAAGCAACCAAGCTAGCCGAGAAGACTCGCTGGACCAGCTGAAGAGGCTCGGGACAGGGCCTTACTACACTCGGCGCGGTATCAGCAGTCCCTGCGACGCTACCACGCCCGAGGGGTCCGACCCCGAGATCTCCAGGTGGGCGACCTGGTGCTTCGGCTGCGGCAAGACGCCCGAGGGAGGCACAAGCTCACGCCCCCCTGGGAGGGGCCATTCGTCATCGCCAAAGTTCTGAAGCCCGGAACGTACAAGCTGGCCAACAGTCAAGGCGAGGTCTACGGCAACGCTTGGAACATCCAACAGCTACGTCGCTTCTACCCTTAAGATGTTTCCAAGTTGTTCATATACCTCGCACCCACGCAAAGTTTAGTCAACAAGGAAGGGTCGGCCTCGCCTCGGCAAAGCCCGACCCTCCCTCGGGGGCTAAAAGGGGGGAAACCCCCTCTGCGTCAAAATTTTCCTCGAAAAAAATCTCTTTTACCAGAATGTCTTTCGTGCTTTTTGACTACTTCGAAAAGTGGGCCCTGGAAACGACGGGGTACACGTAAGCAGTCAAGGCTGACCGAGCCGAGGGACTCCTACGCCTCCGGGATACGGATACCTCACTCATCACCTTCTGCGATAAGTAACTCACGTTCGGATAAAGTGGCTCCACGGATCGAACAAGTCTTTACGTTCGGAAGCCCTTCTGCCGAAGCGATCCTTCGAGCCTTCTCGACCAAGTCGGTGACAGGGCCTCATGGACGGGTGAAAGTACGCGTAAGCGGCAAGGCCGACCGAGCCGAGGGACTCCCACGCCTCCGGGATACGGATACCTCACTCATCACCTTCCGCGAGAAGCAACTCTCGCTCGCACTAACATCCCTGTTACCGACAAAAAGTCCAGATACTCGAAACAAGAGGAAAAGAGACGCAGCTTTACAACGCAGCAAGGGTGTGTGTTCTGGCCTCGACGGCCGCACAAGGCACACGCTACAAGACAATCTGATCCTGCAGGCTCGGGTCTTGACGATGGAAGGAGGCAGCAACGCCCTCGGCATCAACGGCACCTTCGGCGAGGCCCGACCTAGCCTCGGACGGCGACGCGGTCCGAGGGTCTCCGCTCCGAAGGACGACGTCGTCACCGCGCCCGGGCAATCGCTGTCAGGGACTTCTCCGGGAATCCGGCCCGAGCAGGCGGCTCGGCCGGCCACCTCTGGGGCCTCGGCCAACCATCTTCCAAGGGCGCCAGCCCGGCCCGAGGCCTCGGCAGGTCAATTCCGGCGTCGGTCCCTCTAACGGACGACCCGGCTGGGCTCCGGCCAACCAGGTTTCATTTTCGAGCCAACTCCGCCCCTGTTCATACTGATATCGCTACCCCTGGCCTCGGCTCGTCGAAGAGCGGCCGAGGGGTCTCTTTAACTAAGCTAGAGGAGCCTCGGACAGCAGGGCCGACCGAGCCGAGGGACTCCTACGCCTCCGGGATACGGATACCTCACTCGTCACCTTGACACGGGGTGACTCAGGCTTGGTGAAGCGGTTCAGACAAACAACAGGCGAGTCTTAGTGCTCAAAAATGAGGAAAAAACACGGCTCCGTGCCGAAGTTACATACATGTTCAGGCCCCGAAAGCCGAAATGAACAAAAAACCCGGCACTAGAAGTGCCATTACAAACGGAACTCTGGTTCCCCCTTCGCAGGTACGAACAACCCCACTCGATAGGGGTGGGCCTGCGGGGCAACAGAGGACCGACGAACGGCGTGTCATCGCCCGCCCCGACAGCGGCGACGATGGAGACTTCTGCCCTGGGGGGCCGAACAGCAGCAATGATGGCCTCAGGGCGGATGCTGCTGCTAGGAGGCCCTCGCCCTTGCCCAAACTCGAGAGGCAAGGACGGGCAGAAGGCCGTAGAGTTGGAGGTCGGTCCATGGCCAACCTTGGCTGTCGCGCCGGCGGAAGAACCTCTTCCAGCTGCCGTGGCGGGAGGCGGCACCGGGAGCGGCTCCGAAACTGCTCGGCTCAGAGAGCCGGGCACGGTGCAGCTGTTGGCGCCACGGACGGCACCCGCCCTTCCCCCCGTTCACTGAGGGAAGGAGCGGGCCACCGCCCGCGCAGGGGACGACCCCAACTCGGCACACTCCCCTCCTCAGCCCTGGTGATGAAAATCCTTGAGGCTGAGGAAGGGGCGGAGGCCGTAGCCCGGCTCGCTTTCCCCCACCATCAAGCCGAAGGTCACCATCTTGGGTGACCGCCGGTGGAGGGGTGCAGCCGGGCTGCATGATGAAAATCCTTGAAGCCGAACGATGGCTGAAAGGTACCAACTCCCACGGAGTTGCGTTCCTCCAACGATGAGGCGACGAAACGGCGGTCTCCCCCATCCGGGGGCTTGGAAGGTGGAAAGACACGGCGCATCGGGGAAGAAGGAGACATGGTCGCCTTACGAAAGGGGTCGCCCTCCTTTTAAAGGCAACTCTCCCTGCTTGCGCCCCCAACCGTCACGGGCCGAGTCTTCTCCAACACGCCTCTAAAGCCCTCCCCTGTGGCGCGGGGGCTGGGTCCCGCATGTCATGCGGACCGGCTCCAAGCAGAAGAAGCCAAACCGCCGCGCACGGCGCACGCAACCACCCAGCGGTTACAAGTGACCCTCCACTTTTGCCCAGACCAACGGGCGAAAGGGGCGGGCAGCCGTGCGGGCGGCATGCAACCGCGCCAAGTGGACGCGCCTCTCCGACTCCTGACATGCCAGCACGGAGGCTCAAGCCCACGCGTCGCGCGACCGGCGCGCCGGATGCTGCATGCAAGCCACTGTACCACTTGCGCCACCGCCGCACCTCCTCGATTGCGGAACCGATACCGTGACCCGAGGCGACCCGGCGCACGACCCAGCAGCGCCAGCCTGACGCAGCGGTCAAACACAGTCAAAAGCGGGCCAGCAGTAATGGCGGTGGCAGGCACACGGGAGCAGCGGTCACGCCGTCAGCTAGGCTCACGTCCCATCCGGAGGCAGCGAGAGAACCCCCTCTCACGGCGTGAAGACGACGCGCCCGTGACCCGTTCCTCGAACGGCTCGCGCACGCGCAACGGCAGCCTCGCCAACTACTCGCCCCGGCGCATTAACTCCACGGCTGGACAGGCGGCGCCTCTGGCAGAAGCAGCTGGCGACGCTTCGCCTTCGCCGAAACGACCACACCAAAAAAGGTACGCCACGTCGTTCAAATTCGTATCCTTTTTTCCCTTTTTTCTCTTTCTCTATCTCTTGCAACAGGGACCGGGAAAGGGGATACTCCCAAAGGGATCCTTCCCCGTGAAGGAACTAGGCTCCGAGCCTCCTTACTGATCAGGGGTTCGAAGGCTGGCCCCCCGAAGGGCTCAACAGCCGCCTCAGATCGCGTGGGCCCGACACCCACTACTGGTCAGAGGTTCGAAGGTCGGCCTCCCGAAAGGTTCCACGGCCGCCTCAGGCTACTCGGGCTCCGCGCCCATTACTGATCAGGGGTTCGAAGGCTGGCCCCCCGAAGGGTTCACAGTCGCCTCAGACACCGAGCGAGGGATGACCAGGGGTACGTTCGATACATAACCGAGGCTCGGGCTGCGCTCCCGAGGTACCCTAGGACATTTCCGAGACCAGCGGGAACGATCCTGTAACGGAATCCCATCGGAGGGAGGCAACGAGCCCTCGGACCCCGTCGCCAGGGGACCGGGTCCGGCAGATCACCCGCAGGTACTTTTGGGCGTGCCTCCGGGCCCCTAGCCGACCCCCAACGAACGGGGCACGGACGTCCACTCGGATTACCCGATTGCAGCTCACCGGAGACACCATGTTCGGTGCCCATCGAGGGTAACATGGCGCTCTCCCCCCCTCCTCCTTGCGGAAAGGCGACGTAGGGGCGTATGTAAAAAAGCCGAGTCTGTCCCTGATCGCCCTCTCGCCCTGTGCGGAGGCTCGGGGGCTGCTCTCACAAACCCGGCTCCGGCCAAACCGTTGACAGCGTCAACATACCAGCCCGAGAACTTGGGCCCCGACAGTGCACCCGGGCTACGGCCTGTTCGCATGAGGGAACCGCCAGACCAGCCGAAGCATTACGCAAGGCATTAAGACCTCGAAGGAGTGAAACCACTCCTCCGAGGCCTCGGGGGCTACACCCAGCGGGTGCGCTCGCGCGCACCCACCGGAACAAAATGCAACCGAGAAAGGCTGGTCCCCTTGCAAAAAAGTGCGACGAAAGCCTCCAAGCGAGTGCTAACACTCCCTTCGAGGCTCGGGGGCTACTGTCGGGGACCATAATTAGGGGTACCCTCAAGACGCCTAATTCTCAGCTGATAACCCCCATCAGCATAAAGCTGCAGAGGCCTGATGGGTTTGATTAAGTCAGGGATCGGTCCATACGAGCGACTCGATCACGCCTCGCCCGAGCCTAGCCTCGGGCAAGGGCAGCCGACCCCGAGGTGTTTCCGTCTCGCCCGAGGCCCCCCTTTTACGGCAGACGCACCTCCGGCTCGCCCGAGGCCTTGCCTTCGTTAAGAAGCAACCCTGACTAAATCGCCGCGCCGACCGACCAAGTCACAGGGGCATTTAACGCAAAGAGTGAGACTGACGGGCAGCCAGGCCTTGCCGAGGGCACCATAGGAAGCTCCGCCCGACCCAGGGCTCAGACTCGGGCTAAGGCCCCGGAAGACGGCGAACTCCGCTCCGCCCGACCCAGGGCTCGGACTCGGGCTAAGGCCCCGGAAGACGGTGAACTCCGCTCCGCCCGACCCAGGGCTCGGACTCGGGCTAAGGCCCCGGAAGACGGCGAACTCCGCTCCGCCCGACCCAGGGCTCGGACTCGGGCTAGGCCCCGGAAGACGGCGAACTCCGCTCCGCCCGACCCAGGGCTCGGACTCGGGCTAAAGCCCCGAAAGACGGTGAACTCCGCTCCGCCTGACCCAGGGCTCGGACTCCGCCCTAGCCTCCGCCGAACGACCTCCACTACGCCCGACCCAGGGCTCGGACTCCGCCCTGGCCTCTGCCGAATGACCTCCGCCTCGCCCGACCCAGAAGCTCGGGCTCGGCCTCGGCCATGCAGGACAGACACGACTTCGGCTTCGGGGGAGCCTCCACGTCGCCCGACCTAGGGCACAAGTCCGCCACGTCAACAGGAAGCGCCATCATCACCCTACCCCGAGCCGACTCGGGCCGCAGAGAACAAGACCGACGTCCCATCTGGCTAGCTCCGCCAGATAGGCAATGATGGCGCCCCGCTAGCCCTATGACGACGGCGGCTCTCAGCTCCCTTACGGAAGCAGGGGGACGTCAGCAAGGACCCAACATCTCCGACAGTTGTCCCTCCGCCAGGCTCCGTTGCTCCACCAACAGCCACGACACCACACCAGCTGGGTGCCAAGATCTCACCGGCTGCCACCTTGGCATGTACTTAGGGCGCTAGCTCTCCCCGCTAGACACGTAGCACTCTGCTACACCCCCGTTGTACACCTGGGTCCTCTCCTTGCGCCTATAAAAGGAAGGACCAGGGCCTTCTTAGAGAAGGTTGGCCTCGCGGGAACGAGGGCAGGGGCAGGCGCTCTCTTGGGGCCGCTCGCTCCCCTCACCCGCGCGGACGCTTGTAACCCCCTACTGCAAGCGCACCCGACCTGGGCGCGGGACGAACACGAAGGCCGCGGGATCTCCGCCTCCCTCACGACCCGGCTCCGGCCACCTCGCTCTTCCCCCCTTCGCGCTCGCCCACGCGCTCGACCCATCTGGGCTGGGGCACGTGGCACACTCACTCGTCGGCTCGGGGACCCCCCGGTCTCGAAACGCCGACAATTACCATTGTCATAACCAAAACCTTCATCCTCATCACCACCAGTAAACTATACATCTCTGATCAAGTATCTCTAATCAATATATCTCTAATCAATGGAGCTCCCTTGGCCGCTCATAACCGCGAGCACGACTGATATATCAGTTTCATAACACTCTGCAGAGGTTGTGCACTTTACCCACAAGTCGTGATTCCCTCTCTAGCCCGGGATTGCAAGACCCTTATTCACTCCCAAGGTGAATGGCCAGGGATTCACTACGAAGCCTTTACAAAGATTCCCTGAGGCTGTAGCCGCCCGTTAGGTTTCCTAAATGCACCGCACTCCTCCCCAAGGGGCGAACCAACCTTGGCAGAGCGAGCCGCATACACCGAGCCCCATTAACGGCACGATGGTGAAGCGAACTACACCCCAGTTTCTCTAATTATTCAGCTAAGGGCATCCCATTCCACCCTCATGGTTGCACTGTTTTCCCGGGCGGTCATCCAACGAACCAGTCCTTACGGAGAGGCACTCGAGAAACCGCTCGAACCCCCTAAAGTATCACCAGTCCAACATCATAATCATAATGACAACATCGTATCATAAGTGTTCACATCATGTTCATTGATTAAAATAAAGCAGTAGCATAATACTAACTAATTCCCAAAGGGTAAACAAGGACAGGAAAAGGACAGGAAAACAGAATTCTAGTCAATCCTTATGTTGATCATGGTATGCGGGTTGATGAATTATAAGTTAAATGGGATATAATAGGTCAGAGGACACTTGCCTTCGCCAAACAGATGCTCAGGTCTTCAACTTTGTAGAACTCGAAGAATTCGATCACTTGGTCGCCGAAGTTTGACTGTCGATTCCTCGAAGCTCGAAAATGTATCGTAGTCTATTCGCGATGCGCACCGAATACGAACAGACACAGACAAACAAACATATACATGCATAAGAACATTACATCATACAAGATAACATATCATAAAAACGAGCAATATAAAATAGAGAGCGTTTCTACGGTTATGCGAGGATAAGAAACGCGAAAGTCGAAGCTACGGTCGAGGGGTTAGCGCGTTTACGCTAAACAAGTATTAATTATAGTATTTAATTCGACGTTATCAAATATAAATTATATCTATCATTTATTTCGATTAATCTGTTGTACTAAAAACTGTCACTTAAATAAGTAATTTAATTAAAACGAGAGATTCTAAGCAAGGCTAATTTACGACGCGCGAAACAGCACGACAGCGTGCGAACGACGCGCGGATACGCGCGACACACCACGCGGACGAGGCACGAAACAGTTCGCGCGACTAGCGTGAACCAGTACGCCACCACGTGCGAAAGAACAAGCGCGACAAGCGAGAAAATAAAATAGGTGATATATTTGTACTAAACAACTATTAAATAATTAAAAAAAGTTAACTTAATATTAGCCACGGTATTGTTTATTATAAAAGCGCCAGTTGAACACTACACATTTAATCTAATTGAGATATTACTCTAATAAATATTAGTCGAGTAAATCTTAAGTTAATTATCTAAAATCTGTGATCTAACAAATTAATGTCATTAACATGGGTGTTCATAAGCAAAACAGTTTATTATCACGCATGGACGCTGCGCGACACACATGAGTCAACGCGACTACGGGCGTGAACAACACGATAACGTGCAAACGATGTCGTGCGCGAACCACAACAAACAAATGATTGATTAAGGTATTTAAGCTGGTATTAATCAAGTTAATTAACATTTATTTTTTATAAAAGCACAAGTTAAAACTCTAGAGTCGTTCTAAATAAATTGTTATTTTATTAACCCTCGAATACACTAATAATTAATTGTTCAACTAAAACCTGCGACACAACAACAACGAACGCCACACGTGGGAACAGTGCGCGAACAGCACGCGACAACGCGTGTACCAGACACGTGGCGCGAACGCACAAACGAACACTTGCGACGCGCAAACAGCGCGCGGGATCCACGCTATCGACAAGAGACGACGACCACTGTGACATGTTTTATTCTAACATGTATTAATTCAAAAATATTCGAGCAAGCGTAATTGTATTAACAAGTACTTATAAAGTGAATCAAACCATAAATTAGTTTGATTAGATTGCTAGTTTTAATAATTGTCAGATAAATAAATAATCGATTAATTAGCTAAGGTGTGTATCACGATGAAATAATGTTATTATTACACAGGTACAAGGTTATGAAGTTAACGCGACTAAAACGAGTCAAAATGGATTTATGACACACGATTTATTGAATGAATAACAATTCACAAATCATAACGACGCAATATCTGAATATTATTAAATTGTGTCGTTTTATATTAACCAAATATTGAATACAATAGTTAAGTTGGCATAATCGCGATAACGAGTACTTACACACGCGTGAGTAGAATTATAAATTAAATTCGATTTAATTTCTATTTTAATAACCGACAACTAAACCACAAACTAATTATTTAATTCCGACTATTTTGTTATGTGAACAATCATCGTTAAATGCATGGTCTAATTAACACGAGCGATACTGGGTGAAGCGAATTGGTGTTGTGCAGCGAAGCGCGCGACGCACAAAACGATGAGCGCAACGAGCGAAGACGACGTGTGACAACGCAACTGCGGGGCTATGCGTACGCAAGAGAGGGGAGGGGAGTAGAAGACATTGTCTAGGGGTAGACTAACACGAGGGATAGACGAGCTTCCATGCTCACCACTTGACGTCGCACAGCGAGGACGAGTGCTCAACCAATGGCAATGGCGAGCTCCGGGTGGCGAGTGCGTGGCGACGACGAGGCTCAGCATAGGGACGACTCGACGATGGCGAGGCCAGCGCGACAACAAGCTCGGCGGGGTTGACGATGCTTTGGCAGGACGAGTTCGACGGGAACGAGGCGGGGAGGGCCGAGGGAAACGTCGCGGCGGGTGGGCTTCTACGCACAGTGCAGTGGGGAGCGCGCATATGCGCACGTCACGCTGGGCGGGGGCCATTGGCTGTACCGGTAGGGGAGCACACCGGAGCAGAGGCGCCGCACCATGGGGCGAGCCTCAACCACGGCTTGCACGTGACATCGGGACGCCGGAGCTGGGCGAGAACGTGTGAGAGGAGCATGCTTTTGGGGGGGGGGGGTTCTAGCGGAGATGGGCGCGAGGGGAGGGGGCTCGGCCCCTCGCTGACCTGACCATCTCGACTGGGGAAACGCGCTCGAGCGTATGGTCGCGGATAGGAATCAAACGAATGCCAAGACGAAGGAGGGAGAAGAAATGGTAAAGGTAGACACAAGCTCACCATGGCGACGTCACGACGAAGGGCGGTTCCGGCGAGGTTCGGGGCCCAAGGTGATGGCAACACGACGTCGGTGGGCGGTTGAGCGAGGGCACCGTCCACGAGCCTGGCAAGAAGAGAGTAGAATATGGGGCTTCAAAATGGATAGACGTGGAGGGGATGCCTTGTCCGCGACGTGCGCGTGGTTGGCGGAGGGGCGGTTTGGGAGGGATGACGGGTGGGCCCGGCGACACAGCGGCGGCGGTGGCGACTGGGCAAGCGCGCAGCAGCGCGCTAGGGCAAACGCGCGCAGCGGCGCGGGAGTGGGCCGAGCAGGCTGCGGCTGGGCCGGGGAGCGCTGGGCCGCGCGGGAGAGCGCAGAGGGGGCTAGGTGGGCCACGCGAGAGCTGGGCTGCGGGGAGGTGGCGCTGCGCGCGCACAGGCTGCCAGGGGAGGGAGCTAGGGTGGGCTTTTTTCCCTTTTCTTTCCTATTTTTCTTTTCTTTGTCTATTTTAAATTTGGTTTTAGTTTTAAATTCAAAATATACCATGTCTTATGAATTTAGATGAATGCACAACAAAGCACAATCATCACAAAAAAAATAGGTGCTCCAGCATGGTGCAATAATCAAAACTCTTTTAGGATTTCATTTTACTAGACTTATAAATATATAAAACAAAATAACTCCCCACTATTTATTAAAAAGAAAAGAAGAGAGAAAAAAATAAGTAAAAGAGAGGGTAACACCTGAATTTGGTGGATATTAGAGATGAAATTTTATACCCCCAAATTCAGGGTGTTACAAATTTAACCCCCTTAACAGAATCTCGTCCTCGAGATTCAAGAAGAGGCTAGCAACAAAATGAGATTGGTTCATTAGTCTTTCATAGTTTCTTCTAACTCAACTTTGACTCCGCCGGCTTGACTTGTGGATTGGTTGCTTTGACCATCAGATGCTTGAGACCGATTGATGCAATTCTTGAGGATCTCCTGGACCTGTGGGTTAGGACCCACACACAGTTTCGCTGCGCCACTTTGATCTTATTGGTTAATGTTGATCACATTGTATTCATTGGGGTTTGCGGCTAACCCCCCTTAACAGGAGCGTTGATATGCACTTGGTGAAGATGCTGCCGACTATGATCTTTACTGATCTGGAGGAGTTAGAGGTTGCGAAATGGACAGGTGCAAGAGGAAAGAATAGCGAGAAAATGTAAGTATAGACAGATTAGAGAGAGAGGAGGGGGAGAACCCAACTACTTAACTCTATGGCACTCACCTAGTAAACTGATGTGATTGCGGACCAAGGGCCACATCACATCAACACTCATCACAAAGAGGTGAATCAGTCATAACACAAAGACAAACAGCAGAAGCATACAACAACAAAACATCTCGTTGTGATACGTTAATGTTAACTAGATGGTGGTCTTTCCTTACCAAGGGGAAACTGCTCTAAGGCCATCGAAAGATAAGGGGAGCGATAAAACATGCAGGATAGGGGCATGAGCATAATAAAGGATGAAGCTAAAGCAAGGATTAAAACTGACAGGGAGGGAATGCAACCAAGGTCAGGATAGGTAAAACACCTTCTCAAATCGAGATGGGAAGGATGATATTTCAAAAGGTAGGCATAAGATAAGTACCATGGAATGATCTAGAGATTACTAAGGTAATGGAGATGAAAGGCAAAAGCACACCAAAAGATAGAGTTAGGACAAGACTTGCAACGCGATAGAGGAAAAGGGAACGAACAAGAGTGGGATAGGTAAGACATCACTCTTGAAATGAAATGGGAGAGGAGGCTTTAAAATGCCGGTGCAAGATAAGCATCATGGTAAAGATCAAGGGATGACAAGGGTTAAGGTGATAACAGACAAACACCACCATGGATGTATTTTAGACAAAACTCGTGAGGCATCAAAGAAGGGGAAGCAATCAATGGTGAAGTAGGTGAAGCATTATCCTCAAACAGCGATGAAAAAGAGGAGGCTTTAAAGGGGTAGGTTCAAAGTAGGCATGTGGCAAGGGCATAGGTATCACGAGGGTTTAAATGTGATAACGGACAAGGATGTAGGAGAGGAGGTAAATGTGCATAAGAGCCAAGAATATAAATACCACAAAGGATGGAGTTAAAACAGGACCTACAGATGGAAAAGGAGAGGGTGCGTCCAAGGGCCAGATAGGTAAATTGCCACTCTCAAATTGAGGTTGAAGATAGGAGATTTTTTTTAAGAGCAAGAATAAAGATAAGTGTCAAGGCAAGACCGATGGATGACAAGGTAATGGTGATAGCAAATAAAACACAAATCAAAGGATGGAATTAAGACAAGACTTGTAAGGCGACAAGAATTGAAAAGAAATCAAGGGAGAGATGGGTAACTCACAGCTCTCAAACTAGGTTGAGAGAAAGGGGAGACTTTTAAAGGATAAGTTAAAAGTAAACATTTAGGTGGAAGGCCTCAATATCACAAGGGTCAAAGGCGATAATAGACAAGGGCATAAGGGAAAAGTCGAAAGCACAGAAGAGCCAGTGGTATAAGTACAATAAAGAATGTAGGTAGGTCAAGGCTTACACGCAGTAAAGAAGAGGATATAGCCAAGGGTGAGATAAGTAAAACATAGCTCTCGAATTGAGATAGAAAAGAGGGGATTTCAACAAGTAGACCTAAGATGAGCATCAAGGCAAGATCTACAGATTACGAAGGTAAGGATGATGTTAAACAAAAGCTCAACAAAGGATGAAGTTAAGGTGAGACAAGATTGCAAAGCGACAAAGGGAAAGGAAACGAACAAGAGCGGGGTAGGGAAAACAACACTCTCGGATTGAAATGGAATAAGTGAGGCTAAGAAAAATAGGTAAACATCATGGTAAATATGGAGAGAGGTCAAGGGTCAAGGTGATAATAGGCAAGGATATAAAGGAAGAGATAAATGTGCATAAAAAAACCAGGAATCTAGGTACAACCAATAATGGAGTTAAGATAAGTCTTGCAAGTGGTAAAGTATAGGATATAACCACGGGTGAGATAAGTAAGAGACCACACTTGAACTAAGGTAGGAGATTGGAGGTTTTAGATAACGAACATAGCGTAATCACCAGGGTAAGATTGAGAGATGAGAAGGGTAAAGGCAATAAGAAACAAAAGCACAACAAAGGATGAGGTTACAAACTCGCGAGCCAAAGAAGAGGATATGACCAAGAGAAAGAAGGTATGAGACAGAAGAGGGGCGATTTTAAAGGGCAGGTATGAGACAAACATCAATGTAGGATATAGAGGTCTCAAGGGTGCATATGATAATAATTAAAAGCATAACAAAGGATATAGTTAAGGCAAGACTCGCGAAACGACAAAGTGGAGAAAACAATCAAGGGTAAGATAGGTAAGGTTCCAACAGAAGGGTTGAAGTAAAGATTCATTACCGAGTGGAGTTACAAGGAGACAACGAGATCACCAAGGATATCCAAAGTAGACTGACCGCTCATAGATCATTAAGAAACAAGGGTGGTCAAGGGCATGTTAACTGAAATGTCTCAAACAGATATTGGGATATAAAGGTAAGCATATGTAAAAATAAGAGTATGCAAGATTCCAATGGTACGAGCATACCAAGGCCAAGATAGTTCAAATTGCCAAAAAGATAGCGACTTAACAACGGAATGGGAAAGGATCTCAAAAGACAGGAAGGTCATGGTCATATAATCTCAACTGTTTAAATAGGCAGCAGAGGTACAAGGGTAAGTACTTTGAATTAAGGGATAAGGATATTAAAAATACAAGGATACGAGCATGTCAATACCAATGGAATAGATATTGCGAAATGATCGCAACATAACGATGGAAGAGGAAAGAATCCCAAAAAAACAAGAAGGTTATGGTCAGGGGGCATCTACAAAGATGTCGCAAGCACAAGAGTGAGATCAGATCTAATGGATTGAGAGAAGTATAGACCATACTAGAATAAAATACCTTTGGCAAGAGGGCATATAGGAGCACAACATAGAATTAGTCGAGATGACCAATATTTTGAAGCAGAATCAAGGATGAGGTGAAGTAATAATCAATAAGTCCTTAAAACGGCCAATGCTACTCTAGGCTAGCGGTCCTACAGTCAGCACGACTTTGATACCACTTGTTGGAGCGAAGGCAGAAACGCCACCCTTCACCCGAAGTCGCTACCGCTTAGCCCCTGCCCTGACAGACAAAGCGGGCAGGGACACCCTTCGCTTCATCGGCACCAGAGACAATGCGGAGACCCTTCGCTCGATTCGGCACCAGACGAAGGCCTGCGGCGACGCCTCCCCGCGGCGCGGCCTCGTTCAGCTCCGAGGCCCACATGAGATCTGGCCCATTGTAACGGGCCCTGCGTGGCCGCGTTTGTGTTACGGGCCTAATTTGTAAAGGCATACTTGTAATTACAGCTTGTAACCCCGCTTTATGGGAATATTCTGGGGATAAACTAGGTACCTAAGGGCACATGCGTCCTTAACGCAAGGCGCCGTGCACTCGGATACCTATAAATACCCCCGCACAGTGCCCGTGAGAGGCCAGATTAACAGAGCTTTTGCCATCACAAGCGAGTGCCCTGTTGCCATCACCATTCACTCGTGTTGGATCCCCTTGCTGTCGAGAGCAAGTCCCAACATTTGGCGCCCACCGTTCGTGCTACGAGACAACCACCCGCGATGGCACCCAAGAGAGCTAACCCGAAGGCTGACGAGGCTGCGAAGGCAGCACTGCTCGCCGCAAGAAAGGGCAAGGCCCTCGCCCTCACCCAATCCACCCACCAAGAGGCCACTGAAGACGACACCCTCCGCACTTGCGACCCTGAGGGACAACCCTCAGGCTTCGCACCTCCCTCAGACATCGCTCCACCGGAGAGCGCGGATCTCGCCGAAGACGGTGAGGTCCTCGGCATCTCAGCAGAAGAACAGCTACAGCTGCGCGCCCTGCGCCTCAAGAACCGCAACCTCCAGAGGCAGAAGGAGATACTGGAGGCCAAGCGCCAGCGTGTGTCCGCACTCGCCAAAGTGCGGCAGATGATACGCGACGAAGAGCACAAGGCCCAGGAACTCGAGCGGGAGATTGCGCTGATGCAGCGCGAAGGCCACCTCAGCCCGCGGCACGAGTCATCCCTCCAGCAGCGCGCACAAAACGAAGACACGCGCGAAGGCCACCCCGGCCTGCAGCATGGGCCACCCCTGCAACACCGCGCGCAACCGGAGGACCCGCGTTTCCCCCAGCGCGACTTCACTTTCCCGCACGCCGCGCCATTCCAAGGGGTCAACTATCTCGATGAGCGAAGCCCCCTGGCGCCTCACCTGCAAGTGACGCCGTGGCCGGCTAACTTCCGGGCTGGGACCTACCCCAAGTACAACGGCAGCACCGACCCGGCTCAATACATAATGAGTTACCAGGTCGCCGTCGCATCGTCCGGGGGGGACGACGCCACAATGGCGAAGTCTTTCATCATCGCCCTCGAGGGCCCCGCGCTCACCTGGTTCACCAGGTTGCCTCCGCTGTCCATCGATTCCTGGAGAAGTCTCCGGGACAAGTTCCTCCTCAACTTCCAAGGGTACCGCCCGGACATCGACGCCCTGGCCGAGCTCTCGCTCTGCAAGCAGCTAGAGAAGGAGACCCTGAGGGAATATTACCGCAAATTCCTGACACTCAAGTCACAGCTACCCTCAGTCGACGACCAGATTGCCATCCACTATGCTATCAGTGGTCTTCGCGCTGGCGTCCTTTACAGCCATTGCATCAGAGATCCGCCGAAGAACCTCCAAGAGTTATACCAGCTGTTTGAAAAGTACGCCAGATCCGAGGAGCTCCACCAGCGCAAGATTGAGTCCCAGCGGAAGCCAAAAGATGCTCCACAGTCCAGCCGCACGTGGACAAGGACTCCGCAACCAGACTCCGGTCGAGATGGCCGCGGTCAGCAGCAAGTGCACAACATCGCCAACCAGCAGCCGGCCGCTGACCCCCTTCGTCGCCAGGAATATCCCCCCCAGGGCCACGGAAGTGGAACTCGCGGCAGGGGCCGAGGGCGTGCGCAGCCACCCCCTCCACCGCGCCGATTTTACTGCCTTTTCCATGGCGAAGACTGCGCCCACCAAACTAAAGACTGCCCCGAAGTAAAGGCCACCAGAGACAGAATGGCGAGGGCGCAGCCAGCCGACAACCCCAGAATTGTCGCGCATAATTACCAGCCACCCCCTCCACCATATATCCACGCTCCCGCCCCGCATCCACCGCACCACGCTTACCAACATCATCAGGAAGTACAAATCGTACATCCTCCGCCTCCACCACCACACCAGCAACAACAAAACATCCCCCATGCCCCAAAGCAGGAAGACTTCGCCGATCAACCTTATCGCGGAGTCATTCATATGATAACTGGGGGGTCCAGCACCGACTTCGACACCAAGCGGCAGAAGCGGGACCACTACCGCAGCATAAACCATGTCGCCGTCACGGGCCCAGTTGTGCAGACAAAGTGGTCCCACATACCGCTCACCTTCGACGCACGGGACGTCGACTTGCGCAGCGCCCCCCACTGCGATGCCATGGTTATCAATTGCAGCGTGGCAGGCTGGGACCTACACAAGGTCCTCGTTGACAACGGCAGCCAGGCGGACATCATCTTCCTCCACGCCTTCGATCGCATGGGCATCAGCCACAGCCTGCTTAAGCCTTCGGACAACCCGTTGTATGGCTTCGGCGGCAAAGGCACCTTCCCCGTCGGCAAAATAGAGTTGCCCCTCTCCTTCGGTGTAGCACCCAATGCCCGAAGTGAGCAAGTGACTTTTGACATTGTGGATATGGTATATCCATACAACGCCATCATGGGTCGGGGCTCCATCAATAAGTTTGAAGCTGCCATCCACGGACTGTATTTGTGCATGAAGATACCAGGCCCGCTAGGCGTAATTATAGTCCGCGGTAACCAGCAAACAGCGCGCAACATAGAGCGGGACTTCGTGCCTGGTCAGAGGAACGTGCACTGTCTCACGACACAGTGCGAGGTCCCTGCGCCCGCCAGCCCAACTGACAAGCAGCACGACAAGGCTCAGTTGCAGAGTCAGGATGGGACCAAGACTGTCCCCCTCGATCAGGCCACGCCCAAGCAGACAGTCACTATCAGCGAAGACCTTACTTCGCATGAAGAAGAGAAGCTCCTCTGCTGCCTGGCCAAGAATAAAGATGTCTTCGCCTGGTCCGCCCTCGACCTGGTCGGAGTCAGCCGATCCATAATCGAGCACAGTTTGGGAATCGACCCCTCGGTGCGACCAAGAAAGCAAAAGCTTCGCAAAATGTCCGATGAAAAGACAGAGGCCGCCAAGGCGGAGGTGCACCGCCTCCTAGAGGCTAAATTCATTGAGCCAGTGGCTTACCCCACATGGCTCTCCAATGTTGTAATGGTGCAGAAAAAAAGCGGGAAATGGCGGATGTGCATAGACTTCACCAGTCTCAATAAGGCCTGCCCAAAAGACAATTTCCCGTTGCCACGGATCGACAAAATAGTCGATAGCGCGGCCGGATGCGAGGTCATGTCTCTCCTCGACTGCTTCTCCGGCTATCACCAGATATACATGAAGGCGGAAGACAAGGCTAGCACTAGCTTTATAACACCCTTCGGCACTTATTGCTTCGTCAGAATGCCGGAGGGTCTCAAGAACGCCGGGTCCACCTTCTCCAGACTCACCAAAACAGTACTCGAGGGGCAGGTCGGCAGAAATATATTTACATATGTGGACGACATCGTCGTCGCCAGCAAAAATAAGGAGGACCACCTCGCCGACCTGGCCGAGACATTCGCAAACATGCGAGATGCACGACTCCGCTTAAACCCGGAAAAGTGCGTTTTCGGTGTTCGCCAGGGCAAGATATTGGGCTACCTGGTGTCGCACCGCGGCATCGAGGCCAACCCAACCAAGATCCAGGCCATCATCGACATGTCGCCTCCGCAGTCCACCAGGGATGTCCAGCGTCTGACAGGCAGATTGGCCGCTCTCAACAGATTCATTTCCAGGTCGGCCGAGCGAAGTCTTCCTTTCCTCAAAACTCTCCGCGGCGCAACAGACTTCGCCTGGGGGCCGGAGCAAGCAGCGGCCTTCGCCTCATTAAAACAGTACTTAACGGAGCTGGCCACCCTCACGAGCCCCGACTCCTCGCTCCCCTTATTGCTCTATGTCGCGGCTTCGCCGCACGCGGTCAGCGCGGCACTAGTGCAGGAGCAGACAGTCGAAGGCGCTGTCAGACAGTGCCCCGTTTATTACGTCTCCGAGGTCCTGACACCGTCCAAATGCAACATGACAGAGCTGGAGAAGATCGCCTACGCAGTCGTTATGTCCTCGCGCAAGCTGCGCCATTACTTTGAAGCATTCAAGGTCCGCGTCACCTCAGACAGGGGGCTCGGCGAACTGTTTAGAAACCCGGAGGCATCGGTGAGGATCGCCAAGTGGGCAGCCGAACTCTCCGGCTACCACATCAGCTTCGAGCCCAGGACAGCCATCAAATCGCAAGTCCTGGCAGACTTCGTCGTCGACTGGACCGGGCCAGTAACACAGCCGGACCCGACCACAGAGAAGGTCTGGACGATCCATTGCGACGGCGCATGGTGCCATGCGGGGGCAGGCGTCGCTGCAATCATAACCTCACCAGTCGGGGTCAAGCACAGATATGCAGCACGACTCAGCTTCAATCTGGAATCCGATAGATGCACAAATAATATAGCAGAATACGAAGCAGTCATCCTCGGCCTCCGCAAGCTGAGGGCCCTCGGAGTCACCACTTGCATCATCAAAACAGACTCCAAGGTAGTTGCCGGCCAGGTCGAGAAAGACTATGCAGCCAAGGACCCCGCACTCATGCAGTACCTCGCGGCCATCCAAAGTCTCGAGAGGCAGTTCAAGGGGTTCACCGTGCAGCATGTGGACCGGGCCAAGAATGAGGAGGCCGACGCATTGGCCAAGGCCGCGGCCAGGGGCGAAACTCTGCCCTCCGACGTGTTCTTCCACGTCATCGGCACGCCAGCAGTCCGGAGCCCCGAAGGGCTCCAAATAACCAATGACAGCGAGGGCCACCGTACAGTCAACCTCATCATGACCGAAGACTGGCGAGCACCCATTACCCTGTTCCTGCAGGGGTATTATCACCCAGCCGACATCAGTGAGGCCAAGCGCCTCAGACATCGAAGCCGGGACTTCGCTCTGATTGAAGGCCAACTCTACAAAAAAGGGGTCAGCCAACCAATGCTTAAGTGCGTCACCGAGGCCGAAGGCATGCAGGTCCTACGTGAAGTCCACAGTGGCACGTGCGGCTCGCACGCGGGGCCAAGGGCCCTAGCTGCTAAGGTGATCCGCCAGGGTTTTTACTGGCCCGCAATGATTTGCGCCGCAAATCGGGTCACTCGGTCCTGCGAAGCCTGCCAGAAGTTCTCTCCTCGGTCAGGCGGCCCTTCGCAGTATACAAAGCTGATCGCCCACACATGGCCTCTCCAGCGCTGGGGTCTCGACATTGTTGGACCCCTGCCCACCGCTCAGGGGAACCTTAAGTTCGCCTTCGTCGCGGTCGAGTACTTCACCAAATGGATCGAGGCACGGGCTGTCTCCACAATAACATCAAAGACTGCCCAAAAATTCTTCTGGCAGAACATCGTTTGCCGCTTCGGAGTACCGTCCGAATTAACAGTCGACAACGGCAAGCAGTTTGATAACCAAGACTTCAAGGATTTTTGTTTCTCCATTGGCACCAAGCTTGCCTTCGCCTCAGTCTATCATCCGCAGTCCAACGGGGTCGTGGAGCGCGCCAACGGGAAAATCTTCACAGCTATCAAAAAAATGCTCCTCGATGAAAAAAAGGGCAGATGGAGCGATTTCTTACCTGAGGCAGTCTGGGCACTAAACACGACTGAGTGCAGGGCGACCGGGTTTACTCCCTTCCGTCTTTTATACGGATCGGAGGCCATGACCCCGCAGGAAATAAAGCACGGGTCCCCGCGAACAGTCCCGTCAGCCGTCCCAGATGTGGACGAGCCAACTTCAAAGGATCTCATCGACGGAGACCGTGTCTTCGCCCTACAGGCCCTGAACAAGTATCAAGCCCAGACCAAAGCATGGCGCGACCATTCTGTCACCCCGAGGGAGTTCAGCGAGGGGGACCTCGTACTCATTCGGACAGCTCGGACAGAGTCCAAGGGCAAGCTAGAGCCCAGGTGGGAGGGCCCTTTCATCGTCAAGACAAAAGCTTCCCCCAGCGCTTACAGGCTCACAACGCCAACCGGCGAGGACCTGAGCATTCCTGGAACATTGACAACCTCCGCAAATTTTTTGTTTGATTCCTCAGGGCTGTCTTCGCCCTTGTAATTCGCAAAAACAATCTTGCACCGGCCCGCACTCTTTTCCTCCCGGGGGGTGAGGTTTTTAACGAGGCGGAGCCATGTAATATATGCGTAAAAAATCCCCCGCAAAAAGACATGCGTCGAAAAAGACCGCGATGACGGTCTTCGACATTCGACCACCACGAGGTCACCGCGAGGCTAAGCGCTAGCTACCCTCGCGTGCGACAAATCCGCGCAGAAGTCGCCTAAGGGTGCAGCCGGATTAGCACAACAAGTGCGGAAAAAATCTAAGTCTATCGCGAAGACTATCCGCGCAGAAGTCGCCTAAGGGTGCAGCCGGATTAGCACAACAAGTGCGGAAAAAATCTAAGTCTATCGCGAAGACTATCCGCGCAGAAGTCGCCTAAGGGTGCAGCCGGATTAGCACAACAAGTGCGGAAAAAATCTAAGTCTATCGCGAAGACTATCCGCGCAGAAGTCGCCTAAGGGTGCAGCCGGATTAGCACAACAAGTGCGGAAAAAATCTAAGTCTATCGCGAAGACTATCCGCGCAGAAGTCGCCTAAGGGTGCAGCCGGATTAGCACAACAAGTGCGGAAAAAATCTAAGTCTATCGCGAAGACTATCCGCGCAGAAGTCGCCTAAGGGTGCAGCCGGATTAGCACAACAAGTGCGGAAAAAATCTAAGTCTATCGCGAAGACTATCCGCGCAGAAGTCGCCTACGGGTGCAGCCGGATTAGCACAACAAGTGCGGAAAAAATCTAAGTCTATCGCGAAGACTATCCGCGCAGAAGTCGCCTAAGGGTACAGCCGGTTTAGCACAACAAGTGCGGAAAAACCGAAGACTATCTGTGCAGAAGACACTTAAGGGTACACCTGGACTAGCACAACAACGGCTGAAACGACAACATCAAACCATTCACGCCAAGACCAACTATAATCAAGCCAGCACAGCGCAGCCAAACAAATCAGTGAGTACAAAACGCCTTCGCACACACACATGCACGCGAGGGCACACAATTCCACCATACAAGCCTCTACATACACAAGCGAGGGCACCACACTCTACATCGGCTCAACCTTAGGAATAATTCCCATCTCCCTATAATTAAATAACATTATCCTGAGCTCCTCACCCGCAAAAAGCCTTTGCAGTTCCCCTTCACCTACACTCTCGGCGGTCGGCAGAGACAACAGTTCCTGCCGACCAGCCCCACTCACACGAAGCAGAGCCCGCTCCTCCGCGCTAACCCTACGTTTTGCAACCGCCCTTCGTCGACGGCGCCCGGCGCTAGGGCCTGGCACGTCCGACGCGTCCGCGGCGTGTGGCGAAGCCTCCGCCGCAGCCACGTCCAAGGCCGCAAAATAATCCAAATTCTCCTCCGACGACTCCTCAGTCCACTCAACCGAGCTCCCAGAGTCAGCAAAGTCAAAAAACTCAGATGCAGACCCACTATATTCATTACCACCTCCCGCGGTCGAAGCCGCCAAAAACTCAGTAGCAGTGGTTGCGTGCGCAGGCCCAAAATCTTGAACCTGCGCAGCAACCAAAATTCAGTACAACATCCAAAATTCCCTAACCCTAAACAACCACTACGCCACCTGCGAGGGCCCTGACGCTGCGGGTGCCTCCGCCGTTGTCTCCGCCGCCACTTCCGCCATTGTTTCCACCGCCTCCGCCGCCGGATCTTCGACGGTCGGCGCAGCTGCTGCGAGGGCATCAGGAGCGCCTTCGGCCACCTTCAGGGGCAGGCCTTCAACTGTCGCAGCAGGTGTGGGGGCGCCTGGTGCGTCTTCCGCGGTATCCGGGGTCGGCTCTGGGTCTGGCAGGGCGCTGTTCAGTGCTCCGAAGTCGTCCACCCGTTCGCCTCGCTCCGCCTAAAACAAAACATACAAAAAATCAGCAAACACACACACAGACCACATCCAGCAAACGCCGAGCAAACGACAACGTTACCTGAGCTCTCGCAGCCTCGGCCCGCTCCCTGACCACATCACCACCATACAGACCCCACATCCGGTCATAGAGGGCACCGGCGGACTCCTTCACCACGGGGTCTTCGACCTTATAGATATCTCGCCCAAAATCTTCATCTGCCTGGTCGAAGGCCTCATAGTGCCGGCACCCTTCGCGAGAGAGTGCGTTCATCGCCCCCTCGCAGGTGACCAGGGAGGCGAACGACATTAATCCCCCCAGGACAGTGGGGAGCTCCTGCAGCTCCTCTTGCACCCATTCCAAACAGCGAAGCCCGGCCTCTCGCTCCGGCACCACGAAGTCACCGGTCCGCGCACCCAGCTCGCGATATGTGGCCATAAGCTGTGTGCGCGTCCGTTCGGCCTCCGTTCGCACCGCGGCTTCGGCCCCCTTCGCGCGGCTCTCCAGAGCGGTGAGCCGCCCCCGCAGGTCTTCGGCGAGATCCTTGGCAAGATTGGCTTCCGCCCGTGCCAGCCTAGCCTCCGCCTGCGCGGCCTGCTCCTTGGCGATGGCCTCGTTGGCCTCCTTCCTCTCCCCCGCCAGCTGGCGCCGGAGGTCAGCCTTTTCCTTCTCCAGGGCGGCCACCTTGTCCGCCAGTTTACGACACTTGCTGTCGGAGGCCGACTTCTCACGGACAGCGTCAGCATGTTGCGTCCGAAGTCTCTCGACTTCGGCAGACAAAGCTGCCGTAAGTGCCCCCGACGCAGTACGGCTGGTGAAGTCAGCCACCTGCAGAGCACACGTAAGGCCATGGCCGTAAAAATAAATATATATATATATATATATATATATATATATATATATATATATATATATATATATATATAATAGCTCGGCGGACCTGACTCAGTGCCTCCGTCGCCTGACTCAGCGCCTCCGTCACTCCTTTCAGCCGGCGGGTCGCCGCGCCAGCCTCGTCCCTGACCAACGCGAGGGCCGACACCTCGCCTCCAGCGCCAAGGGTCCCGTCCCTCGCCTTCGACGACAGCGCAGTCGTCGCAATTGCCGCGGCAGGCACAACCATAGCAAGCCGGCCTTCGTCCGACCCTGCAACGCATCAACGAGTGTAAAAAAAAAGGGGCGGCCGAGTGACTTACCCCCAAGATAATCGTCCACACTGATGTCGGTGCCGAAGTCCGCAACGCGTTTGCCCGGCGGCGGCAACGTTCTGGCCGCCTTCGCAGCCTCCGCCACTCCGCTGGCCGGCGGCACCACCTTCGTCAGTTTGGAGACCCCGGCGCCCGTCGTTGTCTCCGGCGCCTTGCTAGGTGCAGAGGCGCCCGCCTTCGCCGCCAGCGGCGGCTTGCCTCCGCTGGAGGCCACAGCCTTCGCCGCTCCCCGCTGCCTTTTCGGCCGGGCTTCGTGAATCCTGACGGTCGCCTGGCGTTTTTGCGCCGCCCCTTGGCGATCCTTGTCCATCACTGCCCACACAACAGCACCGATATTTCGCCCGTAAGGAAAAACTCTCCACTGACGAACCATACGAGACGTAAAACAGTCTTCCTCAGCCGCGCAGGGGACAGGAACATTTCTAGGCCAGCAGCCCCCGGTAACCCTCAGCATCCGAGCCGAAGACTCCCGGAGCTCGGGCGAAGACATCCTCTCCCCCGGGGCCGCACACGTCCTCATTAACTCTCTAGCAAAACTATCAGACACCCCAATTCCTCCCATCGCAGTACCTAATTTTCTCTTTTTTGAGGAGGGGGCGGCCGCCAGCGCAGGGTCGCCTCCAGTCTCCACCGCCGGTTTCTTCCCACGGCGGTTCGCTTCGTCTTGACCAGGGTAGCCGTAGTACGGCAACTGATTTAATTCGAAGACCCTGTTCAAACGTTCATTTGACCCGCGAATATCAAAGCTGCGCTGGCCTTCCGTCCTCGCCACGTACCGCCCCACGAGCCGCACCGCCAAGTCCTCCGCATCACGCACAAAGGCGGCCGGGTCACGGTTTCGCAAGTTCAGTGCAAAGGCAGGACTTCGCACCACTCTTCCTCCGTGAAAAGGCATCTGGCGAGGGCACACTTCGCCCAGCGCCCAGCCGTGCGCCAAGGGCCAGACCCCGTACGCCACGAACTCTTCAACTAAATCACGACCACTGCTCTGGCCGGCGGCGCACCGAAGGGCCCCTTCGTCTGCATCCTCTTCTGCCACTTCAAAAGGCGGATACGCAGAGTAATAGTGAGAGCACATCTCAGACACGGGAAGTCCTTCATGGCCTTCGACAGTAGCCTCAGCAACGTAAAACCAAAATTCATTCCAATTGCCCCACTTGTTGCGGGCGCACGGAACCAACTCCACTGCTGGCATTGTGGTCTTGCCGGTCTTCGGCGTGAATGTGCACGACCCGAACTGGGCAACTCCGTCCTCAACCACCCTCTTCTGCCAATGCAAGCAATAATTCTTCGCAAAAACTTCAACCGACGGCTGTCCGCCGTACGAAGTCGTCGCCCAGACATACTTCGCCAGCGCCACCACGGCGTTCGGTGTCAGCTGATGTATTTGAACGTTGAATCTACGCAGGACTTCGCCAACAAACCGGTGCGCAGGCAAGCGGAGACCGGCGACGAAGAACGCCTCGAAAACAACCAACTCACCCTCCGGCTCGGGGACTTCCTCCGTCCCCGGAGCACGAGCGACTCCGCCGCCAAAGTAGCCCAAGCGCTGCATATCTTCAACGCGGGCCGACGTCATCCGTGACACACCAAAATCAACAGAGTCGCCGGCGCGCAGCTCCTCCACCATCACGCTACTCAACGTCTCCTCAGACGAGGCGGCGGCCGGCGGCGTGGCGTCGGCGGAAGAAGAAGAGGATGGCATTGCTACGTACCGTCGGCGGCGGCGGGCGGTCTGCTTCACTCGAGCCAGATCTCCGACGAGCAAAGGGAGCAGTAGAAGAAGAGGAGCAGAAAGACGGCGGGCGGCTAGGGTTTTCACGGAGCGCGGAAGGCAAAGTGCAAACAGCGCCGACCCCCGCCCCCTTTTATAGGCAGGGCGCGGCTCCTTGGGAAACCCGCAATCCCACAGGGCGCGACGCTTCGGAAAACCCGCAATCCAACAGTACGATGTCCATCAACGGTCACATCAAAAACCCCCGCGGAACCACTTCGAGCGAGGGCAGCGTCTCCGCCATCTAGCGACGTCTTCGGCACCAGGTGACTTTGTCGAACTGGTCCCTCGGAGGGCAAATGTTGGAGCGAAGGCAGAAACGCCACCCTTCGCCCGAAGTCGCTACCGCTTAGCCCCTGCCCTGACAGACAAAGCGGGCAGGGACACCCTTCGCTTCATCGGCACCAGAGACAATGCGGAGACCCTTCGCTCGATTCGGCACCAGACGAAGGCCTGCGGCGACGCCTCCCCGCGGCGCGGCCTCGTTCAGCTCCGAGGCCCACATGAGATCTGGCCCATTGTAACGGGCCCTGCGTGGCCGCGTTTGTGTTACGGGCCTAATTTGTAAAGGCATACTTGTAATTACAGCTTGTAACCCCGCTTTATGGGAATATTCTGGGGATAAACTAGGTACCTAAGGGCACATGCGTCCTTAACGCAAGGCGCCGTGCACTCGGATACCTATAAATACCCCCGCACAGTGCCCGTGAGAGGCCAGATTAACAGAGCTTTTGCCATCACGAGCGAGTGCCCTGTTGCCATCACCATTCACTCGTGTTGGATCCCCTTGCTGTCGAGAGCAAGTCCCAACACCACTTATGTCACACCCGGTTTTAGAAGGTAAACCGAATGCGAACCATGTACGTGCCAGGATCAGAAATTCACGTACATAGCGATTACATAAATGACTCATCATAGCACAATGCTTCGAATAACAATAAAGAGTAAGCAATAATATTACAGACTAGAGCCATTTACATAATATAAATCAAAGTACACATAGTAGAAACGTAGCCAACGTAAACAACCCACCACAGGCAGCTGACTGGGGAGGTCGCTAGCCTAATTCTCGAACTCGTCGAAGTCCTGGAACTCCTAGAGATTCGCCTCGATGCCTTCTTCTCCTTTACCTGAGCATCGATTGCACCAAAGGCAACCTGGTGTTTTGTGAAAGCAAGGGTGAGTACACATCAACGTACTCAACAAATCTCCCGTTTGGCTGTAGTGGTCTAGCTTTATGTGGGGTTAAGTCAAGCAGTTGCTTTTAGTTGGTCAGGTTATTATTACTAGTAGAAAGCCAGGTTTTAGCATTAACCCAAGTTATTAACCCAATGTACCCTTTCCAAACAGAAAGAATATCACTTACCATTACCATTAGCATTAACCAAAACCTTCATCCTCATCACCACCTGTAAACCATACATCTCTGATCAAGTATCTCTAATCAATGTGTCTCTAATCAATGGAGCTCCCTTGGCCGCTCATAACCGCGAGCACGACTGATATATCAGTTTCATAACACTCTGCAGAGGTTGTGCACTTTACCCACAAGTCGTGATTCCCTCTCTAGCCCGGGCTTGCAAGACCCTTATTCACTCCCAAGGTGAATGGCTAGGGATTCACTACGAAGCCTTTACAAAGATTCCCTGAGGCTGTAGCCGCCCGTTAGGTTTCCTAAATGCACCACACTCCTCCCCAAGGGGCGAACCAACCTTGGCAGAGCGAGCCGCATACACCGAGCCCCATTAACGGCACAACGGCAAAGCGAACTACACCCCAGTTCCTCTAATTATTCAACTCGAACCACGCGCGACACACCACGCGGACGAGGCACGAAACAGTTCGCGCGACTAGCACGAACCAGTACGCCACCACACGCGAAAGAACACGTGCGATAAGCGAGAAAATAAAATAGGTGATATATTTGTACTAAACAACTATTAAATAAATAAAAAAAGTTAACTTAATATTAGCCACGGTATTGTTTATTATAAAAGCGCGAGTTGAACACTACACATTTAATCTAATTGGGATATTACTCTAATAAATATTAGTCGAGTAAATCTTAAGTTAATTATCTAAAATCTGTGATCTAACAAATTAATGTCATTAACATGGGTGTTCATAAGCAAAAACAGTTTATTATCACGCGTGGACGCTGCGCGACACATGTGAGTCAACGAGACTATGCGCGTGAACAACACGATGACGTGCAAACGATGTCGTGCGCGAACCACAACAAACAAATGATTGATTAAGGTATTTAAGCTGGTATTAATCAAGTTAATTAACATTTATTTTTTATAAAAGCACAAGTTAAAACTCTAGAGTCGTTCTAAATAAATTGTTATTTTATTAACTCTCGAATACACTAATAATTAATTGTTCAACTAAAACCTGCGACACAACAACAACAAATGCCACACGTGGGAACAGTGCGCGAACAGCACGCGACAACGCGTGTACCAGACACGTGGCGCGAATGCACAAACGAACAATTGCGACGCGCAAACAGCGCACGAGATCCACGCTATCGACAAGAGACGACGACCACTGCGACATGTTTTATTCTAACAAGTATTAATTCAAAAACATTCGAGCAAGCGTAATTGTATTAACAAGTACTTATAAAGTGAATCAAACCATAAATTAGTTTGATTAGATTGCTAGTTTTAATAATTGTCGGATAAATAAATAATCGATTAATTAGCTAAGGCGTGTATCGCGATGAAATAATGTTATTATTACACAGGCGACAAGGTTATGAAGTTAACGCGACTAAAACGAGCCGAAATAGATTTATGACACACGATTTATTGAATGAATAACAATTCACAAATCATAACGACGCAATATCCGAATATTATTAAATTGTGTTGTTTTATATTAACCAAATATTGAATACAACAGTTAAGTTGGCATAATCGTGATAACGAGTACTTACACACGCGTGAGTAGAATTATAAATTAAATTCAATTTAATTTCTATTTTAATAACCGAAAACTAAACCACAAACTAATTATTTAATTCCGACTATTTTGTTATGTGAACAATAATCGTTAAATGCGTGGTCTAATTAACACGAGCGATACTGGGTGAAGCGAATTGGTGTTGTGCAGCGAAGCGCGCGACGCACAAAACGATGAGCGCAACGAGCGAAGACGACGTGTGACAACGCAACTGTGGGGCTATGCGTACGCAAGAGAGGGGAGGGGGGTAGACGACATTGTCTAGGGGTAGACTATCACGAGGGGTAGACGAGCTTCCATGCTTACCACTTGATGTCGCACAGCGAGGACGAGTGCTCAGCCAATGACGATGGCGAGCTCCGGGCGGCGAGTGCGCGGCAACGATGAGGCTCAGCATAGGGACGACTCGACGATGGCGAGGCCAGCGCGACAACAAGCTCGGCGGGGTTGACGATGCTTTGGCAGGACGAGTTCGACGGGAACGAGGCAGGGAGGGCCGAGGGAAACGGCGTGGCGGGCGGGCTTCTGCGCACAGTGTAGTGGGGAGCGCGCATATGCGCACGTCACGCTGGGTGGGGGTCGTTGGCTGTACCGGCAGGGGAGCACACCGGAGCAGAGGTGCCGCACCATGGGGCGAGCCTCATCCGCGGCTGGCACATGACACCGGGACGACGGAGCTGGGCGAGAACGGGTGAGAGGAGCATGCTTTTGGGGGGTTTTGGTGGAGATGGGCGTGAGGGGAGGGGGGCTCGACCCCTCGCTGACCTGGCCATCTCGACTGGGGAAATGCGCTCGAGCGTATGGTCGCGGATAGGAATCAAACGAACGCCAAGATGAAGGAGGGAGAAGAAATGGGAAAGATAGACGCAAGCTCACCATGACGGCGTCACGACGAAGGGCGGTTTCGGCGAGGTTCGGGGCCCAAGGTGATGGCAACACGGCGTCGGTGGGCGGTTGAGCGAGGGCACCGTCTGCGAGCCTGGCAAGAAGAGAGTAGAATATGGGGCTTCAAAATGTCTAGACGTGGAGGGGATGCCTTGTCTGCGACGTGCGTGTGGTTGGCGGAGGGGCGGTTTGGGAGGGATGACGGGTGGGCCCGGCGACACAGCGGCGGCGGCGGCTGGGCGTACGCGCAGCAGCGCGCTAGGGCAAACGCGCACAGCGGCGCGGGTGTGGGCCGAGCAGGCTGCGGCTGGGCCGGGGAGCGCTGGGCCGCGCGAGAGAGCGCAAGAGGGGGGCTAGGTGGGCCACGCGAGAGCTGGGCTGCGGGGAGGTTGCGCTGCACGCACACAGGCTGCCAGGGGAGGGAGCTAGGGTAGGCTTTTTTCCCTTTTCTTTCCTATTTTTCTTTTCTTTGTCTATTTTAAATTTGGTTTTAGTTTTAAATTCAAAATATACCATGTCTTATGAATTTAGATGAATGCACAACAAAGCACAATCATCACAAAAAAATAGATGCTCCAGCATGGTGCAATAATCAAAACTCTTTTAGGATTTCATTTTACTAGACTTATAAATATATAAAACAAAATAACTCCCACTATTTAGGAAAAAGAAAAGAAGAGAGAAAAAAATAAGGAAAAGAGAGGGTAACACCTGAATTTGGTGGATATTAGAGATGAAATTTTATACCCCAAATTCAGGGTATTACAAAAATCCTCACGGAGATCATCCCATGATTCCTCATCTGCGTCCTTTGGCAGCCCAATATGCTATAGAAATTCGTCTCATTTACGCGTAGGAAACAACCCTGCCCTCTAAAGGCCAGACGATTCTCTCCTCTGACACATCCCCGCGAGTTCCATGCCCACGCCCCTCCTCCGACAAATCTCCGCGAGCTCCATCCCCGTGTGGCTCCTCCGACGCCATCCCCGCAAGCTCCATCCTCACGTGCCTCCTTCGACGCCATTCCCACGCGCGCCTCCTCTGACGCCATCGTCCCCGCGAGCTCCATCCCCACATGTCTTCTCTGACGCCATCCCCTTCCCGTCAACAAGGTCAGTTGCTGTAGATCTATATCCCGCTCTAGATCCCACCTTGCTGCGCCCCTTCCCACTTGTGTTCCTCTAGATCCCGCTCTGGATCCCTAGGCCGCTCTACCTGTATTGCTCGCACTCTGATTCAGTTGTCGCCGGTCAGGCACTCCGATTCAGTGTTGCCGGTCAAGCATTTGATGCAGCCCAACTAGTGCTTAAACCACGACAAAATCTAAAATGTGATGCACATATTTTATATACAGATTTGCTAGTATTTTCCTTAAAATTTTGTCTTTATAATTATAAATCTTTTTGTTTTGATACTATTTTGTAGCAAGTTGTTTTATTCTATTTGTGATATTTAGTTGATTGACAGGAATTATACAGAAAGCCTTCGCTTAAAATTATTGACAGTCAATAATTCGCTTAAAATTATTCTTGTAGTATGCTCCTATTTACCTTCTAAAGTTTCTCCTAGTTTCTCAATGAGTTTGTGAAAACTTGCCTTTTTTCTCTTAGTTTCATGAGTCAAATAGACCTATATATAAGAGCTATTTCCATGTTTTGCATGCTTAAGTTCCTTATAAGAGCTATCTCCACTTCTCTTGATATGGGTTCTTGGGAGCAGCAAGTTAGACAATTTTTGTTAGATGAGGAAGAAGACGACAATGAGTTGTTCTTTGTTATTCTCCCTGCTATAATTCCATACCTCTTAGAAGAGAGAGCCCGTCCACACATCCTCACTCATTGGTGCTAAAAAAGGTTAGAGAAATCCTTCAACGACATGAGAGTTGGTGCAAATCTGAGTTCTGAATGGAGCCAACAATATTCAAAAACCACAACAAATTTTCTTAGAAGAGAGAATTTACCACGAGACACATGAGGAGTTACCGTTGAGGAGTAACTTGGGATATTCATGTACATCATCTCCCACAATGCTAGTAACCAAATTCTACATAATACTTTTGAACATAGTGGAGAGACTATCCATAGAAAAATATATGAAGTATTTGATATCGTTCCCACACTAATTCAGTGTTTTGTGAAGCTTCTTAGATCTGTCCAAACTCATACCAAAATTACAAAAGATTCTAGGTTCATGCCATTTTTAGGTGAGCTATCAATTCCAAACACACAATTCACTTAAGTGTTTCCCTTTCACTGCCAGTTTGCCACATGGCCTGGATATCTTTCCTCATTCTTTTCCTTGCAGAACCGCATTGGTGCAATCGACGGCACACATATACCCATCACCAGAGCAGAACATAGGTTCCCTCCATATAGAAATAGGAAAGGAACTCCACAATGTTATGGTAGCCTGCGACTTCGACCTCAATTTCACATTTGTTTCATGTGGATGGGAGGGGTCAGCCTCAGATGCAGGGTTGCTTCGATCTGCTATTAGAAAAGGATTTAGTGTGCTAGAAGGAAAGTTTTATCTAGTAGATGGTGGGTATGCAAATACATCATCCTTCATTGCACCATATAGAGGGGTTCAATACCATCTCAACGAGCTTAGGAGGCGTCGTTCGTCATAAAGTGGTTATGTGAACTACAGAGAGTTATTCACCCACTGCCATGCAATTCTCTCTAACCATATAGAGAGGGCCATCGGTGTTCTAAAGAAAATGTTCTTGATTCTAAAAGTAGGCACATTTCATCCTGTACAGAACCAAATCAAGATCACAACTACAACTGTTGCATTTCACAACATAATTAGAGATCAAAATGGAGACGAAAGATGGCTTGACAACCAACCAGATTACATCTCTCCAAGTCAATATGTTGATGTCCTAAAGGGAGATACCAACTATCTCAATGACACATAATCAAGTGATGGAAGCGCTCTAAGAGATCAGATCACACTTCAGATGTGGGCTACCTACAATAGCTAGATATGGGGTGCCTTTAATGGCTAGTAGTTTGTCATGTAGCTAGTTGCCTAGTTCATCGGTTATGTACTATATATTATTACTTATGAAGTCTTTATATTTTGTAGTTTATCATGTAGCTAGTTGCCTAGTTCATTGGTCATGTACTATTATTACTTATGAACTTAAAGTTGCCTAGTTATGAACTTAAAATTGCCTAGTTATGTACTATTATTTCCACAATTTCAGTTTTGAAAAAAGGATAATTTGAAACAATGTGTACGAGAAAGGCTTAGTCGATGTGATGCGTGATCACAAATATAATCCAAAATTTAAAGGTCAAAATGGTTGGAATCGTGATGGATGGAATAGTATCGCTACCAAGTTCAATGAAAAGTTTTCCCTAGCTCATTTCTCTAAACAACAACTGCAAGAGAAGGAGAGAGAGCTTAAAGCATACTACAAGGAAATAAGGGATTCAAGAAAAGAAAGCGAGGTTGGTTGAAATAACACCATATGCATGGTGCTGGATGAACCAGAAGTTTGGCCAAGGCTGATTCGTGTAAGCAAACTTTCTTTTATGATTCTATCTTTGTGCATTCAATAGCTTTGCACTACTAATAACAAATTACATTTCATGTTGCATTTAATAGGCTCACCCGAAGGTAACAAATTATATGAAGGTGTGTGTGTATACTTCGGCATTGTGTTTATTTATGCCTTTTGTCAGTTCAACATAAGTTTTTTGTGATGAGCTGGCTACATTGGTTCGTGCCTGCAATCCCTGGTGTCTTCAAATTGAAAGCACATCTATGAATTATGAACCTCTGTTGTCTGTAAACATGAAGCATAGTTTAGTTTAGATGAGAGCACAATAATTCTTAGCAGAAGAGAGCACATATTTGTTCTATTATGTATATGCTAACATGTAACACCCTGAATTTGGGGGTATAAATTTTTTTTCTCATTATCATCCAAATTCAGGTGTTACTCTTCTATATCTCACTCTTGTTTCTCTCTCTCTAGTTTTTCTCCCTCTCTTCCTCTTTTAATTAGGGTTAGTTGAATTAGTGAAGGATTGTTTATTTTATTTTGTCCAAAACATATGAGTCATGGAATGTTGCATCATATTGAGCATAAATATCCTTTGAATTGTTGCACATATTTGATTTGGTTTGAATTTAAAATTTGATTTGAATTTGAATTGAAAACCCTAGATAAAATAAATAGAAAATCAATTAGAAATTCCAGGAAAAGGGGAAAAGCCAATTTAGCCCAAACCAGCCCACTAAGCCTAGCCCGCGCGCGCCCTCGGTGCCTGACAGGCGGGCCCCGCCTATCGGCGCCAACCCGAGCGCATTCACTCCCTCTCTCTCGCAGCTCGGTGGGGTCGAGCTGCCGACGCCGTTCTTTTCCCTAGCGCCCACTCTCTCTCTCTGTCCCGTCATCCCCACTTGTCAGCCATCCCTAACCTCTCACCCACGATCTCCCTGCCGTGGACACGCCCACGTACGCGCGATCCCCGGCCACGTCCTCGAGCCCGTGCCCCTTTTGAACCCACGCCCTGCTCGCCCACCTCCCCTCGCTCATTTGCGCCCTCAGCCAAACCCCCTCGCCCTCTCTCTCGCTCTGCCCGTGTGAGCAGAGAGCTCCGCCACCACTCACCGTCGAACGCTGCCCGTTCTGCGTTCACCGTCACGTCCGCGCCCTTTCCCGTGCCTCGGTGAGTTCTGCCTCGTCGTTAGCTGCTCGGGACACCCTTCGATGTGCCCTCCCCCTCTCTGGTTTGTCCGGTTCATGCTCACCGGAGTGGTTCTTGCGCAGCCGGAGCTCCGCCACTGTCGCCCCGTCGCGTCCGTGCGCCTCCGTCGTTGTCCCGTGACTCCAGCGCTTCCCCTCAAGGTGAGCAACCTCCCCGCGTCCCTATTTCCCATTTCCCTGCTCTGTTGCTCGCGCGATTGCTCGCCGAAGTAGCCCCGCGCCGCCGTTAGCCCGCCTCGCCGTGTGCAGCGCCTTCTGGTGCTCCCGCACTGGCGTGATGCCCATGCCCGAGTCCACCAGACCACCCTGAACGCGCCCGAACTAGCCCCCAAGCCTTTGGAGCCCCGCCGTGCCAGCCTCCTCGTCTCCGGTGAGCTCTCGCCGCGGGGCCGAGCGGCGCCACCGTGCCTGTGTCCACCCCTAACCGTTAGATCTCGGGCGTCCATCCGAGATCGGGCGGTTTAGACTTAACTAGAGCAGATCTGATCGCAGCCCTCCGATCCAGATCCAACCCTCCTCTCTTCCCCCTCACACGTGTCTCTACCCCCTAGGCCCGGCTGGTCAGCCCGCCTTGGCTCGCTAACGCCCTGACCCCGCCTGTCAGCCGCGTCCGTGCGCCCGCCTGATCTAATCCTGGTCGTTGATCTCTGATCCGACGGTTGAAGTTACCCCGTACCCCTTCGAGTGTGAGTTTTACTTAAGAGACCCCCGAGTTTTAGGAAATCAACCCGTCGTCCTCTGTTTTAGCGCGCAGGTCTCTAGTTTATTTTGAATAGCCCCCTATACTTTTATTTAATCACAGATTTAGCCCTAATTTCATATTTTAAATTTCAAAACTTGTTTATTTCATATCTTTTTCATATGAACTCCAAATTTAGTGGTTCAAATTGCAAAATGTTCATAAAATTATTCTCTGTTCAAATAAATTATGATCAGCTATAGTCTGTATACTTTAATTTTACACTTAGAATATATGATTAAAGTATATGCTGATTTATTCATTTAATGAAATAAATAAAAGGAAAACCCTAGGAGCTAAAATATATTCAGTCTTGTGAGATTAATAATATGTACACATGAATTCACCTCTTGTCTAACTTTTAGGTCTCAATGAAATGAATAGAATTAGGGTATGTAATAATGGATAACATTTAAAGAATAATCAAATTCCTAAATGAGACTAGTTCATCTTATAATTTAATATTTTCTTTGTTTAATTACTACTTTACCTTTTTGAGTTATGTTGTAAACACTTAGAGAGTAATCAATCCCCAATTAAGATTAGTCCATTTTATAACTTGATCTCATTTTCCTTTATTTAATACTACCTATTTTGAGTTGTGTTTCAATGTTTGTACATGTTTGATGTGCTGTTCATTTGTACTTTTCCAAATGTATTGAATGTATGATCGCTTTATTTAGACAACGAGCTATCCGTGGTTCCTGAGTGTGTTGCCGAAGATCCCTCTGAGCAACAACTTGGTGAAGGCAAGTGTCCTCAGACCTATCATGTCCTACTTTACTTTATAATTCACTGTCCCGCATTACATTATTGAAACTTAAGGATTGACTAGTTTGTATTTCCCTTACCCTTGTTTACCTTTTTGGGTTAATCATGGTTAGCTTATGCTATTGCTCTAACTTAATCAATGAACATGATGTGATTATTTATGATACGATGATGTTATTCCGATGAGGTTCTTGTGATTGCATTAGGGGGCTCAGGCTGTTTCTTGAGTACCTCTCCGTAAGGACCTGTTTGGAGAGTGACAACCCGGGATAACAGTGCAACCTCTGCAGAGTGTTAGAAACTGGTATATCAGTCGTGCTCGCGGTTATGAGCAGCCTTGGGATCCTCTTCGATTAGAAGAACTTTGGTTACTTTTATGATGATGATTAGCAAAGATGATTATAATTCTGATCTCTGGTATTTCCTCTTGGAGGGAGTGCCTCTGGATAATAACTAGGTTATTACTAAAACTTGGCTCTACTTATAGTAATAAAACTTGACTAACTAAAAGCAATTGCTTAACCTTAAACTCCACATAGAGCTAGTCCACTTTAGCCAAACAGGACATTTGCTGAGTACGTTGATGTGTACTCACCCTTCCTTTACAAACCACCCCACCCCAGGTTGTCCCCACTGTACTCATTGCTCAGGAGATGAAGCTGATAACATGGAGGACTTTGAGGAGTTCCAGGACTACGATGAGTTCTAGTTTACTTTAGTGGCAAACCCCCAGTCAGCTGTCTGTGTAGGCTTATCTTCTACGTTTTGTTACTCCGCACTTTGATGTTAATGTTAAACACTATGGATATGTATTAGACTCTATGGATGTCTTAGACATCTTGATGTAATTAAGTATCTTTCCGCTATTTAAATTCGAGCATTGTGTGATGATGCCCAATTATGCAATCGCTGTGTATGTGAGTTCTGATCCTGGCACGTACATGGTCCGCATTCGGTTTACCTTCCAAAACCGGGTGTGACATAAGTGGTATCAAAGCCTTGCTGACTATAGCACCACTAACCTAGACTAGAATGGTCGCATTAAGGACTATAGACCCCTACTCTTACCTTGACCTTAGTGTCCTTTCAAAAAAGTTGGTCATCTTGATCAACCCTATGTTATTTACTTATCTCAAAAGTTTCATCTCATTTTTCTTTCTGTTTACTTTCTGGTCTTATAGTTCTACTCTTACTCTTGTGCTTACGATGTCTTTTGTAGATGGATTGTCTTAGGTGCACTGCACGTAAGTCTGAGGATCCCCTTTTTGCCTTCTCGTCTTGCGGAGCATCCACTGCGTCGCACGGTGCCAGGTCAGTCCAGTCACCTGGATATACTGCACCGTCGTCTGCACGAGGAGCTGGAGCACCGACGCCAGGAGCAGGAGCAGCAGGACTCTTCCCCCTCGCCTTAGTAGGAGGTGGAGTCTGGGAGGCCGTCTTCCCCTGCACCTCAGCCAGAGATGCCCCCTGCACCACCACAGGGCATCTCGGCTGCTGGAGGAGACCCTAACAGAGATAGAGACGGAAACGACGACGACGCCGGTGGTAGTTTGAGCCACGACACAGAGCGCTCGGAGGAGCCGGAGCCGAAGGGATGGATCGCTAGACCCATCACTCGTGATGCCGCTCGCGGGTGTCACTTCCACGATGCTCTCGATACCCTGTTGCGTCGGGCCTTCGACCGACACACTTGGTCCATCGAGTACCGTTGTGTAGTCTACTAGCATCGTCGCGGGCTATACCCGGACCAGTGGGAGGCTACTTGCTTGGTGTGCTATCTAGACGATGATCTCTGGGGTGTAGAGGCATTCTCAGAGCACTATTATATCACTTAGAGGGATACTGCCGAGGCAGCCATGCAAGATGCAGCACGACGTGCACTTTCTTAGTATTGCTCGTTGTTCAGTAGGGTAGCTGATGGCCTTGACCTGAAGTACTACCCTCACCGTTTGACCGGCAATGCTGGAGGTGTGATTGTCTCGCCAGTTGGTGAGGGAAATCCTAGGCTAAACAACATGGTTAAGTTGGTCGCCGTGCTCAACACAGAGTTGGACCATGCCCTTGACGAGTTGGGCAAGGTTCGGGCGGAGGTTATGGAATTGCATGTTGAGTGCGCGGCACGCCACTATCTGGATGGTGGTTCTCCTGCCCCTGTTGGGATTCAGCACCCTTACCGCTCACCGCCCTATGGTCGCTTCGACTATGGTACCCCAAACTGCAGGACCCGGATAGATTTAGATCCATAGATCGACAGAGTCAGAGTCTGTAATAATGCTTAATTCAGTGTCTTAGTTAGAGTTAGGTTGTTTATCTTATGTTGGATGCTTGTTATGATGGACATGTAATGAAGTTGGATCTCTGTAATGATTGTCACCATGGTGTGGGTATCCCCTGCAACTTGGTGTAGTTATTAATAAAGTAAGTTATTTAGTTGGTTATCCATTTATTTCCACTTTCCTCTTTATCTGAGAAGTTGTCAGTGAAGATGATCTATTGTTCAATGCTATGAAGATTTTCTATACATCTTTTCTTATGCTGAAAGACTGCAGAGTCAGGTCTGATATGTGTGTGGTTTCTACAGATGTCTGAGAATAGGCACAGAGGTGCAAGGCATGCTCAGCCAGAACAGCAGGCACCCCAAGAGAATGCAGCCCAACAGCAGCAGTTGCCACCGCCACCCCCGATGACAGTCGAGCAGATGTTCATGATGCAAACTCAGGTAGTTCAGGCAATTGGTCAGACCGTTAGCAGCAATGCAGCAGCCACCCCCACCTTAGCCCCCAGTGCAAGTTCAGATGCCACAAGTGCCCAGAGACAAGCGTGCAGAGTTCATGAGGGGCCATCCCCCTATCTTTGCCCACTCTGCTGATCCCATGGACACAGAAGATTGGCTGCGTACCGTGGAGCGTGAGTTGCACATTGCTCAGTGCAACAATCGGGGGAAGGTGTTGTATGGTCCCCGACAGCTGAGGGGAGCAACACAGTCTTGGTGGGAGTCTTACCTCGCCACCCATGCCAACCCTGAAGCCATCACTTGGGAGGAGTTCAGGGACAACTTTCGTCGCTACCATGTGCCCGAAGGATTGATGATAGTGAGGAAGGAGGAGTTTCTCGCCCTGAAGCAAGGTCCCCTGTCCATCAGTGAGTACAGGGATAAGTTTTTGTAGCTGTCACACTACGCTCCAGAAAACATTAACACGGATGCTAAGAGGTTGTACCGCTTTCTGAGAGGATTGGTTGATCCCCTCCATCATCAGCTGATGAATCACACTTTCCCCACCTTCCAGCACTTGATAGACGGAGCAATCATGACAGAAAGGAAGCGTCGGGAGATGGAGGATAGGAAGCGCAAGATCGGAGGATCTCAGGCCAGGAGTAGCAGTTGTCCCTGCTACTCAGGCAACTCACCACAACAATTCAAGCAAGGTCACCAGCACCAGCATCAACGTCAGCATCAGCACCAGCACCAGTACCATAGGCAGTTTCCTCAGCAGCAGCAGCAACAGTATCGTCAGAACACCTAATCTGGAGGAAATCAGTACCAGCGTCAAAATAACTAGGCAGCTCGTCTTCCTGCCCCAGCAACCAACCAGAATTGCCAAGCAACCCTAGCACAAGTAGGAGGTCGTGCATGCTTCTACTGTGGAGAGCAAAACCATTGGTGAAGAACTATCCAAAGAAAGACGCTCAGCAGCCGCCAGCAGTCAATGCCCCAGGAAGACAAGGAGCGCCGCAGCAAGCACCAGGAGGCCGTGGTCAGGCCTACAACCGTGGAAAGGTGAATCACCTGGAGGCTGAAGCAATTCAGGGTGCTCAGGACGTGGCAGTAGGTATGTTTCCAGTCGAATCCTACCCAGCAAAAGTACTATTTGATACTGGTGCCACACATTCTTTTGTTTCTACATCTTGGGTAGAATCACATAACATCCCCATAGAACCAATGATCTCGCCTTTAAGAGTTAATTCAGTTGGGGGAAAAGTTCAGTCCGATAGGATTTATCCGAATCTAAGGATTGAAACAAGGGGATAGACTTCCCCGCTAGCCTAGTAGTAATGGGAACTCAAGGGTTAGATATCATCCTAGGGATGAATTGGCTACACAGAAATCAAGCCACTGTCAGTTGTGATAAGAGAACAGTTAAGTTGGTGTCCTCATCCGGAAAGGAAGTAGTAATCAAGTTGTACTTACCTGAACTAGAAGAAGGAGCATGTCACCATTTATTAGTAGATGACAAGGAGTTCAATCTGATTGAAGCAATTAGGATTGTGTTAGAATTTCCCGATGTATTTCCTGAGGAGCTACCAGGCATGCCACCTAAAAGGAAAGTTGAATTTGCCATAGAGCTTATCCCAGGCACCACCCCTATTTCCAAGAGAGCCTATCGAGTGTCCGGACCAGAGTTGGTGGAACTCAAGAAGCAAATTGATGAGTTGTTAGAGAAGGGCTACATCAGACCAAGTACCTCACCTTGGGCAGCCCCAGTGTTATTTGTGGAGAAGAAGGATGGCACGAAGAGGATGTGCATTGATTACAGAGCTTTGAATGAAGTCACTATCAAGAACAAGTATCCTCTGCCTTGAATTGAAGACTTGTTTGATCAGTTGAGAGGAGCCAGTGTGTTCTTAAAGATAGATCTAATGTCAGGTTACCATCAGCTCAGAATCCGACCTTCAGATATACTGATGACCGCATTCATCACCAAGTATGGACTATATGAGTTCATGGTTATGTCATTTGGATTGACGAACACGCTAGCTTACTTCATGTACCTGATGAACAGTGTGTTCATGGACTACCTCGACAAGTTCGTAGTGGTGTTCATTGATGATATTCTTATATATTCCTAGAATGAGCAGGAGCATGAGAAACATTTGAGGAAAGTACTTCAGAGGCTACGAGATTATCAATTGTATGCCAAGCTTAGAAAGTGCGAGTTCTGGATCAGTGAAGTTCTGTTCTTCGGTCATATTATTAGCCGAGATGGACTAGCTGTAGATCCAAAGAAGGTAGCAGCGATTCTAGACTGGAAAGCACCAAAAGATGTCTGAGGAATCAAGAGTTTCATTGGAATGACCGGTTATTATCAGCGTTTCATTGAAGGTTTCTCCAAGATTGCCAGACCAATGACAGCCCTGCTAGCAAAGAAGGTTGAGTTCAAGTGGACCCCAACGTGCCAGGAATCATTTGAGATGTTGAAGCAGAAGTTGACAACAACACTGGTATTGGTTCTGCCAGATGTTCACAAGCCGTTTTAGTATATTGTGATGCTTCGTACACTGGACTGGGATGTGTGTTAATGCAGGAAGGGAAAGTAGTGGCATACTCGTCCCAATAATTGAAAGTTCATGAGAAGAATTACCCCACTCATGATCTGGAGCTAGCAGCAGTGGTTCATGCGCTGAAGACCTAGAGACATTATCTTTATGGGCAGAAGTGCGATATCTACACAGACCACAAGAGCCTCAAGTACATATTCACTCAGCTAGAGTTAAACATGAGGCAGCGAAGATGACTAGAATTGATCAAAGACTATGAGCTAGAGATTCATTATCACCCAGGCAAAGCAAATGTGGTTGCAGATGCTCTTAGTAGGAAGAGTCAAGTCAATATGTTGGCCGCTCACCCGATGCTGTTTGAGCTAGCAAAGGAATTCGACAGGTCGAGTCTCAGATTTCTAAACAACACTCAAGGAGTGACAATTGAGTTGGAACCCACTCTAGAACAAGACATCAGGAAAGGTCAGAAGGATGATGAGAAGATCAACGAGATCCAACAGCTAATCATCGATGGGAAAGGTCTAGATTTCCGTGAAGATGCAGAAGGAGTGGTATGATTCAAGGATAGGCTGTGCGTTCCCGACATCAAATCGATCCGGGAACTAATTCTCAAGGAAGCTCATGAGACAACATATTATATACATCCTGGTAGCGAGAAAATGTACCAAGACCTGAAGAAGAGATTCTGGTGGTATGGTATGAAAAGAGAGATAGCAGAGTATGTGGCTAGATGCGACAGTTGTCAGAGAATCAAGACAGAACATCAGAGACTCGCAGGTTTGTTGCAACCGTTGCAAATTCTGTAGTGGAAATGGGATGAGATTGGGATGGACTTTATAGTCGGTCTGCCCCGCACTCGAGCTGGTTACGACTCCATCTGGGTAGTAGTGGACCGTTTAACAAAGGCGACCCATTTCATACTGGTCAAGACCACCTATAACAGTGCAGTGTTGGCAGAATTATACTTGCCTCGGATTGTGTGCTAGCATATTATTCCAAAGAAGATAATATTGGATAGAGGCACCCAGTTTACCTCTCATTTTTTGCAGCAGCTACATGAAGCTTTGGGTACACATTTGAAATTCAGTTCATCTTATCACCCGCAGACAGATGGTCAGACTGAGAGAACCAACTAGATTCTTGAGGGTATGTTGAGAGCTTGCGCTTTACAAGACAAGTTAGGTTGGTACAAGAGGCTACAGTATGCAGAATTCTCCTACAACAACAGCTATCAGGCCAATCTGAAGATGTCACCATTCGAAGCACTCTATGGGAGGAATTGCATGACTCCATTGCATTGGGACCAACCCGGCGATAGACAGGTGTTCGGTCCAGAGATTTTGCTTGAAGCCGAAGAGAATATCAGGATGGTCTGGGAAAATCTGAAGGAAGCGCAGTCTAGACAACGAAGCTATGCTAACACCAAAAGAAGAGAACTCAGTTTTGAAGTGGGAGACTACGTCTATTTGAAAGTGTCACCCATCAGAGGAACCAAAGGGTTTGGAGTCAAAGGCAAGCTAGCACCTCGCTATATCGGGCCGTATCAGATTTAAGCAAGACGTGGAGAAGTGGCTTATCAACTCAGCTTACCAGAGAATCTGTCCGTAGTACATGATGTGTTTCACATGTCTCAGTTGAAGAAATGCTTGCGAGTACCAGAAGAGCAGTTGCCAATGGAAGACCTTGAAGTTCAAGAGGATCTGACATACATTGAGAAGCCAACGCAAATTCTGGAGACAGCAGATCGGGTCACTCGGAGGAACACCATCAGGATGTGCAAAGTTAAGGGCTTGTTCAGTTATTTTCAATCCATATGGATCGGAGGGGATTGATACGGATTGAGAGAAATTTTGGATTACTAGGGATTGAAACTCCCTCAATCCCATCCATATGGATTGGGGTACAACCAAACAAACCCTAAATGGGGTCATCACTCAGAAGAAGAAGCAACCTAGGAAAGAGAAGATGATCTGAGAGCCAAATACCCTAAACTCTTTGCTAGCCAGCCCTGAATCTCGAGGGCGAGATTCTTTTAAGAGGGATAGGTCTGTAACACCCTGAATTTGGGGGTATAAAATTTCTTTCTCATTATCTTCCAAATTTAGGTGTTACTCTTCTCTATCTCACTATAGTTTCTCTCTCTCTAGTTTTTCTCCCTCTCTTCCTCTTTTAATTAGGGTTAGTTGAATTAGTGAAGGATTATTTATTTTATTTTGCCCAAAACATATGAGTCATGGAATGTTGCATCATATTGAGCCTAAATATCCTTTGAATTGTTGCACATATTTGATTTGGTTTGAATTTGAAACTTGATTTAAATTTGAATTGAAAACCCTAGAGAAAATAAATAGAAAAGCAATTAGAAATTCTAGGAAAAAGGAAAAAGCCAATTCGGCCCAAACCAGCCCACTAAGCCTAGCCCGCGCGCGCGCCTGCTCGCCCTAGGTGCCTCAAAGGCGGGCCCCGCCTGTCGGTGCCAACCCGAGCGCGCACACTCCCTCTCTCTCGTAGCTTGGTGGGGCCGAGCTGTCGGCGTCGTTCTTTTCCCTCATGCCCACTCTCTCTCTCTCTCCCGCCGTCCCCACCTATCAGCCGTCCCTGACCTCTCGCCCACGATCTCCCCGCCGTGGACGCGCCAACGTCCGCGCGATCCCGACCACGTCCTCGAGCCCGTGCCCCTTTTGAACCCTGCGCCCTGCTCGCCCACCTCCCCTTGCTCATTTGCGCCCTCAGCCAAACCCCCTCGCCTCTCTCTTGTTCTGCCCGCGTGAGCAGAGAGCTCCGCCACCGCTCACCGTCGGCCGTTGCCCGTTCTGCGTTCACCGTCATGTTTGTGCTCTATCCTGTGCCTTGGTGAGTTCTGCCTCGTCGTTAGCTGCTCGGGACACCCTTCGGTGTGCCCTCCCCCTCTCTGGTTTGTCCGGTCCGCACTCACCGGAGTGGTTCTTGCGTAGCCGGAGCTCCGCCACTATCGTCCCATCGCGTCCTTGTGCCTCCGCCGTTGCCCCGTGACTCCAGCGCTTCCCCTCAAGGTGAGCAACCTCCCCGCGTCCCTATTTCCCTGTTCCCTGCTCTGTTGCTCGCGCGATTGCTCGCCGGAGTAGCCCCGCGCTGTCGTTAGCCCGCCTCATCATGTGCAGCGCCTTCTAGTGCTCCCGCGCCGGCGTGATGCCCATGCTCGAGTCCGCCAGACCGCCCTGAACGCGCCCGAACTAGCCCCCAAGCCTCTGGAGCCCCGCCGTGGCTAGCCTCCTCGTTTGCGGCGAGCTCTCACCGTGGGACCGAGCGGCGCCACCGCGCCTGTGTCCGCCCCTAGTCGTTAGATCTCGGGCGTCCGTCCGAGATCGAGTGGTTTAGACTTAACCAGAGCGGATCTAATCACAGCCCTCCGATCTAGATCCAACCATGCTCCTCTCTTCCTCCTCACCCGCGTCTCTGCCCCTGGGCCCAGCTGGTCAGCTCGCCCTGGCTCGCTGATGCCCTAACCCTGCCTGTCAGCCGCGTCCGCACGCCCGCGCTTGCGTGTGCCCGCGCGATCTAATCCTGGCTGTTGATCTCTGATCCGACGGTTGAAGTTACCCCGTACCCCTTCGAGTGTGAGTTTTACTTAAGAGACCCCCGGGTTTTAGGAAATCAACCCACTGTCCTCTGTTTTAGCGCGCAGGTCCCTGGTTTATTTTGAATAGCCCCCTGTACTTTTATTTAATCACAGATTTAGCCTTAATTTCATATTTTAAACTTCAAAACTTGTTTATTTCATATCTTTTTCATATGAAATCCAAATTTAGTGGTTCAAATTGCAACATGTTCATAAAATTATTCTCTATTCAAATAAATTATGATCTGCTATAGTATGCATACTTTAATTTTACACTTAGGATATAGGATTAAAGTATATGTTGATTTATTTATTTAATGAAATAAATAAAAGGAAAACCCTAGGAGCTAAAATATATTCAATCTTGTGAGATTAATAATATGTACCACATGAATTCACCTCTGGTCTAACTTTTAGGTCTCAATGAAATGAATAGAATTAAGTTATGTAATTATGGATAACACTTTAATCTTTTCTTTGTTTAATTACTACTTTACCTTTTTGAGTTATATACCAAACACTTAGAGAGTAATCAATCCCCAATTAAGATTAGTCCATTTTATAACTTGATCTCATATTCCTTTATTTAATACTACCTCTTTTGAGTTGTGTTTCAATGTTTGTACATGTTTGATATGCTGTTCATTTGTACTTTTCCAAATGTATTGAATGTATGATTGCTTTATTTAGACAATGAGCTGTTCGTGGTTCCTGAGTGTGTTGCCGAAGATCCCTCTGAGCAACAACCTGGTGAAGGCAAGTGTCCTTAGACCTATCATGTCCTACTTTACTTTATAATTCACTGTCTCGCATTAAATTATTGAAACTTAAGGATTGACTAGTCTGTATTTCCCTTACCCTTGTTTACTGTTTGGGTTAATCATGGTTAGCTTATGCTATTGCTCTAACTTAATCAATGAACATGATGTGATTATTTATGATACGATGATGTTATCCCGATGAGGTTCTTGTGATTACATTAGGGGGCTCAGGCTGTTTTCTGAGTACCTCTTCGTAAGGACCTGTTTGGAGAGTGACAACCCGGGATAACAGTGCAACCATGAGGGTGGAATGGGACGCCCTTAGCTGATTAATTAGAGGAACCAGAGGAGTAGTTGGCTTCACCGTAGGGCCGTCAATGGGGCCCGGGCACAGTACTTGCTCTGTCGAGGCTGGTTGCAGAGGTTCTTTGATTTGGTTTTGTTAGTCACCCTTCATTTAGGGAGATGTACTGTGTTTATCAAACTGGAGAAACCTAACGGGTGACTATGGCCTCTGGGAAATCTTTGTAAAGGCTACGTAGTGAGACCTGCTAGGTTACCTTGGTAGTGATCAATGGGGAGGCTAGAACCCCGGGCAGAATGAGAATCATGACTTGTGGGCAAAGGGTGCGACCTCTGCAGAGTGTTAGAAACTAGTATATCAGTCGTTCTCGCGGTTATGAGCCGCCTTGGGATCCTCTTCGATTAGAAGAACTTTGGTTACTTTTATGATGATGATGATTAGCGAAGATGATTATAATTCTGATCTCTAGTATTTCCTCTTGGAGGGAGTGCCTCTGGGTAATAACGGGGTTATTACTAAAACTTAGCTCTACTTATAGTAATAAAACTTGACTAACTAAAAGCAACTGCTTAACCTTAAACTCCACATATAGCTAGTCCACTTTAGCCAAACGGGACATTTGCTGAGTACGTTGATGTGTACTCACCCTTGCTTTACAAACCACCCCACCCCAGGTTGTCCCCACTATACTCAATGCTCAGGAGGTGAAGCTGGCAACATGGAGGACTATGAGGAGTTCTAGGACTACGATGAGTTCTAGTTTACTTTAGTGGCAAACCCCCAGTCAGCTGCCTGTGTAGGCTTATCTTCTACATTTCGTTACTCCGCACTTTGATGTTAATGTTAAACACTATGGATATGTATTAGACTTATGGATGTCTTAGACATCTTGATGTAATTAAGTACCTTTCCGCTATTTAAATTCGAGCATTGTGTGATGATGTCCAATTATGTAATCGCTGTGTACGTGAGTTCTGATCCTGGCACGTACATGGTTCGCATTCGGTTTACCTTCCAAAACCGGGTGTGACATAACCCAACCGAATCTTATCCTTTGCTCTATTCATGTTTAGATACATGATATCAGTTTTCCCATGACTCAAAACACTAGGCTTCCTGCCTTTTCCTTAGCTGAATAATATTTTATAATGCTATGTTTACATGATTCAGAACACTAATGGCTTAAAGCTCTGTGGCACACAACAGGCCCATAATCACATACATGTATTACTTCTATTGTATACTTGGCTAGAGTTCTTCTCACTTATTCTTAATTTCTTGATCAGTATTCCTCACAACAGAGTATACTTCTGCTACATTTTGTATCGGTAGTGTGGCTACCGGAGAGTTAAATTTCACATCAACTGTTGTTGATCTTCCTCCACCTTTAGCTCCATCTAGGAGTGCGTTTGGACAAAGTCTCAATCCCTTGAGTACTGATTCACTTGATTTGGATGGACAAGAAACAATAAGTGTGTTCAATCTATCTACTGATGCTCAATTTGTCCCAGTCAGTAGTAATGAACCCACTGAAGCTTAATTTGTCCCATCTAATCAAGAATCAAGCCAGAGAGAAGGTGGCAATGGGAGAAAGCATAAGCAAAGCCATGTTGGATTAGCTCTTGAAAGTTATGTGGAGTTTAAAAAGATCCAAACTACGGAAACACTTGAAACTCTTAAAGAGACTCTTAAAGAACAAGCAATTTTCCATTAGCAAGTGTCAGGTTGAATTGAAAGGAATGGATGGATTAACATCTGAGGACAAATCATATGCTTTGGTGCTTTTTGAATCTACGACAAATACAGAGGTTTTCTTAACAACAACAGAGCACGATGTGAAAGAAATTTGGCTCAAGCACAAAATTAGGTATGTCCCTACTTTAATACCATTAACCTTATTAATCTAGTAATTGTGGTACATTGGAGTACAAACATCTGATGTCTTCTTTGGTGCTAATTACAGGTTGCTTAGAAGCAGTGTGCAGTGATACGAGGTATGGATGTGTTTTTATTATTCTTTCACTATCCCTAGCAGCATTGCTTAGAAGCAGTAAAAAACCTAGTATTTTTTGGTGGACATTGATACTTACTACTATTTTTTATCCAGTCCTCACTGACACATTGCATCTAATTTAGCACCAATAATTGGCTGAACCCTCTATATCTGCTTATGCATTGGAGCTCACCACTCATGCTACATATTTCATTCGCAATGCCATTATGATCTCACTGAAGTGATTATCCTTTTCTTACATGATCTATTAATTTGCTTACTAGTCATACCATTATGCTTATAATCATGTTAATTTGCTTACTGGTCATACCATTATCCTTTTCTTACAAGATCTGGTAATTTGCTTACTGGTCATACAATTATTCTTATAATCCTATTAATTTCATGGAAAATATTTCTTATCTAGTAATGAAATAGTAGAGAAAATGTTGGTTCAGATTATAAAATACCAGTTGTCTTCCATTTGCCTAACTCAGTATTTTGTTGGGCATGGTTTACATGAATGTCATCTTGTTGAATACTTTAGTTGCTTACATCAGAAACAATTAATCATGACCATGCAAGATGCTATAGTACTTGATTTGTGTAACCATGTAAACTAAACATGTGCCAATTGGTGTTACTTGTAGAGTGCAAAGTGGAAGCAACATATGAAACTGACATGGAGAAGAAAAATATAACGTCAGTCAACATGAAGCTTGTGAAAAAAGGAGTTAAATCCCAAAGTTCCTAATGAAGAGACTTGTATTACAGTTTTATATTATATTGTCTATCTGTTTGTGTGAATGGAGATGACCTCGATGGATGGATTAGCTTCGCTGATGCTTTAGTTTGCTATTGCTTCTTCAGTTTGCTACCTATGATGCTTTTACTATATTTTACTACTTCAGTTTGTTTGACAAACTATTATGATGATGGATAAAGTGTGATGTAATGATGGATGAACCAGTTTACTATGCTTCAATTTACTTTGGTTGATTTTTTCTGATATTTTGAAGTATTTTTTTAAACTGTGCTTGGATGAACCAAGCAGCACGTCCAATCAGTTTTCTACTTCAGTTTGTTCAGTTTACTTTGGCCGAACAAAGCAACACGGCTATCTAGTATAGTAGTACTCCAGTCGAGCGAATCTGCTATGTTTTATAGCAACATGTCCATACAGTAGTACTCTGGCCGAACCAAGCTGCTATGTTTTCTGCCTCTCTCAAGTACTTTGGCCGAGTGAGCTTCATTCTCAAGTACTTGGTTGCCAAAGGGTTGTTGAGAAGAATATCCTAGTGGGGGAAATCCTCCAAGAAAATTGAATTGCTATTTAAATCCTCCTAGGGCTAGTTTGAGAACTCTATTTTCCATGAGATTTCTATTTTTTAAAGGAAAATGAACTAATTTTCCTTGAGAAAATAAAAATTCCTTGGAAAAATAAGAATCCTAAACTAGCCCTTAGTGGATTATTAACCAGCCCTTATAAGGTCAGTTTTGTTGGGAGTTTTATCTCACTGAAACCTCTCATACGTTGAAAATAGCATAGATAAGTTTCATCCATATAAAACTTATTTCATCAAATAAAACTTTGTCATATCTCTTCATCCTTACCGAAAGTGATCTAAGATAAACATACATATCAAGTTTAAGCTTAAAAATCTTTGACCACCAATTTGTCTAATAAATTTTAATTATTATATCACAAAAGTGATATAGTTAGATTTGTAATTAAATCTACAGTATAATTATAATAAATGTATAAGTATAAAAAGTATAAAATAAAATAATTAGATGGTCAAAGTGTACTTTAGAAGATTGTGGCATGTTACGTTAATCTACTTCAAAAGAGATTAAAAGGACACCCGTACTATGTTAAGCTGCATGGAGAATGAAGAGAGTACCACTTAATTAGGCTATGTTCAACAAATTACGGATCCAGCTTGGATGCGTATTTTGTATGTCCATGTTCAATTATTCACGTTTTCAGCAAAACGCGGATGAGAACACACGTCTTCCGCTACCGTAGTACGTGCATACGCATGTGATCACTAGTGGACAGCGCCTAGTACTCATAGCATCTAACTAAGGTAGTGTTTGGTTTGGTAACATGATGGAACAGAGCTGCTCCATTTTTAATTTGTTGTTGTTGGAATTGATTTCATGTAGTATATAGTGACTTCAAAAGAAAAAATTATGCATAAATGATAAATTATTCTGCTCCCCAAAATCTTTCGGACGGCTGCTCCCTAAGGGCTTGTTTATTTTCCTCTCAATCTATATAGATCGAGTGGATTTAAATCCTAAACAAATCAAAAAATTTATAACTTTTTTCAATCTCATCTGATCCATATGAGACATGAATAACCAAACAAGGCTTAACATAGAGTAGCTCCATCCCAACATGCTTCTGTTGACACCTTTTTCGGGCGCCAAACACTCGACAAGAACCGGCGGCGGTGCTCTCTGCACAGGCGCGGATGGTCCGCGCCCAAGGGCCAGACGGTCCGCGACCTGGTACAGGGGCTGGTGTTTCCTGCTTGACGGCCGGACGGTCCGCGCCCTGGGGCTGGACGGTCCGCGCGTACGCAGGGCGGCAGAAGTCGCCGGCGGCGGCCTGGATCTCGTTCCCGGGAGGGACCCCGTCGGGGAGGAGAGATCCTAGGTGATGTCTAGGCTCGGCAGGCCGACCTAGACTCTTCTAATCGGCATAGAGTCGAAGAGAAGCAAAGAATTTGAGGATTTGAAGACTGATCATAAACTAGACTAGAACTACTCCTATGATAAAATGTGAATTGTATTGATTGAAGCTTCGATTGATAATTACAAATCGGCCGTATACCTCTCTATTTATAGAGGAGGGGGCTGGACCCTTTACAAACTAATTTCCGAGCTTATCCCGAGATTTTCGTCAACAAACGTAGCAAGAAACTCGGAACCCTAATCTGTTCTGCGCTTGTGCGGACTGTCCGGCCCACAGGCGCGGACCGTCCGGACTGCGGACTGTCCGGCCTCAGGGCCGGACCGTCTGCAGCTCATTTTGGAGCTCAACATATGCCCCCTGCCTTTTTGGTGGAGCTGAGCGAACCAAAAGCAACTAACTCGATGTGATCACATCGGTTTTCTTAGGCATCTTGCCACATACTAGGATGGTACTGTTTAAGGAAACGCCCATTCAAAGCCTTGGGTAAATTCTTGCCCTGTAATGTTTGTAGTAAATAGGCGTTACCAGACATTACTTGTTTTACTTTATAAGGACCCTCCCAGCTTGGCGACCATTTCCCAAACTTCCGGTCGTTATTCCTTAGAGGCGGGAGGGTCTTCCACACTAGGTCCCCTACTTGAAATGACTTTGCTTTGACCTTCTTGTTGTAAGCCCTGGCTACCATGATCTTGTCCTTTTCTATTGCTCCCAAAGCTATCACCCTCTTGTCGGTCACCTCATCAATATTATCCATCATTGAATTGTAATAATCAGTGACGGTTAGATCATTTTGCCTAGCGAACCTGACAACATTCAAACTTATTTCCACATGCAACACTGCTTCCTGCCCATAGACAAGCTCAAAAGGAGATACTTTAGTAGCACTATGTTTATATATTCTGTGAGCCCATAAAGCTTCAGACAAAATCTTATGCCACTGCTTAGGATTATCGGATATCTTCTTTTTTATCAAGTTAATCAATGTCCTATTACTAGACTCGGCTTGTCCATTGGCCTGGGCATAATATGGAGATGAATTAAGCAACTTAATTCTATATAATTCAGCAAATTCACGTACCTCCTTTGACATAAAAGAAGTCCCTTGATCTGTAGTAAAGGTCTGGGGAATGCCGAATCTATGAATAATATGCTCAGTTATGAACTCAATTACCTTCTTGTGTGTCATGTTCTTCAGAGCAACGACTTCAGTCCATTTGGTAAAGTAGTCAGTGGCAACTAACATGAACTGATGCCCCTTTGATGATGAAGGATGAATTTCTCCAATAAAGTCTAATCCCCATACTCTGAAAGGCCAAGGCTTGATGACAGGATGTAATTCGACTGCAGGGACCAACTGTAGGTCGCCAAATTTCTGACACACTTGGCATCCTTTGTAGTACTTGAAACAATCAGTTATCATGTTAGGCCAATAAAAACCAGACCTTCGCAACAACCACTTCATCTTTGGAGCTGATTGATGGGTACCACAAATTCCTTCATGTACTTCGGCCATGGCTAATATAGCATCATCTGTGCCCAAGCACTTTAGCAGAACGTCATTGACTGTTCGGCGGTAGAGTTCATCACTCATCAAAACATACTTGAAAGCTGTACGCCGAATGTTCTTATCTGTCTTGACATTGGGATTTCGTAAATAATTAATTATGGGCGTCCTCCAATCACTTGCATCGGCTTCATTATCAGTCGAATCGATTAGGAGAACTTTCCTGGTAACCCCGGACCTTCCGGCGTCTTCATGCGGACGGTCCGCGACCAGGGGAATTGGCCCTGCACCGGTTATCAGATTTTCAGTGTTGTAAAATCTCCCTCGCTTTATCCGATAACCTGATGCATCTTGTGCCAAATTGTTAGCTCTATGATTCTCAACTCTAGATATATGCTGAATACTGAATTCGTCAAAAGAATGGATTATGCTCCAACATTTTTCAAGGTAACTATTTAGAGTACCATCAAAACATTGATATTCTTCTAACACTATTGGACGACCAGCTGAGAATCACCAAATGCCTTCACATGTTTTACTCCCATACAATTTAAAAGTTCCAAGCCGAATAAAAGGGCCTCATATTCGGCTTGATTATTAGTGCAATAAGTTTTCAATCGGCTAGAGAAGTCGAAGGAGACATTACTTGGCGAAACAAGTATGATGCCAATCCCTTGCCCTTCATTGCAAACCGATCCATCAAAATATAAAGTCCAAGGAGCAATAGTGAGGTATGACATGTCTAGTTTATGAATAGCATTAATCCGATGTTCTACAATAAAATCCGCTACGACTTGGCCTTTCATAGATTTCAATGGTTCATAGGCCAAGTCATATTCTATGAGTGCATAAGCCCACTTACCAATTCTACCACTCATAATTGGGTTGATCACATTGGCTTGACCAGAAAAAGTGCAATGACTAGACAGTAAATAACATCTACACTTGGTGCATGCATAAAACAAGCATAAGCATAACTTCTCAATAAAAGTGTACCTCGTATCAGCATCCACCAACCTCCGACTGAGATATGTCACCACATGTTCCTTTCCTTCAGTTTCTTGTGTCAGAACAACCCCAATGACCTTATCTTCAGCTGCAATGTATAATCTAAATGGTACTCCTGCTTGTGGTGCTTTTAATACGGGAGCCAAAGACAAGTATTTTTTAATGAGATCAAATGCTTCCTGCTGCTTTGCCCCCCAAGCGAATTCGGCCTCATTCTTAAGCCGAAGAATAGGGGTGAAGGCATCAATCTTTCCGGCTAGGTTAGAAATAAACCTTCGTAAATAATTCACCTTGCCGAGAAACTTCTGCACTTCGACCTTACAGGTCGGAGGTCCCACATTCCGAATAGACTTGATTCGGTCAGGGTCTATCTCTATACCATGTTCATGGATGACAAATCCTAAAAACTTACCAGCCAACACTCCAAAAGCGCATTTACGTGGGTTCATTTTCAAACCATACCGACGCATTTTATCAAAGGCTTTGCTTAAATCAGCTATATGAGAACTAAACTCAGCCGATTTGACTATAATATTATCAATGTAGACTTCCACAGTGTTTCCCAACAACTCATGGAAGATCAAATTCATAGCCCTCTGATAAGTAGCACCAGTATTTTTTAGACCAAATGTCATGACAACCCATTCAAATAAACCAATGAAGCCTGAACATATAAAGGCCGTTTTAGACGCATCTTCTTCAGCCATGAAAATCTGATTATATTCGGCATTACCATCAAGAAAGCTAATAATTCTATTCCCTGATGCATTATTGATTAATGTGTCGGCTATGGGCATGGGATACTCATCTTTAGGAGTTGCTCTATTTAAATTGCAAAAATCAATGCATACTTTGAGTTTACATGACTCCTTCTTCTCCACCGGCACAATATTAGATACCCACTCTGCATATCTGCAAGGTCTAATAAAATTAGCTTCTAGTAGCCGGTGAATTTCGTCCTTGATTCGTGGGAGAAGGTCTGGACGAAATGTCCTAGCTCTCTGCTTGAAAGGTCTGAAACCGGACTTAATGGGCAGCGATGCTCTACGATCTCTCAGCTTAACCCCGGCATCTCAGTGCAATTCCAAGCAAAGCAATCCAAACATTCCTTCAATAGACCGATCATCTCATTTCTAGGATCGGTCTCCATGGTCTTGTTTACAAAAGTCGGCCTTGGAGTTTTACCATCTCATATGTCAATCTCCTCCAAAGGATCGGCCGATGTAAACCCCTGTCCTAGTTTATCAAGATCTCTGAATTCCTCTATCATGCCCCCCACAGAGGAATCAGATGATCTTTGTGTGATGGTGGACTCTCCGGTCTCGGGGGCCGGATTATCCGTAATATTGTCTTTACGCTGTGGTAGATGTTCGGTCTTAAAGTCCGAACTATTTTGCGAAAGACCAGATCATCCGGCCTTAGAAGCCGAATTGTCCGTGACCAAGGGCTCATGACTTTTGTGTGTACTCATCATTTAAACTTTATTTAGGATTCAGCCGATTCTCCATCGGCTCTAGCATTACAGGAATGAAACCCTTCTTGTCTATACTTATGAACTGATAATCAAAAAAATCTACTCCTGTGAGACATGTAGCAGTCTCATAAGTCTAGAGTACAGGGGCATCGGCCACATCGATACAGGCCGATGCGTCAGCATGTACTTGTTCTACATCATCGCCTACCCATTGTATTAACATTTGATGTAATGTAGAAGGTATACATTGATTGACATGAATCCAATCTCTGCCTAGGATTAAACTGTAATTTCCTTCTACATCAGCGACGAAGAATGCAGCAGCAAGGGTCTTAGTCCTGATGGTTAATTTAACGGATGTGACTCCCCTGGCTTTGATCGAACTATCAGTTCCAACACCGCTGAGGGTCATGTTGGTCTTGACAAGTTCATCATCTTGTTTACCTAATTTTCTTTATAATGAATAAGGCATTAGATTTACAGTTGCCCCTCCATCTACCAACATTTTAGCAATCGGTATCCCATCAATGTGACCACGCACGAAAAGTGGCTTTAAATGATTTACCGATTCCTTTGGTTTAGTAAAGGCGGCTTCTTTGGGACCAAAATCAAATTGGGCAACAACAGGTTCATCGTCGCCGACAATAGTACAATCGGCAGAAAATGTAATAATATTTACATCCATACCTGGGCGTTCTGGAGAAGCCTCATAGTCAACCAGGTCTTCTCCTAGTAGGTTGTCCTCTTCCATTGATGTTGGCATGTCGTTGGAGGCATCCTGGTGTAGTGCAGACAATCCAGACTCCTAGGGCGGACTGGCCGCGCCTAGTGCAGATTGTCCGGCCTTGTTGGCCAAGCTATCTTCCATACCTGCAGGGTGCTGCACAAGTGTTGTTTTGTTTTCTATTTTCGTGGCCGTTTGTTTTTCCTCAACGGCCTTTGGTCTCCATTTCTTTTGCGGTGGCGGGTACTGTGGATGTGTGTCATTGAATATCCTTTCTGCCTCCTTCTCCTGACTCTCCTTCGCCCTTAGGCGCTGTAATTTCTTCTTTTGGGATCGTGTCAATCCCGACGGGCACCATCGAGGCATGGAATATTTTGGATCGGCTGTTTTGATGGTAGCCATATCTTCTTTTTTGGTGGTGTTGACCGATTCACCAAAAATCATCGGCCCTTTATTACCTTCCTGTATGATGACATTTGTAGTACCTATTTTGATGATATCCTTCTTTGTTGTTCTTTTGGCCGCTGTAGGTATATGCCCCCCTGCCAGATTGGTCGGCCTTTGAGGCCGAGTACTTCGACAATCTTGTTGGGCCTGTGTCTGGTGATCGGATTAAGCGGCGCTCAATCGGTCTTGTACTGGAGGTGCCAACCTATCGAACACAGAAGTTTGGGATGCCCCCCAAGCGGGGTACTGTGGCATCCCAAATGGATATGGCGGCATGCCCCACATTTGATTTGGAACATATGGTGGAGGCATGTATGTGTATGGATATGGCATAGGTGGATATGGGGGTGGAGGTGTCCATGCAGGTATGTTAGGTCTCAATTGTATGGTATGACCTCCCATTTCTTCCGATTGGTGGGGTGGTCCAATCGGTCTTACCTGACGTTGCTCGTGAATGGGCGAGCGGGGTCGCTTTGCTGTCCGGTCACTGGGCCCGGCCTTCTTTTCACGTATTTAGACAATAATTGATCAAAAGTCAGGCCAGTGTTCATGTGTTTGTTTTCCATGTACCTATCTCTGGTCGTCGTGGTTTGAAAGTACGTGGCTGTTGCGAGTCTTGAGTAGGGCCAGACCGTCCGCTGGAATTCTCCAGACCGTCCGACGTGGTCCCGGACCGTCCGCGCCTGTGTGTCATACCGTCCGAGATGCGCAGCACGAGTTCCTGCTCCTTTGTCTGTGTTTGCCCCCTAGCGCTAGAGGTCGTGATGGTCACCTTAAGAGTTTCCCCTCCATCGGGAGTCTTCTCGGCCACCACTTTCCTGCAAGAAATTTTATGATTCCCCTCGGCCTCTCTAGCGTTGCCGATGATCTCTTTGTCTTTGCCTTTATCGGCTGTGTTTGGCCGAACCAGGACTTTCTTGCCCTCAAAATCAATCACGTTCATAGGAAAGGGCTCCGTGTCCACCTGCATTTCCTGAAATTTCAATCGTCCTTCGTTAATGGCTGATTGGATCTGTCGACGGAATACATTACAATCATTAGTGGCATGAGAAAATGAGTTATGCCACTTGCAGTATGCACGACGCTTTAGCTCGTCGGCGGATGGAACAGTGTGATTTATTTTAATGTTGCCATTTTTGAGTAATTCATCAAATATTTTATCACACTTACCAACATTAAACGTAAACTTAACCTCCTCTTGCTGTTTCTTTTGAACCGGCTGTAAGGAGGAACAAGCTGAAGATTTGGCCTGCTTTGGCCAAACCATTTCAGCAGCATACACTTCTGTTGATTCGTCATCTGAGCTACTTTGGTCGCACTCTACTATATGCACGTTGTGGCGAATTGTTTTAGCAGTTTCTTTGCTTCGGCTTTCACAGGCCAAAGCTCTCTGGTGTAACTATGCTAGTGTAAAAAATTGAATGCCTTCTAATCTTTCTTTTAAATAATATCGCAGACCATTAAAGGCTAATCCTGCTAGTTGTTTTTCTGCTAAATGAATTTGGAAGCATCGGTTTCTCGTATCCCGGAATCTCCGGATGTATTCATTAACCGATTCGTCCTTCCCCTGTCGAAGGGCCACTAGGTCTACTAAATCTAACTCATAGTCACCGGAGAAAAAGTGATCATGGAATTTTTGTTCTAAATCCCCCCATGACAAAATAGCATTAGGAGGTAATGTAGCGTACCATGCGAACGCGGCTCCTGTTAAAGATAATGAAAATAAACGCATGCGAAATGCTTCCGTGTCGGCCAATTCTCCTAATTGTGCTAAAAACTGGCCTATGTGTTCGCATGTGTTTTTTCCTTGGTCACCCGAAAATTTTGCGAATTCGGGTATCCTGGTTCCCTGTGGGTATGGGTGATGATCAAATTGGCTATCATAAGGTTTCCGATATGATTGCCCCCCAGGGACCATGCTTACTCCGAGCTTATCTCGGAACGCCCCGGCTATTTCCTCCCTCACTATATCAATGGCAGACGGTGCGAGACCACCGGCTCTCTGGTCAAACATAGGTGGGGTTGGCTGGATATTAGCGTGTGGTCTTCCCCCCACTGGTTTGAGCTATGTGGTGCATTGCCATTTGCCCTATATGGCTCATAGGATTGATCGTTCCTTTCCAACCTTCTAGGCAGGGCTAAAAAGCTTTCTCGGCCTCTGGATTTTGTATTAATGGGCTGATGCATTGCATAGTGTGATGGGAAGTGTTGCTGGGATGGGTGAGGATTCAGGTAACAATCCTCCTCAAAAGACTCATGCGCGGACTGTCTAGACATGTACCCGGACCGTCCGTGATTATATGTGGGCCGTCCGTCGTTGTATGCGGACGGTTTGACTAGGTAGTTTAGATTCTGTGCCATATGTGGTGGCTCGAGTGCGTGTCTAGGTAACTCATTAAACATGGGCCCGACTGTTGCTGGCCCGGACGGTCCGCGCTCACGTGTGGACGGTCCGGGCATGTGCAGGTCGGCTGATTTACTGCCGATTTGCAGTTACTCAGGGTATGTGTCCATCGGCATCCCATAAAGGGGTTGTGACTGGTCGTGACAACCTGTAGCCGATGTATTACATGTGTTACCCCCAAATTCAACCTCGTGCGAAGGAAAATTTGCTATGCTAGATTTATCAAATGCACGTACTAATCTTCTATAATCGTTTTGCATATCCCCTATGATATTTTGCATTTGTTCAGGCTGTTCATCCACATAATTCTTAAGAGATTGTAGCTCATTTGTATTACTTACATTGGGGATATCTGGTGTGGGTCGGAGCGAAGCCAGATCTGTCGCCCTATGTCGGACGACCTTGTTGTTCCTGTCCACTTTGAAGTTGGCCTAGATCTTTGCTTTTGCCTCCTGGATCATCTGCTCCTTGTGCTCCTCGAATTAGAGCTGTTCATCAGCCGGCAAGGTCTCCCAAGTCGGCTCTATGATGTTGCTTGAGGAAATATCAGAGCTATCCCTTGAACCGGCCATTAAGGGCCGATTTGATGAGTCTATATTTGTCTTCCCCAGTGGAGTCACCAAAAAGTATGTTGACACCTTTTTCGGGCGCCAAACACTCGACAAGAACCGGCGGTGGTGCTCTCTGCACTGGCGCGGACGGTCCGCGGCCAGGGGCCGGATGGTCCATGACTTGGTACAGGGGTTGGTGTTTCCTACCTGACAGCCAGACGGTCCGTGCCCTGGGGCCGGACGGTCCGCGCGTACGCAGGGCGGTGGAAGTCGCCGGCGGCGGCCTGGATCTCGCTCCCGGGAGGGATCCATCGGGGAGGAGAGATCCTAGGTGATGGCTAGGCTCGGCAGGCCGACCTAGACTCTTCTAATCGGTGTAGAGTCAAAGAGAAGCGAAGAATTTGAGGATTGGAAGACTAATCCTAAACTAGACTAGAACTACTCCTAGGATAAAATGTGAATTGTATTGATTGAAGGTTCGATAGATGATTACAAATCGGCCGTATATGTGACGGAACCTCCCAAGTCATTTGGGCCCACCTACAGTTGTCCTTGTCCAACAGACATTAGACAACCCTGTAGATGTTCCTGAATCACTTGACAAGTTCGGTATCTTTTCTCTTACCTTACCAGGAATGTTTCACCTGTCTGATAGACAATATGTTCATCGGAGGTGCGGAAATGCGGAAGTGATTACATAAACTTACATTTATTTAAAAGTAAAAGTAAGTTATTTATTACAGACCAGAGTATAAAACGAGTGCTGAAAAGTATTATTACAATACCTGGGAGGCAAAAACTCCTCCCAATAAGTTCTTTACAGAAAAGTTTTTAAGGAGGACTCGGTCCTCCAGCAGCTTCATTCTTGATTGTCTTCATTTTTCACCACCTTGGTACAAAAACAACAAAAGTTTGTTGTCTCCTCACCTAAAAACAACGGGGAATAAACCCTGAGTATGGAATTACTCAGCAAGTCTTACCCGACTAAAGAAAAGACTCTCAAGGGTATGCTGGTTTTGTGGGAGTCAAGGTAAGGCTTTTCAAGAATCAACGACTCTGTTTGCAGAATTGTTTACTAAAGTGGATCCTTAAAAGTCCAAATTTTACTTGTCAGGTTAAGTAAAATTACCTGCAGCTAGAGTTCTTTCTACCCTAGTTCAAACACTTATCCTGGACTAGCCAAGTTTTTAATTTTTCCTTTCTCTTCACTGGATTGCTACGTGTAGGGCAGTGACCAAGTCTTCACAACCGCGAAGGTACGGCGATCCGAATCGATTATACTCAGCTGAGGATCTCCAATCACACGACATATGTAGCACTTAACCCTTGCATATGTCAACCCGCCACCGGGGTTCTTAAGACCAGATCAGGTCACGCAAACCGAGAGCACAGATACACCACCGTCCAGCCTCTTGCCACGGAGGGTACACACTACTCTCACCACCGCTCCACGCCCATTTCGTGTTATCTTATTCTGGCCTTAGTCTGCCGAGGCAAGGCTTACCCATGACGAGGCATGTGACCAGTTAAAGGGTCCTCGATCATCAAGCCTACATCTAGACGGTCCTTAATCGACTCAGACGGAGACACTACACCTAGACTCTCTTCTCGTGCAAGTCACCCGCCCAGTCTCAGCTTAATCATTTAAAACCCAAAGTCTGGTACCTGACAGAGGTACATCTTTTCCGATGTTGAACCCATCACGGCCATGATGGATCCACCATCAAGTTTTATTTTCAAAAACATTCCACCCCTTTTGCCACATCATATTTTGTAAGAACAAAACATTTTTGTTTCTCTAGAGCAATACTAAGCATAGTAAATAGCTTTCATAAACCAGGGTATCAAGGAGAGTAATCAAGATCAAGGAAGGTAATGCAGGAATTGTTTAATCAATCAACTCCTATCACGTAATGCATCAAGCAAGTGAGAAAGATTTTAAAACATCAAGGAGGTGGCAAATGCACCGGGGCTTGCCTTGGTTTATGGGTGAGTCAGGCTCAGATCCACAAATGTCGAAGTAGAAACAGTTCTCAGCCTGAGTTTCCAAAGGTGGTGGTACTTGCTCTTCGGTAACCTCTACTTCTTCTTCGTGTTCTAATTATAACCATACAGATATATATAAGAATGGATGTCATGTAATGCTCATGAGAGTGCAAAGATAATATAACTTATTCTCTAAGTCTTGAATACAACTTTCCTTCACGGAACTCCGAGAACTTAGGGTTTCCGGAGTCAGTAAAGGAGTTCATAGGGCAGGGGGTGGTTTTGGGTTCTAGGTATCAAACAAAGTCCAAATCAATTCAAATTCTACCCAAGGCTTCTAAATAATGAGGGGAGTTCATATAAAAATTTTGAGTATTTTTGGGATTACCATTTATCTTTTAAAAATTCAGAACTACTTCTTTAAACTACTTAAAATGCCTTAAAATTCATTATTCAATCTAAAAATCATTAAACTATTTTTATTAGATTCTAGGGAAAATAATGAGCCTAGGAAAATTGGTTTCACAATTTTAGGATTTTTCTACCATTTTCTAGAATTGTTTTAGCTCTGGAACAAAAAGAAAAAGAAAAGAAATGAATAGTGCTGGGCCAAAAGCAGCCCAGACGACCCAGGTTCACTCAGAATCGCGCCCGCGCTGGCAGTTTTGCGAAAAGGGCCTCATGTTTTTGGTTAACCGAGAACGAGTTCCTTTACTATTCCACTGTGTCGCTGACGCTTTGCGCAAAAACCCTCCAACTTCTATTCCTTTACAGAGGGAGGTCCTCGACGGCGATCATGCTCAGCCGAGCTCCGGTGAGCTAGCAGACCGGCCGAACGGGGCTATGATCGGCGCTCCCGAGCGACGGACACCAAATCGGACCTATCCCGAGTGTTTCCCTTAACCTAATTGCACAAACGGTGAGCTATCAAGCTCTGTCCGCGTGAACCGAAGGGGTGGCAGACAGTTGAGTGCGTTCCCGGTGATTGGTGAGTCCGCAGTCCAAATTGGTGGTTCGGCAAGCATCGTAGACATGTGAGAAAGCTTAAACGAGGGAGAGAGAGCGATGAGCTAACCTGGAAAGGGCTGGCCGCGGTGAGGTCGATTCTACGGTGGCGGAAACCCGATTTGGGGAGAATTGGAAGTTCTCGAGCTCTGGTGAACGATTGTGGCTGATTAGTGGTGGCTGGTTAGCTGACGATCTTGCGGAGCTAGTCACGGGCTCAATTTATAGGGAGCACGGGCGGTGGTGATCAATTCGGCCGAGCCGTGCTGGTGGCCGGAGCTGAAGAGGAACGTGAGTGCGGTGAATTCGTGTCCACTGCCGTGGCAACCTCCCCGTCGACGATGGGACTGGTATAGGGAGTCATGGCGACGCGGTGGAAAGGCTTGGACACGCGGCACAGGCCGGGCGACAGTGAGCACCGGCGAGCACATTTATTCCAGCCGTAAAGAGGAAGAGAGAGCCATGGGGAGTCACCGGAGTGATCTCCAGCTCACCGCCGGTGAGGATCTTTTACCGTGTGTCCTTATCTGCCCATCCCGAGCACAAGCTGGGCCGGCAACAGCACGAATCACGGCAGGATCGGTCATCGGCGGTGGGTTTGCTGGCGAGCTGATCTGTTTCAGTTGTACACTGTACCATGGTGAACACTTCATCAGAGCAGCTGACAGAGCAAGTTTAAGCCACTTTTTCTCTGATTTTCAAATGGCAACACATCCAGTGACCTATAGCAAAGTTGTAGAGTTATATACCATCTATAATTCGACTATAGGGACTGAGCTCATTTGATCACTAGATCATGGTTGAATTCACAATCAAAGTTGGCTCCATTACACTGAACCTTTGAATTTTCAGATTGAATCAGCCTGACAACCAATCTTTAGGCTTGATTATCTCCAAATTTCTCATAAGAACATGGCTTGCACTCTTAAGCAAAGTTGTTCTCCTATAATTGGGCTACAATTTTGATGTGGTGACTTAGGGCAAAAACCCTATGATTTAAAAGTTACAAGGCCACAAAGATGAGCTCAAAACACTGAATTTTCAGACTTAGTATAGAACACCAATAGGGTCCTTTTTGCAAATAAGTCCAAAACCAAGGGTTTTGCTTGTAAATCTCCTCCAATGTGGACCAAATGACTTTATAGGTTTAAACATACTAGTTTTTACACTTTAGTTCAAATGTGCATCAATTTTGCACATAGGTCCCTAGGGTTTGGTTTTAGGGTCTTCCAGGGTTCCAATTAGGATTTCTGGTATCCCAGGGGTCTAAGTGTAATTCCACTTAAGTCTTGGGATCATTTTATGACTCTTTCCCTAAAGCCTTTAGGTTTTCTCATCTTGGGTTAAGTTTTACCCCTTTAATCCCTATTTAGGGTTAAGTTCCCTAACCAGGGTCCTATTTGCAAAATACCAAAAACAATACACTTGTTTGAAATTTTTACCTAGTGAATGCACTCTAGGTGTGTCAAACATATGCAATGCCAATGTTTATGATGTCATGCTCAAGTTTTTGTTATAGTAACACCAGGGGTGTTACATCCTTCCCCCCATAAAAGAATCTCGTCCCGAGATTTAAAGTCCTAGGGTGAGTAATGGAAAAGGAAATGTGTCACATCTTTATTTACTTATTTCTGGTATAAGGCAGGGGTGATGTGGGGGTTCACTCCTTTATTCAATAACGATAGACTTTACAAATTACATGAGGCTAGAAAGCCTGGGAAATTCTTATCTAAAAAGTCTTGAGTTTCCCATGTAGCCTCTTCTTTAGAATGTTGGTCCCATTGTATCTTATAGAACTTGAGAGTCTTTCTCTGGGTAACCCTGTCCTTTTGATCTAGAACTCGAATAGGATGTTCCGAGTATGTTAAATCTGGTTCCAGGACAACATCTGTCACTTCAATGGTTCGATCAGGAACCCGAAGACACTTCTTTAATTGGGATACGTGGAATACATTATGTATAGCAGACAAGGTCTCGGGGAGTTGAAGTCGATACGCTACGGGCCCATATCTTTCAAGTATCAGGAATGGACCAATATACCTGGGTGCAAGCTTCCCTTTAACCCCAAAACGCGATACCCCCTTCATGGGTGAAACTTTCAAGTAGACATAATCACCCTCAAGAAAATACAAGGGCATTCGCCGTTTGTCTGCATAACCCTTCTGACGGGCTTGTGCTTTCTTCATATTATGAATAATTTTCTGAACCTTTTCCTCGGCCTCCTTCACTATATCAGGCCTAAAGAAGTTCCTTTCTCCAGGTTCAGACCAATTTAGCGGAGTTCGACATCGTCGTCCATATAAAGCTTCAAAAGGTGCCATCTTGATACTTTCTTGATAGCTATTATTATATGAAAACTCCGCCAAAGGCAAACATTCATCCCATTTTGGTGAGAAGTCCAGAACACATGCTCGCAACATATCTTCAAGTATTTGATTAACCCTCTCAGTTTGCCCACTGGTTTGTGGATGATATGCCGAACTGTGGAGCAGCTTAGTACCCAGGGACTTATGAAGTTCTTCCCAGAATTTGGATACAAATTGGGATCCACGATCCGACACAATGGTCTTTGGAACACCATGCAGACTGAGAATGCGGGCAATGTATAATTCCGCATAGGTGATAACAGGGTATTTCACTTTAACCGGGAGGAAGTGGGCGATCTTGGTAAGTCGATCAATTATAACCCAAATAGAATCATACCCTTTTGCGGTCCTGGGCAATCCCACAATGAAGTCCATACTTATGTCTTCCCATTTCCATGTCGGTATCGGTAAAGACTGTAATGGACCGGCAGCTTTTAAGTGTATGGCCTTGACACGTCTACAGGTGTCACATCTCGCCACATAGCGTGCAATTTCGATCTTCATCTTAGTCCACCAGTAATGTTGCTTCAAGTCTTGGTACATCTTAGTGCTTCCGGGATGAATAGAATAGCGGCTAAGATGTGCTTCATCAAGAATTTGCTGGCGGATCTCTTCATTCTTCGGCACCACTATGCGGTTATTAAACCATACAATGCCTTGATCATCTTCTTTGAAACATTTGGCTTTTCCAGCCCTTAACTTTTCACGAATGTATTTCATACCCTCATTATCTTTTTGAGCATCAATTATCTTTTGCAAGAGAACTGACTCAAGCTTTAGCTGATTCAGAGCTCCTTGTTGGACCATCCCCAGGTTTAGCTTTTCCATCTCTTGACATAATGTATTGTCAGAAGTCTTCATTGTAAGACAATGACAGGAAACCTTACGGCTCAATGCATCTGCTACAACATTGGCTTTGCCTGGGTGATAATGAATTTCCAGTTCATAATTCTTAATAAGCTCAAGCCATCGCCTTTGTCTCATATTTAATTCTGACTGGGTGAAGATATACTTCAAGCTTTTATGATCTGTATAAATATGACAGATATTACCCAGTAGATAATGATGCCAGATCTTCAGGGCATGAACCACAGCATCTAGCTCCAGATCATGAGTTGGGTAATGCTCCTCATGTCGGCGCAACTGCCTGGAAGCATATGCAATTACTCGGCCTTCTTGCATTAATACACAGCCGAGTCCACTGCCTGACGCATCACAATATACATCAAAAGGCTTGGTGATGTCCGGTTGAGCCAATACTGGAGCAGTGGTTAATAATGTCTTCAATTGTTCAAAGGCTTCTTCACACTTGGAAGACCAATTAAATTTACTATCATTTTTCAATAAACTTGTGATTGGCTTCACAAGCTTAGAAAAATCTGCTATGAATCTGCGATAATACCCAGCTAGTCCAAGAAAACTCCAGACTTGATGAACAGTGGTCGGGGGTTTCCATTCCAGAATATCCTTTACTTTGCTAGGATCTACCGCAATTCCTCTGGCAGATAGGATATGTCCTAGAAACTGAATTTCCTCCAGCCAGAACGCGCACTTACTGAACTTGGCATATAACTGATGTTCCCTCAGGCGTGTCAATACAATCCGCAAATGCTGAGCATGCTCCTCTTCATTTTTAGAATATATCAAGATATCGTCGATGAAGACCACCACGAACTTGTCCAACTCGGGCATGAATAACGAGTTCATCAAATAAGTCAAATGGGCAGGAGCATTTGTTAGTCCGAAGGACATTACCAAATACTCAAATAAACCATATCGCGTAGTAAACGCGGTCTTCGGTATATCCTCGGGCCGAATACAGATTTGGTGATAGCCCGACCTGAGATCAATTTTTGAGAATACCCTCGCCCCGGTCAGTTGATCAAATAAGATGTCAATCCTCGGAAGAGGGTACTTATTCTTGATAGTGACCTCATTTAGGGGTCGATAATCCACGCACATTCGTAAGGTTTGATCTTTCTTTTTAACAAAAATGGCGGGGCAACCCCATGGTGACGAGCTTGGCCAGATAAATCCCTTATTCAATAGATCTTGTAATTGAATCTTCAATTCCGCCAACTCATTAGGGGGCATACGGTACGACCTTCGAGAAATGGGAGCCGTACCGGGCTTTAACTCAATTACAAATTATACATCTCTCTCAGGAGGTAGTCCAGGCAAATCTTCCGGAAATACATCTGGAAACTCACATACTACCGGAATGTCCTTGATCTCCGGTATAATGGCTTCATATATTCTACCAGAAGCTTTGGCTGGATTGGTTACGGGGATGGACAAAAGAATATCTTCTTGATTATAGCTCAACCTGATGGTTCTCAGCTCAGTGTTGAGAATTGCCTTATATTGGGTTAACCAGTTCATACCCAAAATTACATCTATATCCTGGCCTTTCAGGACAATCATGTTAGCAGGAAAGTTCTGTCCGGCCATTATTACTGGCACTTGATAGGCCACTTCTCTAGTAAAAATTTGTCCCCCAGGTGAATGGATTTTAAAACCCACTTTTGATTCATGGCATGAAATATGATGTTGCTCCACAAATTTCTTGCTAATAAATGTATGCGAAGCACCAGAATCAAAAAGAATAATTGCTGGGTGACTGGCCACGAGAAACATACCCATCATCACTGGTTCACCTTCTGGTGTAGCGGCCACTTGCGTATAGTATACCCGCCCCGTCTTCTTTGTATTCTTCCCCACATTATTTCCCTTGGGCTGAGCGGATTTCCCAGATCCTTGCTGATTATTTGATTGATTCTGCTTGGGATACGGGCAATCTTTGATAAAATGCCCAGACTTGCCACAGTTGAAACACCCGGTTGAAGAGCTAGGCAAAGCAAGGAATCGAGTGCCCGGGGCACCCAGCTGATTTGGGGTAGTGGGGGCATTGTTGGGGCGAATAATGATTGGCTGCTTGAAAGGGAATGAGGGTGATCGAGAGAAAGGACGATTTTGGCTAGAAGGCCGGATCACAAACCGTTGCCTCTTTGCCTGGCCCTGATTAGGCTTCTCTCCACTAAATCCCTTGTTCTTCCCGGAACCTGCATATTTTGCTTCAACAGATAAGGCTGTGCTGAGAGCCCTTCCATATGTGAGATCTATGCAGGTGGCCATCTTTCTCTGCAATTGATCATTCAGACCCCTCATAAAGCAGTTCTTCTTTTTCAGGTCTGTATTTACCTGATCGATGGCATACTGCGACAGGTGATTAAACTTGTTGAGATACTGATTGACGGTATCTCCTCCTTGTTTGAGCTTCATGAACTCTTCTTGTTTCATATGTAGAACACCCTCCGGAATATAGTGCTCACGGAAGGCCAACTTGAACTCTTCCCATGTTACTTGATGGTTCGCAGGTTGGACAGCCACGAAATTTCCCCACCAGGTACTGGCAGGGCCGCGCAGTTGTTGCGCTGCGAATAAAGGCTTCTGTGTCTCTGAACAGTGGAGAAGACCAAATTTTTGTTCGATAACCCGTATCCACTCATCAGCTTCCAACGGGTCCTCAGCCTTGATGAATAGTGGTGGACGGGTTTCAGAGAAATCCAGATATGTGGTTTCACGAGGGCCCTGCTGATAACCCCTTCCACCCTGCTGCTGGAATTGTTGGCCCGCCATTTCTCTCAGGAAACGGGTATTGTCTGCAGTTGCGTTTACCAAGGTGGCAATTGCCTCGGCCAATGTGGGAGGAACCGGAGGTGGATTTGGGGTAACATCCCTCCCCCCAGAAGTTCCTGCTACATCCTGTCCTCGAGTCCTGGTAGGCATCTGAGGCAAAGAACATTTGAAATAAATATAATATGCCAGAGAAACCTTCCATTTTACATTACCATCAAAAGTAATGATACAGACTCGATGTTATACAACAGGATACATTACCCATTATACAATACACTACCTATTGTACAATAGTACAATCTACAATACATTACTTTTTATTTCAATTTCTACACCACTATTCCTACTTTTGGTTGCTCTTGGCAGCTTCATCGTCGGGTGTGGGAGACCATTTATCGACCAGCCTCATAGAAGTAGGGGGCTGAAAAAGGTCTAACTCACCACCAAGCGCGTGTCCCATCACATGCGAGGGTCCGGCTTCCGACTCAACAGGATTTATGGGCTCACTGGGATGCAGTTGCGAATACAATACATGGACTTCCTCATGTAATGTATTGCAATATGTCTGCAGGTCTTCAACAGCCAAGTTGAGCTCAGTTATACGGGCCTGAGCCTTTGCCTCTTTGGCCCATGCAAGCGAACGAGATTGAACAACCCAGTCGAGTGCCAAATCCCGGTCTGCAAGCTGATCTTGCAGATGGCGGACATCTCTCCTTAACTCATTTATACGGTCGCCATCTACGACCCACATAGCTGTCCTGCGGCGGAGTTCCACTTGGAGCCGACTTACTTCAGCTTCGAGATCCCCTATAGGATCATTGCTTCCACTACTACTGTCCACATCTCGTGGGGCAAGTTGATGTCGAGGTACACCAATAGGCCCAGTATGCTTTCGCGCAGTTTTCCGAGTACGCGGCGGCATTTTCTAAGGGGGAAAATTTATTAGTACAATTCTTAGCATGATGCATGAATAATTATAGAATCAACCTTAGTTGATTCAACCTTCTATACATTGCACTCTTCCTGTCTGGTCTTTGAAATAAACTCTTCAGAGATGCTTAGGTAAGAAGAGAAGAAAATTTCTAGATAAGTTTAAGAAAATCCCTTTGAAGATGCTACATAAAATCTGCTAAGAAGGGCTACGCTCCGATACCAGCTGTGACGGAACCTCCCAAGTCATTTGGGCCCACCTACAGTTGTCCTTGTCCAACAGACATCAGACAACCCTGTAGATGTTCCTGAATCACTTGACAAGTTCGGTATCTTTTCTCTTACCTTACCAGGAATGTTTCACCCGTCTGACAGACAATATGTTCATCGGAGGTGCGGAAATGGGAAGTGATTACATAAACTTACATTTATTTAAAAGTAAAAGTAAGTTATTTATTACAGACCAGAGTATAAAACGAGTGCTGAAAAGTATTATTACAATACCTGGGAGGCAAAAACTCCTCCCAATAAGTTCTTTACAGAAAAGTTTTTAAGGAGGACTCGGTCCTCCAGCAGCTTCATTCTTGATTGTCTTCATTTTTCACCACCTTGGTACAAAAACAACAAAAGTTTGTTGTCTCCTCACCTAAAAACAACGGGGGAATAAACCCTGAGTATGGAATTACTCAGCAAGTCTTACCCGACTAAAGAAAAGACTCTCAAGGGTATGCTGGTTTTGTGGGAGTCAAGGTAAGGCTTTTCAAGAATCAACGACTCTGTTTGTAGAATTGTTTACTAAAGTGGATCCTTAAAAGTCCAAATTTTACTTGTCAGGTTAAGTAAAATTACCTGCAGCTAGAGTTCTTTCTACCCTAGTTCAAACACTTATCCTGAACTAGCCAACTTTTTAATTTTTTCGTTCTCTTCACTAGATTGCTACGTGTAGGGCAGTGACCAAGTCTTCATAACCGCGAAGGTACGGCGATCCGAATCGATTATACTCAGCTGAGGATCTCCAATCACACGACATATGTAGCACTTAACCCTTGCATATGTCAACCCGCCACCGGGGTTCTTAAGACCAGATCAGGTTCACGCAAACCGAGAGCACAGATACACCACCGTCCAGCCTCTTGCCACGGAGGGTACACGCTACTCTCGCCACCGCTCCACGCCCATTTCGTGTTATCTTATTTTGGCCTTAGTCTGCCCGAGGCAAGGCTTACCCATGACGAGGCATGTGACCAGTTAAAGGGTCCTCGATCATCAAGCCTACATCGAGACGGTCCTTAATCGACTCAGACGGAGACACTACACCGAGACTCTCTTCTCGTGCAAGTCACCCGCCCAGTCTTAGCTTAATCATTTAAAACCCAAAGTCTGGTACCTGACAGAGGTACATCTTTTCCGATGTTGAACCCATCACGGCCATGATGTATCCACCATCAAGTTTTATTTTCAAAAACATTCCACCCCTTTTGCCACATCATATTTTTTAAGAACAAAACATTTTTGTTTCTCTAGAGCAATACTAAGCATAGTAAATAGCTTTCATAAACCAGGGTATCAAGGAGAGTAATCAAGATCAAGGAAGGTAATGCAGTAATTGTTTAATCAATCAACTCCTATCACGTAATGCATCAAGCAAGTGAGAAAGATTTTAAAACATCAAGGAGGTGGCAAATGCACCGGGGCTTGCCTTGGTTTATGGGTGAGTCAGGCTCAGATCCACAAATGTCGAAGTAGAAACAGTTCTCAGCCTGAGTTTCCAAAGGTGGTGGTACTTGCTCTTCAGTAACCTCTACTTCTTCTTCGTGTTCTAATTATAACCATATAGATATATATAAGAATGGATGTCATGTAATGCTCATGAGAGTGCAAAGATAATATAACTTATTCTCTAAGTCTTGAATACAACTTTCCTTCACGGAACTCCGAGAACTTAGGGTTTCCAGAGTCAGTAAAGGAGTTCATAGGGCAGGGGGGTGGTTTTGGGTTCTAGGTATCAAACAAAGTCCAAATCAATTCAAATTCTACCCAAGGCTTCTAAATAATGAGGGGAGTTCATATAAAAATTTTGAGTATTTTTGGGATTACCATTTATCTTTTAAAAAGTCAGAACTACTTCTTTAAACTACTTAAAATGCCTTAAAAATTCATTATTCAATCTAAAAATCATGAAACTATTTTTATTAGATTCAAGGGAAAATAATGAGCCTAGGAAAATTGGTTTCACAATTTTAGGATTTTTCTACCATTTTCTAGAATTGTTTTAGCTCTGGAACAAAAAGAAAAAGAAAAGAAATGAATAGTGCTGGGCCAAAAGCAGCCCAGACGGCCCAGGTTCACTCAGAATCGCGCCCGCGCGTGCGCCCGCGCTGGCAGTTTTGCGAAAAGGGCCTCAGGTTTTTGGTTAACCGAGAACGAGTTCCTTTACTATTCCACTGTGTCGCTGACGCTTTGCGCAAAAACCCTCCAACTTCTATTCCTTTACAGAGGGAGGTCCTCGACGGCGATCATGCTCAGCCGAGCTCCGGTGAGCTAGCAGACCGGCCGAACGGGGCTATGACCGGCGCTCCCGAGCGACGGACACCTAATCGGACCTATCCCAAGTGTTTCCCTTAACCTAATTGCACAAACGGTGAGCTATCAAGCTCTGTCCGCGTGAACCGAAGGGGTGGCGGACAGTTGAGTGCGTTCCCGGTGATTGGTGAGTCCGCAGTCCAAATTGGTGGTTTTGCAAGCTTCGTAGACATGTGAGAAAGCTTCAACGAGGGAGAGAGAGCGATGAGCTAACCTAGAAAGGGCTGGCCGCGGTGAGGTCGATTCTACGGTGGCGGAAACCCGATTTGGGGAGAATTGGAAGTTCTCGAGCTCTGGTGAACGATTGTGGCTGATTAGTGGTGGCTAGTTAGCTGACGACCTTGCGGAGCTAGTCACGGGCTCAATTTATAGGGAGCACGGGCGGTGGTGATCAATTCGGCCGAGCCGTGCTGGCGGCCGGAGCTGAAGAGGAACGTGAGTACGGTGAATTCGTGTCCACTGCCGTGGCAACCTCCCCATCGACGATGGGACGGGTATAGGGAGTCATGGCGACGTGGTGGAAAGGCTTGGACACGCGGCACAGGCCGGGCGACGGTGAGCACCGGCGAGCACATCTATTCCAGCCGTAAAGAGGAAGAGAGAGCCACAGGGAGTCACCGGAGTGATCTCCAGCTCACCGCCGGCGAGGATCTTTTACCGTGTGTCCTTATCTGCCCATCCCGAGCACAAGCTGGGCCGGCAACAGCACAAATCACGGCGGGATCGGTCATCGGCGGTGGGTTTGCTGGCGAGCTGATCTGTTTCAGTTGTACACTGTACCATGGTGAACACTTCATCAGAGCAGCTGACAGAGCAAGTTTAAGGCACTTTTTCTCTGATTTTCAAATGGCAAAATATCCAGTGACCTATAGCAAAGTTGTAGAGTTATATACCATCTATAATTCGACTATAGGGACTGAGCTCATTTGATCACTAGATCATGGTTGAATTCACACTCAAAGTTGGCTCCATTACACTGAACCTTTGAATTTTCAGATTGAATCAGCCTGACAGCCAATCTTTAGGCTTGATTATCTCCAAATTTCTCATAAGAACATGGCTTGCACTCTTAAGCAAAGTTGTTCTCCAACAATTGGGCTACAATTTTGATGTGGTGACTTAGGGCAAAAACCCTATGATTTAAAAGTTACAAGGCCACAAAGATGAGCTCAAAACACTGAATTTTCAGACTTAGTATAGAACACCAATAGGGTCCTTTTTGCAAATAAGTCCAAAACCAAGGGTTTTGCTTGTAAATCTCCTCCAATGTGGACCAAAAGACTTTATAGGTTTAAACATACTAGTTTTTACACTTTAGTCCAAATGTGCATCAATTTTGCACATAGGTCCCTAGGGTTTGGTTTTAGGGTCTTCCAGGGTTCCAATTAGGGTTTCTAGTATCCCAGGGGTCTAAGTGTAATTCCACTTAAGTCTTGGGATCATTTTATGACTCTTTCCCTAAAGCCTTTAGGTTTTCTCATCTTGGGTTAAGTTTTACCCCTTTAATCCCTATTTAGGGTTAAGTTCCCTAACAAGGGTCCTATTTGCAAAATACCAAAAACAATACACTTGTTTGAAATTTTTACCTAGTGAATGCACTCTAGGTGTGTCAAACATATGCAATACCAATGTTTATGATGTCATGCTCAAGTTTTAGTTATAGTAACACCAGGGGTGTTACAGTATACCTCTCTATTTATAGAGGAGGGGGCTGGACCCTTTACAAACTAATTTCCGAGCTTATCCTGAGATTTCGTCAACAAACGTAGCAAGAAACTTGGAACCCTAATCTGTTATGCGCTTGCGTGGATCGTCCGCAGCTCATTTTGGAGCTCAACATCTTCCAAACCAAACACTACCTAAATGTTGTGTGAAGTCCAATATATCCAACGCGCTCCTATGATAGGCTCACCTCATTGACCAACCATGCCTTATTAGGCTATGACCAACAGATCGTGCATATAAACGTGCAAAACAATGTTTTGCATTGTAGTCTGTACTGTTTATATAGTAGAGTTTGGAATGAGAAATGAGAATACGTAAGTTGTTGGAGATAGCATTAGATAGCCTCCACAAGATCGTGTATATGGTAACGCAAAACATTAATTTATACTATTTTGTACTAAAGACGACATTGTTCACAAAGTAGAGTTTTAAAAAAATAAGTGAAAGGGAAACATGGTTAATCATTTTCTATAAATAATTTTGGTGGTTGACGATCAACACAAACACATGGACTAACTAGTTTGTGTAGAATTCATCTATTACAGGTGCATAAGGTTCAACACAAACCAAAAAAGAAATCAAGTTATGGACACAATTAAAAATGGAGCAAGACATAGAGTGTGCTGGAAAATGGTGCACCGGACATTGTCTAGTGCGCCAGCCAGGCATCCTCCGAACCAGCTACTCTCGGGAATTCCAGGGCAGCCTCCACTATAATTCACCAGATTGTCCGGTGTGCCACCGGACTATCTGGTGAGCCAGCGGAGCAACGGCTCCCTACGTGCCAACGATCGACTGTGCAGAGTGTACAGTGATGAACATTGCCGCGCAGAAGTCAGAGCAGCAAAGTCAGAGGTCATCGGACTGTCTGGTGCAGCAAAACGATAAGGTGCCCCAACGGTCAACTGCTCAGAACCCTAACGGTTGCGCTGACGTGGCACGCAACAGACAGTGCACAGTGACTGTCCTATGGCGCACCAGACTGTCCAGTGCGCCCATCGCTAGCAGAAATCAGCCAACGGCTAGAAGTGGTTGGGAGGCTATAAATACCCCCCAACCACCTGATCCACTCCTATCCAAGCCTTCTGAAATCTTCATTCATTGCGAGAGCAAAAGCCCAACACTCCAAGACACATTCAAAGAAATCAATCCATTCAAAGTCCCCAAAATCAACTCTAGTGCATTAGGGCTTGTGAGAGGATCAATTGTGTTCTTTTGTTGCTCTTGTCGCTTGGTTTGGCCTTTTCTTTTTTCCTTCTTATTCTCAAGAGACTTGTAATCGAAGCAAGAGACACCTAAGTGTGTGGTGGTCCTTGCGGGGTCTAAGTGACCCGTGAGATTAAGGAAAAGGCTCACTCGGTCTAAGTGATCGTTTGAGAGAGCGAAAGGGGTGAAATAGACCCGGTCTTTGTGACCTCCTCAACAGGGACTAAGTTATTCGGAACCGAACCTCGGTAAAACAAATCATCGTGTTCACTTGTTTTGATTCCCACTTGATTTGTTTTCCCTCTCTAACGTTTCCTTGCTAGTATTGATTAGAGTTGCCTCCCATACGTCATCCGCATTCTTCGAGCAAACTCTTGGCAAGAGAAACATTCTTTTGACTTGAATTTAATTCTAACACTAACCTCGACCCTTAGTGTGTGTTTAAGTTTGTAAATGTCAGGTTTTGCCTATTCACCCCCCTCTAGGCGACTTTCAATTGGTATCAGAGCCAGTGCTTCATTAAGAGCCTAACCAACTCGGAGTGATGTCTAGAGATCACGCCAAGAGGGAGATCATGACCGGCAAAAAGCCCGCGGGCTCGAGGAGGACTCTCTCAAGAGAGTGCGGCAACAAGTATAAGGAGGAATCCTCTTCCTCCATCAAGTCAAAACGGAGAGGTGACAATAAGAAGAAGATGAAGAAAGTGGTCTACTACAAGACCGACTCTTTGTCACCCTCCACGTCCGGCACCGAGTCATCGACTACTTCTAAGTGCCATGAGCGCAATAAGTATAGTAAGATGCCCTTACACTATCCCAGTATTTCAAAGCGTGCTCCATTACTTTCCGTACCCCTAGGCAAACCACCATATTTTGATGGTGAAGATTATTGTATGTGGAGTGATAAAATGAGGCACCATCTAACCTCACTCCACGAAAGTATTTGGGATATTGTTGAGTTTGGAGTGCAGGCACCAAAGGTGGGGGACAAGGACTACGATTCAGACGAGGCCACCCAAATTGCACTTTAACTCCCAAGCAACTTCTATACTCCTTGCCTCTTTATGTCGAGAGGAGTATAATAAGGTGCAAGGGTTAAAGAGTACCAAAGAAATTTGGGACGTCCTCAAAACCGCGCACGAAGGGGACGAGCTGACCAAGATTACCAAGCGTGAAACGATCAAGAGAGAACTCGATCGATTTGTCCTCAACAAAGGGGAAGAGCCGCAAGCCATGTACAACTGGCTCAGGACAATGGTGAACCAAGTGCGCAACCTCGGGAGCACCAAATGGGATGACCATGAAATAGTCAAGGTTATTCTAAGATCCCTTGTTTTTCGTAATCCCACTCAAATACAATTAATATGTGGGGCTCCTAGATACAAACAGATGTCTCCCGAGGAGGTAATTAGCAAGTTTGTGAGCTTTGAACTAATGATCAAAGACTCCAAACATATTATCAACTTGGAGCAAGGCGCCACCTCCACACCCGAGGTGCAACCCGTTGCATTCAAAGCAACGGAATAAAAGAAGGAGTCTACATCAAGTAGGCTTCCAATCGATGCCTCCAAGCTTGACAATGAGGAGATGGCACTCATCATCAAGTGTTTCCGCCAAATCCTCAAGCAAAGGAGGGGGAAGGATTACAAGCCCCGCTCCAAGAGGCCGATGTGCTACCGGTGTGGTAAGTCCGGTCATTTCATAGCTAAATGTCCAATGTCTAGTTAAAGTGACAGGGATGAGGACAAGAAGGGGAAGAAAAAGGAGAAAAAGAAATACTACAAGAAGAAGGGCGGCGATGCACACATATGTCGGGAATGGGACTCCGACGAGAGCTCCACCGACTTCTCCTCTGACGAGGACACCGACAACATCGCCGTTAACAAATGTCTTATGGCAAAGGATGGCAAGAAGAAGAAGGTACATTCTAGAAGTACCCCCAAATATACTTCATCTAGTGATGAGGGTAGTTCTAGCGATAATGAAGATGATTTACTTTCTCTTTTTACCAACCTTAACATGGAACAAAAGAAAAAATTAAATGAATTAATTGAAACCATTAACGAGAAGGATGGCATCTTGGAATGCCAAGAAGACTTGCTCGTTAAGGAAAACAAGAAATTTGTTAAATTAAAAATGCTTATGCTCAGGAAGTAGAAAAATGTAAAAATTTATCTAAGGAGCTCAGCATATGCCATGATTCAATTTCTAGTCTTATAACTGAAAATGATAACTTAGTTTCTGAGATTGAAGAATTAAGTGTTTGCAATGATTCTATTTCCTGTCTTAAAAATGAGAATGTCAAATTAAATGCTAAGATAGTAGAATTAAATACTTACAAACCCTCTACATCTAATATTGATCATATTACTATTTGTACTAGATGTAGAGATGTTAACACTGAAGCTATGGATGATCACCTTGCCATGATTAAACAACAAAATGATCACATAGCTAAATTAACTGCTAAAATTGTCGAGCATGTACTAGAAAATAGAAAATTTAAATTTGCTCGTAGTATGCTTTATAATGGGAGACGCCCTGGCATTAAGGATGGCATTGAATTCCAACAAGGGAACCAATCCAATGTCAAGCTTAATGCCCCTAAGAAATTATCTAATTTTGTTAAGGGTAAGGCTCCCATGGTTCATGATAGTGAGGGTTACATTTTATATCCTGCAAACTATCTCAAACACAAAATTAGGAAGATTCATGCTAGGAAACCTCAAAATGTTTCTCATCATGCACTCATGTATAAAAATGACACTTCTAGCTCTAGGCATACCACTCATATTAAAATGCCTAAAAAGAAAATTCCTAATGCATCAAATGAGCATAATGCTTCATTTAAGACGTTTGATGCTTCCTATGTATTAACTAACAAATCATGCAAAATAGTTGCCAAATATGTTGGGGGCAAACACAAGAGTCCAAAGACTTGTGTTTGGGTACCCAAGGTTCTTGTTTCTATGTGAAAGGACCCAAGATCGTTTGGGTACCTAAGAACAAGACCTAAATTTGTTTTGTAGGTTTATGCATCCGGTAGTTCAAGTTGGATAATTGATAGCGGGTGCACAAACCACATGACTAGGGACAAAAGGATGTTCTCCTCTTTTGAGAAAAACGAAGATCCCCAACGAGCTATCACATTCGGGGATGAAAATTAAGGTTTGGTCAAAGGTTTGGGTAAAATAGCTATATCTCCTGACCATTCTATTTCCAATGTTTTTCTTGTAGTTTTGTTAGATTACAATTTGCTTTCTGTTTCTCAATTATGCAAAATAGGCTACGACTGTCTATTTACTGACGTAGGTGTTACTGTATTTAGAAGAAGTGATGATTCAATTGTGACAGAACCACCCAAGTCATTAGGCCCACCTATAGTTGTCCTTGTCCAGCGGACCTCGGGCAAACCTGTAGATGCTTCTAATCACTCGATAAGTTTGGTATCTGTATTCTTTGCCTTTCCCAAGAGCGTTTCACCTAACACGTAGATATTACAACACATCGGAGGAACGAATAAGTGGAAGTAATTACAGAAACTTAATTTGCATTCATAAAATTAGAGAAAGAGTGCTATTATTACAGACCAGCGGTATATGAGTGCATAAGTATTATTATTACAAACTTAGGAGGCAAAAACCCCTCCGGCATAGAAGTATAATGTTTTTTCAAAAGGAGGACAACATCCTCCCGAGGCTTCACTCTTGAGATTCTTCCTTTGGCACCACCTTAGAGCAAAAACAACAAAAGTTTGCTGCTTCCTCACCTACAACAACATGGGTTCGAAAACCCTGAGTATGAAGTGTACTTTTGCAAGTCTTACCCGTCAAAATAAAAGACTCTCAAGGATATGCTGGCTTGAGGGACTCAAGGTAAGGTTTAATCAAGAATCAAGACTTTGTTTGCAAAAATGCTTACTAAAAGTGGATCCTTAAAAATCCACTTTTATTAGCAAGTTAAGTCATTACCTGTCACTAGAGTTCTTTCTACCCTAGTTCAAGCACTTGGCCTATACTAGCCATCTTTTATCATCCCTTTAAGTTCACTGGAATGCTACATGTAAGTCAGTGACCAAGTCTTCATGTTCGAGAAGTAACGGTGATCCGAATCGATTAATACCCAGCTAGGAATCTCCAATCACATGACATATGTAGCACTTAACCCTTGCATATGTCAACTCGCCACCAGGGTTCTTAAGACCAGATTAGGTTCACGCCAACCGAGAGCATAGATACACCACCGTCCAGCCTCTTGCCACGGAGGGTACACGCTACTCTCGCCATCTCTCCACTCCCATTGCATGTTGTCTTATTCTGGTATTAGTCTGCCCGAGGCCAAGCTTACCCATTATGAGGCATGTGACCAGTTAAAAGGTCCTCGATCATTAGGCCTACATCGACAAGGTCCTTAATCGACTCAGACGGAGACACTACACCGAGACTCTCTTCTCGTGCAAGTCACCCGCCTGGTCTCAGCTTTATCATTTCAACCCAAAGTTTGGTACCTGACAGAGGTACATCTTTTCCGATGTTGAACCCATCAAGGCCCTGATGGATCCACCATCAAGTTTTATTTTTGAAAATATCCCATCCCACTTGAAGCATCATATTTTGTCAAAACAAAACATTTTGTTTTTCTAGAGCCAGACTAAGCATCAGAAAAACCTTTTCATAAAACAGGTGATCAAGGAAAGTTAATCAATCTTCCAAGGAAGGAAATGCATCAATTGTTTAGCACACAACTCCTATCACCTAATGCATCAAGCAAGTGAGAAAGATTTTAAAATAGCAAGGAGGTGGCAAATGCACTGGGGCTTGCCTTGAGTTGTAGGAGAGTCGGGCTCTGCTCCACAAATATCAAAATAAAAGCAGTTCCCGGCAGGTGGGTCTTGAGGTGGTGGTGGTGCAACTCCTTCTTCAACCACTACTTCTTCCTCGTTCTCTATATATAATCATATATAACCATGAATGCTCATGTAATGCTTATGAAAATGCAATAATAGAAAAAGTTTATCAAGTTGTATCTTGAATACAGCTATCCTTCTTGGTACTCCAGGAATCTAAGGTTTTTGGAGTCAGTATTTTATTTCAAAGGGCACACACTACTTAGAAGATTAGGGTTTAGGTATCAAATATTGTCCAAATCATGCTAAACTTTACCCAAGGTTTCTAAATATCATTTTAAGCTTATCCAAAAAGTTTAGTGATTTTTGGAGTTATTAATCAATTTCTAAAATTCCAGGAGTATAGGTCTTGGCTATTTTAAATACTTCATAATTCCTGGTTTGGACTAAAAATCTTAAAACTATTTTTATTAAATACTATAGAAATTTAGGAGTCTAACAAAATTGGTCTCATATTTTTAGCATTTTCTGGGAATTTTCTATGGATTTTCTAATTCTGGTAGAAAAAAGAAAAAGGAAAAAGATCAACAGTGTTGGGCTCAATCTGGCCCGAGCCAGCCCAGTTTCGGCATAACGTGCCCACATGTGCGCGTCCGCATGGCAGATTTGCACAGAGGCCCTCAGCGGTTTGAATAACTGGTGAAGAGCCATGTGCACTATTTGGTTGTGTCATTGACATTTTCGAACAGACCCCTCCCTTTTCTATTCTTCACAACTCGCGATCCTCGACGAAGAACGGTGATAGGCCAAGCTCTGGCGAGCTCGTACTGGCCAGAATAGGCAACGGCTAGCCCTTCCCTTTGCTTGACACCAAATTCAACCCTAAACGACCATTTCCCCTCACTTAATTGCAAGGTTTGAGCTCCTAATTACACTGCCCACGGTGACAGTGCGATCAACAGACACTATGAAGCGTTCCCGGTGATTTAATGGGTCCTAGCTCAATTGGCTAGGTCAGGAAGCATCAAGGGCATATCAGAACACTGAAATGAGGTAACAGGGGTTTTGAACGGACTTGTAACGCGTTGGCCACGACAAGGTCACTCGGTGCGGTGCTCTAGACCGATTTGCGGGAAGTTTCAAATTGACGAGCTCTGGTGGATGATTTGAGGCACGAGTTGATGGATTGGGTGCTTGACTACCTAGCAAAGCCGACGGCACACTCAATTTATAGGATCCGGGGGCGATGGCGTCCAATTCGAAGAGATTGCGCTGGCGACCGAGAAGAGAGGATGAATCGTTGGTGCGGGTTACCGTGGCACTCACTGGCTAAGGGGCTACGACGGTCAATGGCGAGCTGTTGCGGCTAGCAGCGATGTGGTTAAAGGGGCATGGTCATGGCATGATCATGGCGACAACGTTTACCTCGACGACGGCCGGTTGGCCACGTCGCCAGTGCGGTGGATGAGTGACCGAGCACAATAGTGCCCCAAGCTCATCCCCAGCGCTACATTTTTCACCCACCATAGTTATCTGTACTTCATTGATCATGAATCGCAATGGCGGTGATGATCACTGTGCGGAATCACCGGCAGCGAGGTACACTGAACTTGGTGATCTGATCCAAACACTATACCATCGCGCTGCCACTCAGTCGGCCTGACAGAGCTTATTTGGGGGCAATTTGCTCCCAATTTCGTGTGGTGACCAGATCAACACTCTGCAACAAAGTTTTAGTTCAACAAACCAGCTTTAACTTTGTCACAGAGGTTTTAGTTAAACATCCATTAAATCAAGCTCCACATAGTCCCAAATTTGATCCTACACACTATTAATCAGAATTCAGACTTAGGGTTGACTGACAGCCTGACTTTGGGCTCATTTTTCTCCAAATTTTGCATGTGACCAAGGCTTAATCACATAAGCAAAGTTGTACTCCTGCAGTAGCTCTACAAGTTTTATGTGTTGACCCAAGGCAAATTCCTCATGAAATGAAAGATACAGGGTTCCAAAGTTGGCTCTATGCACTGGTTTTCAGACTTAGGCATAGGGATGTATGGGGTGTTCTTTTTGCAAATAAGTCCAAACTTCATCCTTTGGCTTGCAAATCCTCAAATGTGAGAAACACCAAGTTTGTGATGTTGTATTACCTTGGTATTTGCACTTGGGTCCAAAAGTGTACAAATTTTACACTTAACCCCCTAAGGTTCCAATCTAGGGTTTTCTAGGGGTCTTTTCAGAGCTTTTAACACTTTAGAGTTTTGGTGCTACCCAAGTCCATTAACTGTGATATCTTATGATCATTTCTAATGAGTTTTGGGATTTTAACTTATTTGGGCTTCATTTTCACTCACAAGCCTAGTTTAGGGTTAAGTACTAGAGTTAACCACACATCAAGTCATATCAGTACAACATATTTGAAATTTTTACCTAGTGAATGCACTCTAGGTGTGACAAACACATGATATGCTAATGCTCAAGTTTTAGTGACAGTAACACCAGGGATGTTACATCAATAACATTTAAGGGAGTGTTAGATGGTCAGCTATATTTAGTTGATTTTAATGATAACAAAGCTGAACTAGACACTTGCTTAATTGCTAAGACTAACATGGGATGGATCTGGCATTGCCTACTTGCCTATGTTGGAATGAGGAATCTTCATAAGCTTCTAAAGGGAGAACACATTTAAGGACTAACAAATGTTCATTTTGAGAAAAACATGATTTGTAGCGTATGTCAAGCAGGAAAGCAGGTTGGAGTCCATCACCCACATAAGAACATCATGATGACTAACAAGCCACTTGAGCTACTCCACATGAACCTATTCTGTCCAATCGCTTACATAAGCATCAGCGGGAGTAAGTACTTTCTAGTTATTGTAGATGACTATTCTTGCTTAACTTGGGTGTTCTTTTTGAAAAATCACAAACCCAAAAGACTTTAAATAGATTCTTAAGATGGGCTCAAAATGAGTTCGAATTGAGAATCAAAAAGATTAGAAGCGATAATGGGACAAAGTTCAAGAACTCTCAAATTGAAGGATTTCTTGAGGAGGAAGGAATCAAGCATGAGTTCTCTTCTCCTTACACACCTCAACAAAATGGTGTAGTGGAGACGAAAATAGAACTCTACTGGGCATGGCAAAAACCATGCTTGATGAGTACAAGACACCCGACTGGTTCTGAGCTGAGGCGATTAACACTGCATGCTACTCCATCAACCGATTATATCTTCACCGAATTCACAAGAAGACATCATATGAACTCCTCACTGGTAAAAAGCCCAATGTTTCATATTTTAGAGTCTTTGGGAGCAAATGCTTTATTCTTATTAAAAGAGGTAGAAGTTCTAAATTTGCTCTTAAAGCAGTAGACGACTTTTTATTAGGTTATGACTCAAACACAAAGGCATATAAAGTTTTCAACAAATCCACTAGATTAGTTGAAGTTTCTTGTGACATTATGTTTGATGAGACTAATGGCTCCCAAGTGGAGCAAGTTGATCATGATGAATTAGATGATGAAGAGGCTCCATGCGTCGCACTAAGGAACATGTCCATTGGGGGATGTGTGTCCTAAGGAATCCGAAGAGCCTCCACAAACACAAGATCAACCATCTTCTTCCATGCAAGCATCTCCACCAACTCAAGATGAGGATCAGGCTCAAGATGATGAAGATGAAGATCAAGAGGATGAGCCACCTCAAGAGGAGGACATTGATCAAGGGGGAGATGAAGATAATGAAGATAAGGAAGATGATCAAGAAATTAGGGATCAAAGACCGTCACATCCAAGAGTCCACCAAGCAATTCAAAGAGATCACCCCGTCAACTCCATTCTTGGTGACATTCATAAGGGGGTAACCACTAGATCTCGAGTTGCACATTTTTGTGAACATTACTCTTTTGTGTCCTCTATTGAGCCATACAGGGTGGAGGATGCACTAAGAGATCCGGATTGGGTGGTGGCCATGCAAGAGGAGCTCAACAACTTCACAAGAAATGAGGTATGGTATTTAGTTCCACGTCCTAATCAAAATGTTGTAGGTACCAAATGGGTATTCCACAACAAACAAGATGAGCATGGTGTGGTGATAAGAAACAAAGCCCGATTTGTGGCAAAAGGATATTCACAAGTTGAAGGTTTGGATTTCGATGAAACCTATGCACTCGTAGCTAGGCTTGAGTCAATTCATATATTACTTTCCTATGCTACTTACCATGGCTTTAAGCTTTATCAAATGGACGTGAAAAGTGCCTTCCTCAATGGATCTATCAAGGAAGAGGTCTATGTTGAGCAACCTCCCAGCTTTGAAGATAGTGAGTACTGAAAGGGAAATGTGTCCTTGGGCCATTTCTATAATTGTTTTGGTGATTAGATGTCCAACACATTGTTTTAAATTCATATGTGCTAACTAAGTGAGAAGTGCAAATCAAATAATAAGGTATGTCTCCAGACTTAGTAAATTATTATTGGGTACTAACATGTTTATCTAAGTACAAGGGACATAGCCAAGAAAACTGAAATCAAACTGGAGAATATTTGGCTAAGTTCAGCCAAAACAGCACCAGCCTGTGGCGCACCCGACTGTCCGGTGGTGCACCGGACAATGTCTGGTGCCTAGGCTAGCCCAGCGGCTAACTAGCTGCTCTCAGGAATTGGCGGGGCCATGTGGCTATAAATCACCGGACTGTCTGGTGGTGCACCGGACTGTCTGGTGAGTCTTCAGCGCACGCGCCCAAGCACTTCGGTGACGAACTCATCGCTCTCAGGAAAAGAGAAATGCGCCACGGCTAAAAATCACCGAACCGTCCGGTGGTGCACCGGACTGTCCGGTGAGCCAACGGCGCCCGCGGCCAACGGTCGTCTGCGCGATCAATGGGCGACACGTGGCCGAGCCAACGGTCGGATGCTCACACCGGACTGTCCGGTGTGCACCGGACAGTGTTCGGTGCACTAACGGGCCCGGAGGACCAACGGTCGGCTGCGCCCGATATGGAAGGAAATCGAGCACCGGACATGAACTGTTCATGTCCGGTGGTGCACCGGACTGTCCGGTGCGCCACTAGACAGAAGGCAAGATTTGCCTTCCAAGTTGATCTCTAATGGCTCCTAGCTGCCATGGGGCTGTAAAAGGGACCCCTAGGTGCATGGAGCAGTACACTAAGGATTCTCTAAAAATCTTAAGACATCTAGACTCTGCCTCCACGCATTTGGATTGTTGTGTTAGTGATTTGAGCTTCGTTTGAGTTGTGAACTCCCTGCGTCGTGTTTCGAGCTCAAGTCTTGGCTTGTGTGCGTGTGTGTGTTGCGGATTGAGTCTTGCGTGTGTTGCTTTCCCTCCCTTACTTCTGAACTTCTTGTGTGATCAACATTGTAAGGGCAAGAGGCTCCAATTTGTGGAGATTCCTCGCAAACGGGAAGAAAACTCTAAAAAGAAAAGATCGTGGTATTCAAGTTGATCATTGGATCACTTGAAAGGGATTGAGTGCAACCCTCGTCCATTGGGACGCCACAACATGGAAGTAGGCAAGTGTTACTTGGCCAAACCATGGGATAAAAATAGTGTGTCTCTTGTGTTGCTTTTCTATGTGATTGATTTCATCTCAAGAACTCGCTTCATAACCACTTGGTTTAATCTAACTAACATATTATAAACCAAGTTTGTGTCATTAGTATTGAATTTTTCAGGATCACCTATTCACCCCCCCCACTAGGTGCTCTCAAGTACCCTAACCATGTGTATAAGCTCTCAAAGGCGCTTTATGGGCTCAAGCAAGCCCCAAGAGCATGGTATGAATGCCTGCGAGATTTCTTTATCACCAATGGCTTCAAAGTCGGTAAAGTCGATCCTACCCTCTTCACTAAAACTGTTGCAAAGGAATTGTTTATATGCCAAATCTATGTTGATGATATTATATTTGCATCTACTAATAAGTCAACTTGTGAAGAGTTTAGCAGGATCATGATACAGAAATTCGAGATGTCTATGATGGGGGAGTTGAAATATTTCCTTGGATTTAAAATCAAGCAACTCCAAAGGGCACCTTCATCAGCCAAACCAAGTACATTCAAGATATACTTAAGAAGTTTAGAATGAAGAATGGCAAACCCATCAAGACACCCATGGGAACCAATGGGCATCTCAACTTCGACACGGGAGGTAAATCCACAGATCAAAAGGTATACCGGTCGATGATAGGATATTTACTTTACTTATGTGCATCCCGACCGGATATTATGCTTTCTGTATGCATCTGTGCAAGGTTCCAGGCAAATCCTAAGGAAGTTCACCTTAGGGTCGTGAAAAGAATCAAGCAAAATTTAGTCTACACTCCTAAGTTTGGGCTTTGGTACCCTAAGGGATCTACCTTTGATCTAATTGGGTATTCCGATGCCGATTATGTCGGATGTAAAATAGATAGAAAAAGCACATCAGGGACTTGTCAGTTTCTGGGAAGATCCCTGGTGTCATGGGCTTCAAAGAAACAAAACTTTGTAGCTCTTTCCACCGCCGAAGCTGAGTACATTGCAACAAGACATTGTTGTGCGCAACTACTTTGGATCAGGCAAACCTTTAGGGACTATGGCTACAAATTGAGCAAAGTCCCTCTCCTATGTGATAATGAGAGTGCAATCCGCATGGCGGATAATCCCGTTGAACACAGCTGCACTAATGTAACACCCTGAATTTGGGGGTATAAAATTTCTTTTCTAATATCCACCAAATTCAGGTGTTACTCTCTCATTTCTTTGCTTTCCTTCTCTTTTTCCTAAGTAATGGAGAAATTATTTTGTTTTATATATTGGTAAGCCTAGTAAAATGAAAACCATAGAAAGAATCCTTGAATTTGTTGCATAGCATGCCGAGATTTTGCTTATGATGAATTGTTGTGTTTGTGCATCAATTCAAACTCATTAAATATAATTGAATCTTTAATTCAAAAACTATATTTATATTTGAATAGGAATAAAAGGAAGAGAAAGAAATAATAAAAAAGGAAAAAGGCCCACCACCCCAACCAGCACGGCCCAGCCCCACCTGCGGCCCACCCAGCGCGCCTCCGCGGCCCACCTGGCGCAGCGCACCTCCCCCCAGCCCATTGCCACGGCGGCCCGCCTGGCCCATCCGGTGCCGGCGCACCCCTCCCCCAAACCCTAGCCGACGTGCCCCAGCCGCCCCTAGCCGCCGGGCCCGCCTATCAGGGGGCGCTCAGCCCACTGTTCCTCTTCCCCACGGGAACAACCGCCAAGCTAGCCCCGACGGTGCCCATCTCCCTCTACCTCCCCTGGCCACGGCCCCCTTGCTCTCCCTTAGCGCGGCCATGGCGTCCGCGGTGTGGCTCGCGGCCGCCTGCGTGGCAGACAACGCAGCTTGGCCCGCGTGCCCGTGGCACGCGATCGGTGCTCGGGGTGGCCCGCGACCGGAGCTCGCCCGGTGTGGCACGGCCCCCCTCGCACCCTCCCATTCCCGGCATAGCCTAGCGTGGCACGCCGTGCCCAGGCGCGGCCCAATGCATGCGTAGTGTCCCCGGCGTCGTCCGGCGTGGCATGCGGTGCCCCCGGCGCGGCCCGCGTGGTGCCTTCGGCCATGGCGCCCGGACTGCCGCGGCCTGGCTCTCAGCGCGCGGCGGCCTGCGCTCGCCCGGCCAGCGCCCTCGTGACTTGCTTGACCGTGGCGTGGCGCTGCCTGGCCTCGGCGCGCGTGTAGCCTGCTTGCCCGCGGCACGGTCCGGCCATGGCGCCCACGGCGCGCGTGGCCAGCTCGACCCACGACCGATGCCTTCCCTAGCTAACTCGGCCAGTGAAGGGAGGATCCTATATTGTTCTTATTATTATTATCTACTTTAATTTATTTTTGTTTTGTGAATAGAACACTGATGGACCACATAAATCATTTAGTTCTTTTTTTAGAGTCGGCAATCCCATCTGCTAGCCCCGGGGATACAGTTAATGGTGGGTGTGCACTGGTCCACTAAATTTACGTACGTATTTCATGATATCAATTTGGTTTGGTCTGTTCCAGTCACGATAGTTTCATAGTAATAATATCATTTGTATGTTAACAACATTAACCTGTCACAACACATGCTTTCACAAGTTCTTTAATTACTTGTTAACCCAATAGTAATCTAATGAAGACTAGCTTATGATCTGGAGCTACGCTTTGTGAGCATACATGAGTGTAGTTAGGCCACCTCGAATGTTTTATACTTATCCGATATAAATGTGTCGTCAAGCTAGAAATTCTTTCAAGTAGCACATGCGGTTTCACGCGTCGTCGTGTGTCGTTCCGCTGACACTAGCTTCGCGTGATCGTAAGTGCGAGCTTTGTTTGTTTTCTTATATGGTGTAATGTTCTTATATATATATATATATATATATATATATGTATATGTTTGTTTGCTTGTGCCGGTTAGCCTTCGCTTCACGTTGCGATTAGATCATGGTTGGTTTCCGAGCTTTGAGGGATCGACGGTCAAGCTTCGGCGACCAAGAAATCAAACTATACGAGTTCCACGAGGCTGAAGACCCTGAGCATCTATTTGGTGAAGGCAAGTGTCCCCTATCCCATTATGTCCCATTTACTTCATAATTCACTGTCCCGCATACTATGAACAACATAAGGATTGACTAGCTTTCTATTTACCTTGTCCTTGATTACCTTTTGGGTTACTATGGTTAGCTTTATGCTAGCGCTTTACTTTAATCAATGAACATGATGAGATACAATGATGATATTATGGTTTTATTCTGGATATGATGATATACTTGTGGCATTTAAGGGGACTCGAGCTGTTTCTCGAGTGCCTCTCCGTAAGGACTGGTTCGTTCGATGACTGCCCAAGAAAACAGTGCAACCATGAGGGTGGAATGGGATGCCCTTAGCTGAATAATTAGAGGAACTGGGGTGTAGTTTGCTTCGCCGTCGTGCCATTAATGGGGCTCTGTGTATGTGGATCGCTCTGCCAAGGTTTGTTCGCCCCTTGGGGAGGAGTGCGGTGCATTTAAAAACCTAACGGGCAGCTACAGCCTTAGAGAATCTTTGTAAAGGCTTCGTAGTGAATCCCTGGCCATTCACCTTGGAAGTGAATAAGGGTCTTGCAAGCCCAGGCTAGAGAGGGAATCACGGCTTGTGGGTAAAGTGCGCAACCTTTGTAGAGGGTTATGAAACTGATATATCAGCTGTGCTCGCGGTTATGAGCGGCCAAGGGAGCTCCATTGATTAGAGACACGATGATCAGAGATGTTTTGGTTACAGATGATGATGAGGATAATGATGGTTTTTATGATTATGATTATTCTTATGGATTCTGGTATTCTTTCCGTTTGGAAAGAGTACTTTTGGGTTAACAACTTGAGTTAATGTTAAAACCTGGCTCTCTACTAGTAATAATTACCTGACTAACTAAAAGCAACTGCTTGACCTTAACCCTATATAAAGCTAGTCTAGCTCAGCCAAACGGGACATTTGCTGAGTACGTTGATGTGTACTCACCCTTGCTTTCACAAAACACCAGGTTGCCTTTGGTGCAATCTATGCTCAGGTAAAGAAGAAGGCGTCGAGGCAGATCTCTAGGAGTTCTAGGATGTCGACGAGTTCGAGGATTAGGCTAGCGACCTCCCCAGTCAACTGCCTGTGGTGGGTTGTTTACGTTGGCTACGTTTCGATTCTATGTACTTTGATTTATATTATGTAAATGGCTCTAGTCTGTAATATTATTACTTACTCTTTATTGTAATTCGAAGCATTGTGCTATGATGAGTCATTTATTTAATCGTTGTGTACGTGAATTTCTGATACTGGCACGTACATGGTTCGCATTCGGTTTACCTTCTAAAACTTGGTGTGACAACTAAGAACATAGACATCCAGTATCACTTTCTGAGAGATCACCAACAAAAGGGGGATATCGAAATAGCTTATGTGAGCACCCATAACCAATTAGCCGATATCTTTACCAAGCCACTAGATGAGAAAACTATTAACAAACTTAGAAATGAGCTAAACATACTTGATTCTCAGAATTTTGATTGAAACATTGCACACATAGCTCAAGTATATACCTTTGATAATATCTCTTTCATTTGGTGCAAATGCATATTTCTTATTCTTCTTGTGCCAAGGCTAAGGCTAATGTGCTTTCAAGGATATTTATATGTTTAGTCTTAGATTGAAAGGGAAATGGAGTATTCGGCAAAGACAAGGCTTCCACTACAACTCTAACAGTATCATTTATCCTTTGCCATTACTCCTACAACTCTCAATTGGTATGATTATTCACTCATTTATTTTACCATTTGGAAGAAAATGTACATAGGGCTCTCAAGTTCTCCGTTTTTGGCGCTTAATGCCAAAGGGGAGAAAATATTAAGCCCAAAGCAAAAGGACCGCACCACCATTTTAAAAATTTGCAAAAACAATACTTGTGGTGCAAATGAGGTCCAAAATATTAAATAAAAGAAAGGCAATCCATTCACTCTTATTCATATGTTTAAAATCTTTCATTGGTTTAATTCTAAGTAACCTATGCACAATCATCTCAATTGCACACTAGTTACATTTCTACACACTTCATTTGCTTTGGTTTGTGTTAGCATCAATCACCAAAAAGGGGGAGATTGAAAGGGAAATAGGGTTAATTATTTCCTATAATTAATTTTGGTGGTTGACAATCAACACAAACACATGGACTAACTAGTTTGTCTAGAATTCATCTATTACATGTGCATAAGGTTCAACACAAACTAAGAAAGAAATCAAGTTAGGAACACAATTAAAAATGGAGCAAGACTTAGAGTGTGCTGGAAAATGGTGCATCGGACACCGTCCGGTGCGCCAACATGGCGTCCTCCGAACCAGCCACTCTCGGGAATTCCAGGACAGCCTCCGCTATAATTCACCGGACTGTCCGGTGAGCCAGCAGAGCAACGGCTCCCTGCATGCCAACAATCGACTGTGCAGAGTGTACAGTGGTGAACAGTGCTGCGCAGAAGTCATAGCAGCAAAGTCAGAGGTCACCGGACTGTCCGTTGTGGCACCGGACTGTCCGGTGCAACAAGACGACAAGGCGCCCCAACGGTCAACTGCTCAGAACCCTAACGATTGCGCTGACGTGACGCACACCGGACAGTGCACAGTGACTCTCTGGTGGCGGCGTGGCGCACCGGACTGTCTGGTGCGCCCATCGCAAGCAGAAATCAGCCAACTGCTAGAAGTGGTTGGGACACTATAAATACCCCCCAACCACCTCATTCACTCATATCCAAGCATTCTGAAATCTTCATTCATTGCAAGAGCAAAAGCCCAACACTCCAAGACACATTCAAAGCAATCAATCCACTCAAAGTCCCCAAAATCAACTCTAGTGCATTAGGGCTTGTGAGAGGATCAATTGTGTTCTTTTGTTGCTCTTGTCGCTAGGTTTGGCCTTTTCTTTTTCTTTCTTATTATCAAGAGACTTGTAATCGAAGCAAGAGACACCTAAGTGTGTGGTGGTCCTTGCGGGGTCTAAGTGACCCGTGAGATTAAAGAAAAGACTCACTCGGTCTAAGTGATCGTTTGAGAGAGGGAAAAGGGTGAAATAGACTCTGTCTTTGTGACCTCCTCAATGGAGACTAAGTTCTTCGGAACCGAACCTCGGTAAAACAAATCATCGTGTTCACTCGTTTTGATTCTCGTTTGATTTATTTTCGTTTTCTTGCTAGTATTGATTAGAGTTGCCTCCCATACGTCATCCGCATTCTTTGAGCAAACTCTTAGCAAGAGAAATATTCTTTTGACTTGAATTTAATTCTAACACTAACTTTAGCCATTAGTGTGTATTTAAGTTTGTAAATTTCTGGTTTCGCCTATTCATCCCCCTCTAGGCGACTTTCAATAACGTAAGATAGATGAGACGATTGAAGATAACCTTGCAACTCCTTCCCCCATAGAGAGACGCTAATCACCTACGGAAGGAAATATGGAACCTTCATATGTTACTTTTACCATATTTTAATTTCGATTCAAATACGAATATGAATTTTATCAAATACAAATTAAATATTTCAGATTTGGATTTTTATTCAACTATTTATTTTTAGGGAGTGTTTGAATGCACTAGAACTAATAGTTAATATTGGCTAAAAATTGTTAGTGGAATTAGCTAGCTAATAAATAACTACCTAACTATTAACTAATTTACCAAAAATAGCTAATAGCTAAACTATATTAGCTAGAGTGTTTGGATGTCTCAACTAATTTTAACCACTAATTATTAGTTCTAGTACATTCAAACACCCCCTTAATTCAACTCAAAGTACACATTATTAAATTTAACATGGATGAATAACATTTTACTACAAGATTTGTCGACAACCAAAATGAAGTCTTCTAACAATATCTAAAATCAAAGTAAACTAAACTATAATAGATAATATTTAATGAAATAATCGGTGAAATGAACAAATTTAAACATAAATATATGCAACAAGTAGTCATTTTGCTTTATCAATTATAAATCATTGCACAAGCAGAGAATAAAGTGTAAGTACATAAGACAAGAATAGCTGATAAAAAATAATATAGTCATTAGTAAATATTTATTAATTAAATATATCAATTAATTAAATTAATAATGATGATTTATATGATATTAATAATTAAATTTAAAATATATAAAATAATATAAAATAGTAAAAATAAATCAATTGTGTTAAAATAATTTGGAATAATGAATATATTAGGTTTAAATTGAATTAGAAAAAATGATAAAATTAATTTAAAATTTATGTATAATTAATGGTACAAAATTAATGTTAAAGGTTACCTATAAATATGCTACGAAATAGTTCCAATACATCATAATAATACTGAAATTAAATAATTAGACCATAATTATGGAAAATAAAACTTTTGAACAAATTTATTATGCATTGTTCTTCGTGAATACAAATAAATATTTGATATTTTATTCTTTTTATCGACAGATTTAGAACAAGATAAAGAAAAATAATGAAAAACGAATTTATGTATTTGATATTTACATTATAAATAGGTATGAATATAGATATCCATGCTTCAAGTTTCAGCAGATATGAATCCAAATATTTTAGATTTCTAAATGTCCATTTTTGGATACGCACCACACCTCAAGATAGAATTAGAAATATTAGAAATATAGTTAGGTTTAGCCTAATCACAACATATCTCACACAAACTTAATATTTCACCCTTTCACATAAACTAAAAATCCAATTATTACTCAATTCATTTTGTGGACGATGTTCATACGACCCCCCCCCCCCCTAAGCTAATGTATTTTTAGTTTATTTCACCTTTTCATCTGAAAGCTGCTAAAAGCATATTCAGATGTGTTTTAAGTTTTGTACTGCGAGAAAGTCAGCTTTTAGAAAAAAAAATCTGATTTCTAGATCCAGCCATTTGGTTAGATTTTTGGCTTGTAGGGAGCAAAAGCCAAAGTCAAAAGCGAAATCAAACACATTCTATATGGTTGTACATGCCCTAACTCGCCCAATGCCGGTGCAACCTCCACCAAGTAGGTGAGTTTCTCATTTACACCCATTCACTTCACACCAACATCCACAACTCTGCCATCTGCCCTTTATCTATAGAAAGGGTCCATAAATAAGTAAATGTGTTATTCAAATGACACCTCCTGATATTGCTCACCCGAGAAAAAGATAAGAATCCCAAAAGAATTTAAGTCTCCAAACTACTCCTTAACTCGTCCAATACCCTTGCAACCTCCACCAAGTAGGTGAGGTTCTCATTCACACCAACAGCCACAACTCCGCCATCAGCCTTCCGTGGTGGCCTAAAATTGTGTCCCAAATCCGTCTCTGTCTCAACAAAGCAGTAATCAATTTATTCAAAACTAGACTACCTTGTGTTCGTCACAAGAATTAGTCAAAAATAAGGTGATTAATACAATAGCATTTTCTCGAATGGAAGATGCCTTAACCAGCCATAGCGTGGATGTTCTTTTTTCAAATATAGTGTCCATCATCTTCTGCAAACTTGCTCGAATATAATAATATAAATATGGAATATAATGCCGTATTACGTATTGGCCTTAAGCTGCTGTATTTTTCTTATTCCTTCTTGTGTGGTATGCACTTGGGAAGATCTGGCGGCGGCGGGGGCAGCGTGTCATCCGGCGTGGCTCCGTTGGCCACCTCGAACACCGTGGCCATGCCCATGGCGATGTGGAACTCGAAGTGGCAATGCATGAACCACGCGCCCGGGTTGTCGGCGACGAAGCGGACGACGGCCCAGCCAAGCCTGGGCACCTGCACCGTGTTCTTGAGCAAGGGGTCGACGAGGTTGTAGGTCCTGACGTGCTTGGCCGGGTCGTAGTTGCCGTGGCCCTGCGCGAGCACGAAGAAGTCGTGGCCGTGGAGGTGCATGGGGTTGGAGTCGCTCTGCATGGTGGCCGTGCTCTGGAACACCACCTCGACCGTGGCGTTGTGCGCGAAGCGGCGCACCGTGGTGGCCTTCCGCGTCGCCTCGATCTTCTCGAGCGGCACGCCGGGGCCGACCGGGATGAGCGCCGGGTCGGTGAAGTTGAACACGCTGGGCGGCCTGGCCGGCAGCTCCTGCACGGCGAGGCCGGCGTTGCCGCCGTACTGCCGCGCCTCCAGCATGGACATCCTCTCGGGGAGGCGGAAGGAGACGTTGTTCATGTAGGCCACCTCGATGGCCTCGTCGCTGCCTCCCCGCCTGCAGGACGGCCTGTCCCCTTGGCAGATGGTGCCCTTGCCGAGCGAGATGAAGAGGCGGTCGTCGACGCGGCCCCGGAGCTGCGGCAGCAGCGGGTGCGTGGGCAGGCCGGACAGGTTGCCGTGGAAGTGGAACGACGTGGTCGTGTCGTGCTGGTCGGGCATCTCCGGCATGGGAGGCGGGCGGCCGTCTCTGCACCCGCTGGCCGCGGCTCCGGTTGTGTCGTCGTTCGCGTACTGCACTATGCCTCTGGATACGAACACCGGGATCTGCGGGTCCGGCGCCGGCGGCTGGTTGGCGAGCGCGGCCATGTAGTAGCGGCAGGGCGGGGCGTCGGCGACCATGAGCACGTCGAACGTCTCGCCGGGCGCGATGGCCACCACGTCGGTGGTGTACGGCGTGATGTAGTTGGCGTCGGCGCCCACCACGGTGAACTTGTGGCCGGCGACCTTGAAGTAGTACTCGGAGAAGAGCGCCGCGTTCACGAGCCGGAGCATGTACGTCTTCCCCTGCTCCACGTTGAGAACGAAGTTGTCCTCTACGACGCCTGCATATATGCACAAGTTTTCATTTCATGGCTAGAAAATGCATGTTGGTCAATTTGGTTATATATGTATATACTGTAATGATACCGGAGCAGTTGTAGAGATCGCCAAGTTTTCCATTGATAGTCGCCCCAGCGGGGTTATCACTGAACGAGCCGCCATTGGAGAAGTTCTTGTCCACTTTCATCAAATCTCTCTGCCACCATTCACCTGCCAGTTTCATTCATTTGGTTCAGAGCTTGAGATGCATAGCTGGAATGGACGGACGTACGTACGTACGTACCTATGATGATCGGAACATCCACATGAGGCTGATGATTCTGGAATGGGTAGGAGCCTGACTTGGGGCGGATGATGATGATGCCATGCAGGGTTGCCCGGAGGATGGAGACGTGGGAGTGCCACCACAGCGTGCCCTCCTGCCCGTCCACCTTGAAACGGTAGGTGAACGTGGAGTTGGGCTGGATTGGGCACTGCGTTACCATTCCGGCGCCATCGGCCCAACACGTCAGTCGCTGCTTTACGCCATGCCTGTAATATCAATTAATTAATTATTGTCATTACGTGACCGGACAATGCTTGGTTTCATTTAATTGGCTGGTGGTAGTAGCTAGCCCGCCGCCACTCAAGCTTCCACACCTACGTACGTACCAGTGAATTGTTATTTCAAAGGGTGACTCGTTGACCAGGTGCACAATCACCGTGTCCCCTTCCGTGGCCTCTACCGGTGGGCCTGGAAACTGACCGTTGACCACAGTGGCCAGCGTATCATTGCAGAGGTGCCGGATATACACTTGCTTTACCTGTGATTAAGCAGTCGCATGCACCAGGTGTCCAGAGGTTAGAAAAAATAGAGAGAAAGAAATATATCAAAATTAGCTTTCATTTCAGTTGAAAAGATGCATGTACACAGCCATGCTAAATGAACATCTTGATTGGATGGGGATGACAAAGGAGCTAGTGATAGTACTATATATTTACAAAATTACAACAACTGGATCTTTTTTTTTAATTAATTTGTTTTTGCCTGCTCTACTTTCTCTCGTAGCCTTTGCAGACTTTTAAAGAAACAAATACAGATTGCTCCATTTTCTCCACATGGCATAGTAATAGTATATACTATATAACAACGAAAAGGCCAGATTAATAAAGGAAATAACAAAAAAAATAATGTACAGAGAAGTGCAGAAGCTACTCAAGAATCTTGAAAGTGAAAAATCGATCTCGATCGGTTGCATGGCCGAGCACAAGGGCATATATGCATTTCTCTACTCACAACAAAGGTGTGCTCGACCACCGCCGCTTGGCCGCCTGCAGATCCTCCGAGCAGGGCCACAGCTGCGTAGAAGGAAAAGAGGGCTGCTGCAATGGGAAGCATCGTCTTGCTCATCGTGCAGTGCTTCTCAATCGGTACTACTGTTATTAACTTCTCTCTATGGCAGGTAATGTATGTGTGTGTGTCTTCTTAGAGTGCTTTTATCCACCCAAATCCCCAAGGGCCTTATATATACACGCAACGCAATGCAAGTTTGTCTACGACACGCCTGGTTTAATTACTACTAGCTAGCTCTCGTAGGTTCGTGTGTGAGAGAAGGCAAAGATTAGTCAGAGGCCAAATTAGATTCGGTCAGAAGCTAGCTGCGTCGCGTCATTGCATGACCCCGAAAGACGTATGAAAATCTTGATATATATTCTCCATTATTTGCGAAATTTTCCTTAAAAATATTTGTATAGGTTTTCTGCTATCGTTTGCATATCGAAAAGTAACTTAACGCCCTAAAATATATCTGCGAGAGTCTATGTTAATGTCTGTAAGGACAACGCCGTGTATATCCGGGAGTCTAATGGTAATACCGACGACATGTCTATCTATCATCTATATGCCATCAAGTGAACCACATGTTGGTCAATGATGCCCGCACGTCATTGCCGCCTTGTCTGAAATTAAAATGGGTTTTTTATATAGCTCGCATGAAAGGGAAATTAATATGCATGCACGGTCTTAAGCACTACTATACTATACAACAGATTTTCGCCGTCGGCCTATTGTATGTTGCCCTTTTTTTACTTTAAATTCTAAAAATAATTGGATGTTGTTAAAGGAGGGGAGGTCAAAATCTATATATCATTATCGGTTTAAGCCATAGACCGGTAGTAAAGTATTACTAAGGTCTCAAGCCATCAGCCAACACTACTCGAATTAGGCTCTTTGCCGGCAAAGCTTGGAAAACACTCGGCGAAGTCTTTGCTGAGTGTAGCACTCAGCAAAGCCTGGAAAACACTCGGTGAAGTCTTTGCCGAGTGTAGCACCCGGCAAAGAGAGCTCGACTAACTGTACATCGGCAACGGCTTCTTTGTCGAGTACTTTTTATCGGACACTCGACAAAGACTTTGCCGAGTGTCACTCGGTACTCGGCAAAGAAAAGTCGCCGTCATGGCGATTGGTAACGGAGACGACACCTTTGTCGAGTGTTCTAGGTGACACTCGGCAAAACGATTACCTTTGCCGAGTGTATTAGGTGACACTCGGCAAAGAGTTTTCCTCTTTGCCGAGTGTCCGCCAGCCCAGCACTCGACAACGAGCCCACCGGTGGGCCCTTTTGTCAGTTTCTTTCTCGAGTGCTATAGCCCTGACACTCGGCAAAGAACCTATTTGTCGAGTGTTACACTCGACAAAGTGACCAATATACACCTTTTAATTTGTTTTTGCTATTCCATCTAAACAAACAAAAGATATCACATATACATCACAGATATCACATAATCATCACATATACAACATATACATCACATATCTCACAAACACCATAAATCAAACAAGTTCTTACAACATTACCAACATGTTCGAACACAAACATAAGTATCCAACACTCAAGAACATAAGTCTCAACTATCTCACAAAGCATTACCAACATCTAACAAGTCCAGACCTGGTTATCTCACAAAGTATTAACAACACTAACAAAGATAATATCTCATCGAGGTGGGCGGCTGGACTATGCGGTGATGGGCTGGGTGATAGATGAGGGTTGTTGGATGCCACCCCAGATTGTCCCTGCACAGAGAAGAGTTTACATGTGTTATACCAGATAAATATATATCATGAAGAACTAGAATTTTGATACTCACAGGAGTATGAAACTGAGCATGGTCAACTGTAGGGAACAATGGAGGTGGTTGAGTGAAACCCTGTGCGGCGCCAAGGCTCTGCATGTACTGGAACATCTCCTGATGTTCACTCCTGACGTTTCTAGCTGGGTCTATAATATTCCAAGCCAATGTTATAGTAACTCAAAGAGAAGGTATATAACTCAAGGAATGACGAGTTATAGAAGCACTAACCTCGAGTTGTTGTATGTGATGATGTGAGCTGTCCTGCCGAGGTCGTATGGCTGGGCTCGAGCTCGTGCTCCTTGCTCGCACCTAAGACGGAGTGGGAGTGGACGACAAGCCGATTGCCCCATCAGTAATCTAGTACCACCCATGTCTCTTGCCTCCTCCGACCCTTATGAGGACATCAGGGTCGATCTGCTCGGTCCTCGGATCGTATTCTGGCCCATGAACCTCTTGTGCCATGGCGTTGTAGTCATGAAGGCGTCTGTAGATGGCGGGGTTGTTGTACACCTCAGGCCCATCATCCGGGTTGTAGGTGACGTCGGACGTCGCCTTGCCCTTGAGGGCCATAGCATAGGCCGAGAAGATGGAGCAAGGCTGACCACCATGTGTCGCCGACTGCAAGAAAACTAACGAGATAGTTAGAAATAATATCTAATCCAGTGTTATATACCTAAATAAAAAAGAGGGCATACCCATGCTTCTGCATATTGGCCTAGGCTGTGGCTGCCTTGGTGGTGGGAGGGACCTTGCATCATTAGACGTCGTTCCCGGCTAGCGTTGTGCGCCTCGTCCCACTCAGGCGAGCACCACCTATCCACCATCTGCTCCCAGCACAGAGGATGTGTGGCGCACCAATATGGAATCATCTACAAATTAAACATGTACACTACATATCAGAAGATAAAATTAAGGAAAATTTTTGTCATGGATATTAAAGTGTTGTATTTAACTGTAAGTACCGGTCCCTGGTCAACGACATGGTTCGGGCTTGCTGCTTGGTCACCTTCTCCCCAAGGATGGAGCCGTGGTAGCTGACGACGGCCTGGATTCATGCCTCATAGTGCATGTCCACTACGAGCTTCTTACAGTTCATGGTGGCCACCACATCCGTCCTAGCCTCGTATCCAGCCTCGCATCTGAAGAAATCCTGTATACAAAGACGATGTATCCATACATTATTTCAAGAATGTGCAACGAATGTGACATATTTTACATTATAGTAAGATTTACCTAGAACTCTTGCTTCACCCGCTCCGCATTGTTGTTGAATTCCCTGCCGTCCCGGTCTACTGCATCGGGGGTGACGACGTAGTGGTCGAAGGTGTAGGCTGGGCCCGTCACTCCGGCGTACTCAATCAGTCCAGGGAAGTGTTCCCTGCACAGCAGGCCGAGGATGCCATTGGGGTTGCGACCATGACCCTAGCATTCTCCACAACCATCCAAGACCTGTCCAAGTAATAAATAAAAAGTATTAGTTTATATTATGAATTTGAACACATAATATGAATAAGCATGGAGAACATAAAGTTGCATGCCTCTCCCTATCCGGCTGAACCAGCAGCCGCCTGTCTCGAAGTATGGGACACTGAGGGAGACTCGTGGGACCTCGCAGGTACACGTTCCTCGAACCTAAGGCGCCCGAACCTGAGGCGTCCTACTGAGCGTCATCGTCCTCCTGCTGCGTCGCCTGCTGCTAGACGTCATCATCCTGCTGCAACACCTGCTGCTGGACATCGTCGTCCTGTTGTGCCTCCTCCACCGTCCTGCTCCTCCTGCCTCCTCCTCAGCCAACTGTCCGCCATCTTTGTCCAACAACCTGCAATTAAGAGTAAACAAATAAGCACATATAAAAAAGATGTATATAGAAACAGGTGTGAAATAAAAAAACTATAGCATTACATCGATTAAAAATAATCTTCATATGTGTTGGGGTTAGCCGGATCATAACTCTCATCATCACTATCAACCATTTCATAGTCAACACCATCTGAAGGCGCAAGTTCGTCATTAATGTCATTGCCTTCAAGTATTACTAAGTCATTCTCATTTTGCACCTCATCATCCTCCTCATCAACAACCATTTCAATATCTACTTCCATTCCAATAGCTTCGGTTAAGTCTATCTCAAATCGTCCTTCTAGCCCATCTTCTTGGAAGAACTCTCCATCATTAGGTAACACAAGTCATTCGAAACATGGAAAAACCGTACATGCAAAAATGATATCCATGTTAGGTAACACAAGTTACGACCAATTTCAGGAGCAGAACGAAAATTTGGAGCACCATGCTCACTAAACATGACCGTGAACTTGCCATCAAGTTGTTTAAAAATTGTATAAAACACAAACAAAGTCAGAACGAAAATTTGGTTCCTACACTATGTAGACCTACATGTACCATTTTGGCACAATTATAAAAGTGTTTTCTATAACTATTAGGTTTAGTTCGTTTATTTGAATTTCTTCGGAAAATTCACATTTGAACTGCAAGTCACTCGAAACATGGAAAACCGTGCATGTAAAAATGATATGCATGTTATTTAGCACAAGTTACGACCGATTTCAGGAGCAGACCGAAATCTTTGAGCACCATGCTCACTAAACATGATCGTGAACTTGCCATCCAGTTGTTTAAAAATTGTATAAAACAAAAACAAAGTTAGAAAATCATGAAACTTGTCCACATGTCATGATATCATATGTAGAGGCTGTGATAAAAATTTGAAAATATTTCGAGAAATTTGTGACGTCACTTAGGTTTCTACACATAGTGCGTCACAACTTTCTCGAAACATTCTCAAATTTTTATCATAGCCTCTACATATCATATCATGACATGTGGAGAAGTTTCATGATTTTCTGACTTTGTTTGTGTTTTATACAATTTTTAAACAATTGGATGGCAAGTTCACGGTCATTGTCGGTACCCTGAAACTAGGGTACCCCTTACTACTGTATAAAGACGTAGTGCCCACGCGGCTATCTCTTAGTCGCGTGGTAAAAGTGCTATATGTGGGACTAGGCCATGGCTCGCCCTAGTATCGGGCGACTACTCTGGGTCCACAGCAGCGCCCGACTCCACCACATGGGTGGGTCCGGAGCCACCACGTGTCCAGAGAAAGTGATATACTCCAAGGCATCAATAGTAAGTCTGGCCATGGGAGAGCGCCGGACCCCTGGATATATAGTCTGGACCTCCAAGGTTGGTCTAGGACCTCCACGTGTGCAAGCCGGAACCCTGGAATGAGATCCGGACCCCCCATATGGGGTCCGGGCTACCCACAATGGGGTCCCAAGGTTCCAGGATAGAACATACTCGAGCCTGGAACAAGACCCAGGTGGGGGTCCGGTGCCGACACGTGTCCAGACCCAGACCTGTCTGCATACACTCCTGCTCCCTGCTCAGGCGGAGACCCGTTGCTGCCACGTGGCATACTGCGCACGACTTAGACGCCTCTGGGCTACGCGCACCTCCGCATTCATTACGGATAAGAATGTCGTGGCGCCAATGGCATTCTCATGCGGTGCATCACCCAAGAGGAGGGCCATGAGTTGCTCACGGAGATCCATGGAGGTGAGTGCGGAAGTCAATCCTCATCCCGCACGCTGGTCGGTAAGGCCTTCTGGCACGGCTTCTACTGGCCAACCGCCCTCTAGGATGTAGCTGAGATGGTAAAGTCCTGCAAGGCGTGTCAGTTCCATGCAAAGCAGATACACGCACTAGCTGAAGCTCTGCAGATGATTCCACCCTCCTGGCCATTCGCCGTATGGGGGGGTGGATATCCTAGGACCATTCCCCAGGGCCATCGGCGGGTACCGTTTCCTCTTCGTCGCCATCGACAAGTTCACAAAGTGGCCAGAGGCCACTCCTGTGGTCAATATCACCCAGGGTGCTGCTGTTGCTTTCCTCAGGTCGATTGTCTGTAGATTTAGGGTCCCAAGCCGTATCATTACGGACAACGGGACCCAGTTTACAAGTCGGCTCTTCCAAGAGTATTGCGAGGGCATCGGCACCCAGCTCTGCTTTGCGTCTGTGGCTCATCCTAGGAGCAACGGCCAGGTGGAGAGGGCAAACGCAGAGATCCTCAGGGGACTCAAGACACACACCTATGACTGCTTGAAAAAGCATATGGTGCAAATTGGGTCAACGAGCTTCTGTCCGTGCTATGGGGGAACCAGACCACACCCAGCTGAGCTACCGGGGAGACCCCGTTCTTCCTGGTCTACGGGGCCGAAGCCTGCCTTCCCCTGGAAATTGTTATGGGCTCCCCATGGGTCCAGGCTTTCGATGGTCTGTGTAGGAACAGCTACGACATGAGGACGTGGACTTCATCGATGAGCGCAGATGGCGAGCGGCGGTCTGAAATGCACGATACAACCAAGTGCTTAGGCGCTACCACCAATGGTTCGTGAATAGTAGGGAGCTCAGGGTCGGGGATCTAGTCCTAAGGCGAGTACTGAACCGGGAAGGGCTCCACAAACTCTCCCCTAGCTGGGAGGGACCCTTCAAGGTGACGGAAATATGCCGACTTGGGTGTGTCCACCTTGCCACAACTGAAGGAGTGCCTCTGCCCAATCCCTGGAACATAGAGCATCTCCGTAAGTTTTACCCATAAAAGCAAAACTGGGGAGTTCAGTTTTCTTCCTTTGTAACTAGGTTGCGCATATATGTACGTCAACCCGGTGAGGTCCGTCCACATAAACCCGATCTGTTGGCCTACGCTCATGTATATCAAGTTATAAGGAAAAGATTCACCCCCTAGATTTGCTTTTGTGATGGTTTTATTCTGCTTCAGTTTACAACCATTATTTTTTATCTAACCCACCCATACAGTTTCCCACCCTTGCTGGTATGATGACATCCGAATTGAGTAGCCAGGCTTGCAGTTTAGGATCCCTCTACAAGGGGGTCCAGCAGCCTGGGGGCTAGTTCTAGAGAATGGGCTCTCGTTCCCTGGGGTGGTCCGGAGTTGTGTAGCCGCTTAGCTTGGTTCTGTACCCTAAGCCTGCACGCTCCACCACTCTGCGATGGGTATCCTAGTATTTGGAACTATAGTCCTGTAGGTCCGGCAACCTAGGGTCCGGTTCTAGAGAATGGACACTCGTCTCCTGGGGTGGTCCGGAGCTGTGTAGCCGCTTAGCATGGTTCCGTACCCTAAGCCTGCACACTCCACCACTCTGCGATGGGTGTCCTAGTATTTGGAGTCGTGATCCAAGGGGTCTGGGCATACGGCTTGGCTTCCCAGGCTAAATCCTGCAGGTCCTGTTGCATGAATCAAAGGATGGCAGATACCAAACGATGGGTCCTATGGGTGTGCTTCTAACACTTCAAAACCAAGGCTATGTGTAGGTCCGGGTCGCTATCCAGGCGCAGATAGTCTCAAACCGCAGAGACTACCTCCTAGGGACCGGGCAACTAATCTTCTCTTAGGTATACTGGTATCCAGCCTCGACACATCGAGCCTACATCCCAGGGGGGCCAAGTACCAGGGGGAAGTTGATAACGCTACACATAGCAAGGACAAATAGCATACAGATAAGTGTTGTTTGATTAATAGTTTTCAAAAGTATCTTACAAAACCGAAAGATTATTACATCCGCTTTCAAGCGGAACCCTAGCCTTATCTCTGCAAGTACGAGCTACTTAGCATCGGCAGGGTCGCGCTGGAAGCGCGCGGCCACCGTCTCCACGGCGTCTTGGACGCTCTCCCAGGCGACGTCTTCTGTGGCGGCCACCGGACCATCGAGCACTGGCACCAAGGACATGGCAGGGTCGTGGCTTCAGAAGCACGTCAGCACATAATCCACCACCACCCGGTAGAGCCTGCTGCCCTCTACCTCCAGGCGGGCGCCGAGGATCTGGTCTAGGCGATGAAGGCGTTCGGCGGCGGAGTCCAGCACCAGGAGGGCATCGGAGATCGACGCTGGCGGCTCCGACACTGGGATGGGACTTATCCCCAGTGGCACCAGCGCCATGCTCGCCTCGTCAGCCCACTCAGCTATCCACTAGACCCTAGCGCGGTGTTCTGCCTGGAGATCTTCCAGGGCCTTCTTGGTGGCCTCCGTCGCCTGGGGACCCAGCGCCGCCTGCGTCGCTTCGAACTGGCGGATCCGCTCCTCCAGCTTCTGCTCCTTCTCCTCTGCCTCGAGCTCATGCTCGGCCAGCAACATGCCCCGCCTTTCAAGCATTTCCTCCCTGAAGGCGAGATCCTTCTCCCGCCTGGCGAGGTTCGTCTCCCGCCTGTCCAGGGATGTATCCTTCTCCTTGAGGTACTCCTCGGCGAGGGCAATGTTGCTGGCCTTGTCCTCTAGCTCTTGCTACCATTTTTTCATCCTTTCTATGGCCTCCACTTGCTGGACTCGCTAGGCCTCTAGGGTCTGGTCCAGGGCCTTCAGCTTGGCCCGGAGCTCTGTTGTGAGGGCCTCCCTCTGGCTCAGGCCTCCTCCCTCTTGGCCAGCCTCTTCTCCCGTCGGGACACCTCCAGCTCCATGGCGAACACCTTTTGGAGGTCCCTTTTATAATTCTTACGGTCCCACACCAGTTTGGACCGCTCAGAGGCGAACTGGTGGGACGCCACCTTGGTGCGCTCCTCCAGCTAGGTGCGCCAGTCGCTGAGGCGCTAGTGCTCAGATTCCAGTGCCTCCCTTTCCCGCCGGATGGCTGCCTCAACTTCATTGAGGGCTTGGTGGGCGCGAGACAACACCCGGGGAAGGGGGATTGGCGCCACATCTGGCTCGGCACCTGACCGGAGCCGCTGCCCAAAAATCACCTCCACCTCCTCCGGAGCAGGCGGAGGGAGGGAGCTGGACGCGCCTCCTAGGTCACCCCCAGTGTCAGGACGAAGCGCAGGTCCCCCAGTTGGGACCTCCTCCGCCGTCGTGACGTTGTCTGACGCTGGCGTCGCCGCAGCCGAACCCCTAGTTGGGACCTAGGAGGCCGGTGGCGCTGTCCCGGCGGTAGCTAGGTGTGCTCCGCTGACACCACTCTCAGCAGATTCCTACTACTGAGAGCCAGACCCACCGACGGGCCTGGTATCTGGCGAAGGAGGCGCGACCTTGGGAGCAGAGGGGGAGGAAGCCCTGGCAAACAAAGGATGGGTTAAGACCCGTCGGCATGACAACTAGACTCGTGGAAAAAAAGGGCTACACTTACTTGGGGCCCTGGACTTTCTAGCGACCCTGGAAGTAGGACAACCGCCGCTCCTGCTACTGTTGCTGCGCTAGCGGCGGTTGTTGTTGTTGCTGTTGCTACTGTTGTTGGTGCCCCTGGGGGTGATCACCCCCAGAGGGTGGCGGTGGCGGTGGTGGCGGCATCGGAAAACTGACGTGCCTCTGCGCGCTCTGAGCCTGGGAGTCGGCCTCCTCGGCCCCGCCAGCAGTTCTCTGGCGCTTCTGGGGGGTCCGAGACGAGCGACCCGTCGGCGCGACGAAGCCTCCGTCGCCTCTCCTCCTCCGACCCCCCGGAACTACCTGGGGCGGAGGGACTGCTTGCAGCCCCTTTGCCCTTGTCCATGGGGCTGGGGGCCATGGTGGGGTTGGCTCTGGGGGCCGCACCGGCGGGCTGGGGACCTCCAGCTGGTGCATCGGAGATCCGGATCCCGCGGAGGGGGTCCCAGCCGCCGGTCTGGCGAACTGCCACGCCGCTCTCGTCGAGGGTTGGCAGCGTGGCCAAAACCACCGTTCGCAACCCTGGATCATCACAAAGCACCGGGATGTCCTGGGGGAGTATCAATTATTCAGGGACAAAGGACTCACCAGTAATCCCCTTCACAAGGAGTTCCAGCTCCTCCCAGGACAGATCGGTACCCGGCCCACGCTGGATCCTGCTGATATCATTCGGGCCAGTGAACCAGCAGCACAGGCGCGGCCTCCTCTGCAGCGGCATGACCCGGCGCTTTAGGAAGTCACTGACCACATGCATGGAGGTCAGACCACTGGTTGCCAAGGTCTTGATCCTGTCCAGTATGGGCAGGAGCTCTGGCGATAGCGATGGCTTGGTCCTCTAATGCTTGCGGTCAAGGGATGGCCCGTCGCTCGGTAGGGCGAGGCGGTCGTTGGCCTCGGCGCTGGCGATCACCCAGTCGTCACGCCAGTTTTCCCACCTCGCACCGCCAAAGGTGGAGATATAGGCTACGGCCGAATCCGGCCTTGTCTGAAAGTAGTAGGCACCAAGATGGTCCCTAGCCTTCCCAGACTTGACCAGCACGAAGAAGTGGTGGAAGAGGGAAGTACAAGGGGCCACCCCTACGAACATCTCGCAGAGGTGGACGAAGAAGGCCGCTTGGAGGATGGAGTGGGGCGTAAGGTGCTGAAGCTAGAGCCTGAACTCCTCCAACAGCAGTAGGAAGAAAGGCGAGATCGGCAGCGCCAACCCACAGGAGATCTAGGAGACGAATAGCACGAACTCCCCGACGACAAGGTCGCCGAGGGGAGCTGTGCCGGCGCGAATCCTTCCGGCGAGCCCCGGCGTGCTCAACCCGAGCAGGCCGCGCACCAGATTGAGCACTGCCTCAGACTAGAAGCGGTCGGGATGACCTAGCAAAGCCATGGCAACTACGGCGGTGCGAGCGTAAAGCAGAGGAGCGCGAAGGCAAAGGGCCACAGAGGAGCACAAAGGCAAAAGGTGAGAGCACCTAGTGAATAGGTGATCCTGTAAAAATCAAACGCTTGTAGCCACAAAAACTTGATTAAGTGTTAGCTCAATAGAAACAAGTGGCTAAGGACCGAGCTCTTGTGAAACACAATAGTCACGATGAAAACAGGCATAAGAGCACGATGATTTATCTCGTGGTTCGGCCAAGTAGCACTTGCCTATTCCACGTTGTGGCATCCCAATGGACGAGGGTTGCACTCAGCCCCTTTCAAGTGATCCAATGATCAACTTGAATACCACGGTGTTTTCCTTTATTTTACTCTATCCTGTTCGCGAGGAATCTCCATAACTTGGAGCCCCTCACCCTTACAAATGATGATCACAAAGAAGCATGGAAGTAAGGGAGGGGAGAGCAACACACACCAGAATCAAAGCACGAACACAAACACGCACACAAGTCACAACTTGAGCTCACAACACAATGCGGGGAGTTCACTACTCAACTAGAGCTCAAGTCACTTATCACAAAGAATTGAATGCACGAGAATGGAATATTGGTGCTTAGAGATGATCAAAGAATGCTTGGGTGACTCCTCCATGCACCTAGGGTCCCTTTTATAGCCCCAAGGCAGCTAGGAGCCGTTAGAAGCAAACTGGGAAGCCAATTCTTGCCTTATGTCGGGTGACGCACCGGACAGTCCGGTGCACCACCGGACAGGTACTGTTCATAGTCCGGTGCAGATCTCCTTCCAAAAATAGAATAGTCAACCGTTGCATAAATGGAGCCGTTGGCGCACCGGACACTGTCTGGTGCACACCGGACTGTCCGGTGCTCCCTGCCGACCGTTGGCGCGCCCACGCGTCGCGCGCGGATTGCACAACCGACCATTGGCGCAGTCGATCGTTGGCTCACCGGACAGTCCGGTGAATTTTAGCCGTACGCCGTTGAACGATTCCCGAGAGCGACGACTTCGCCGCAGACGACTCACCGGACAGTCCGGTGCACCACCGGACAGTCCGGTGAATTATAGCCATACACCGCCTTCAGTTCCCGAGAGTGGCCTGTTCACCGGAGGCTGGCCTGGCGCACCGGACACTGTTCGGTGCACCACCAGACAGTCCGGTGTGCCAGACTGTGCTGAGTCTTGGCTGTTCCAGCCAAGATCTTTTCTTCTTCTCTTTTCTCTGATTCCAGCACTTAGACAAATATATTAGTACACAAAAACCAATGTACTAAGTCTAGAATCATACCTTCTTGTTGATTTGCACTTCATCAATCATTTGGCACAAGATTACTCACTCAATACGTGTTGGGCACTTAATCACCAAAACTATACTAGAAATGGCCCAAGGGCACATTTCCCTTTCAATCTCCCCCTTTTTGGTGATTTATGCCAACACATCAAAAAGAAACTAACTAAAAGAAGTGCAACATCAAAGCAATTGAGAACAAGAATGGTTTTTTATTCAAATTTGGCATATTTGGATCATTCTTTGCCACCACTTGGTTTGTTTTTTAAAATCAAACTCAATTTCCTATTTCTAAGTCAAACACACTTGTTTAGGCATAAAGAGAGGTATTCCATGAGAAAAATTGATCAAAAGTCACAAACTCCCCTTTTTTCCCATAATCCTACATTCTCCCCACACGAGGCCAAATTTTGCACATAAGAGTATTTTGACAAAATAAAAGTTCTAACTCTACTATTTTCAAAATTCTCAAGTGGTAGTTGATCCATTTGCTTTGGCCTTAATTTCTCCCCCTTTGGCATGAAGCACCAAAACGGGATCATTATCGGCCCTTAAACCCCATTGCCTCACCAAAACAGTCAATTAAGAGTAAAAAGGCAATAAGTGCATGGAGATGAACTTGGAGTAAATTACCCTATCATCGGAGTGCAGTGGAAGTCTTGCATGGTCCAAGTTCACCTTTTCCCTTTCAATCACCTTTGAGACTAAATTAAGAAAACTCAAGCACACGGTTAGTCTCAAAGGGTCAAGTTGTAGCATTTCTCCCCCTAAATATGTGCATCATTCACACATGGACTTGTGAGGTCCGGGGATCCCTTGCACAACTTGAGCACCATAAATAAGCAATAACATGCATAAAGGAACATGATCAAAGGCATAAAACACATGTATGCTCTAGATCAATCCAAGTTACGCGAATCTAAGACATTTAGCTCACTACGTAGCCTGCAAAAGGTCTTCTCATCTAAAGGTTTGGTAAAGATATCGGCTAGCTGGTTCTCGGTGCTAACATAAAACACTTCGATATCTCCCTTTTGCTGGTGGTCTCTCAAAAAGAGATGTCGGATGTCTATGTGCTTTGTGCGGCTGTGTTCAACAGGATTGTCCGCCATGCGGATTGCACTCTCATTGTCACATAGGAGTGGGACTTCGCTCAGATTGTAGCCAAAGTCCCGGAGGGTTTGCCTCATCCAAAGTAGTTGCGCGCAACACTATCCTACGGCAACATACTCGGCCTCAGCGGTGGATAGGGCAACGGAAGTTTGTTTCTTAGAACTCCAAGACACCAGGGACCTTCCTAGGAATTGGCACGTTCCTGATGTACTCTTCCTATCAACCTTACATCCAGCATAGTCGGAGTCTGAGTATCCAATTAAGTCAAAGGTAGACCCCTTTGGATACCAGATCCCGAAGCAAGGCGTAGCAACTAAATATCTAAGAATTCGCTTAACGGCCACAAGGTGACACTCCCTTGGGTCGGATTGAAATCTAGCACACATGCATACGCTAAGCATAATATCCGGTCTACTAGCACATAAATAAAGTAAAGATCCTATCATAGACCGGTATGCCTTTTGATCAACGGACTTACCTCCTTTGTTGAGGTTGACATGTCCGTCGGTTCTCATTGGAGTCTTTGCGGGCTTGGCGTCCTTCATCCTAAACCGCTTGAGCAAGTCTTGCGTGTACTTCGTTTGAGAGATGAAGGTGCCGTCCTTGAGTTGCTTCACTTGAAATCCAAGGAAGTAGTTCAACTCGCCCATCATCGACATCTCGAATTTCTGTGTCATCACCCTGCTAAACTCTTCACAAGACTTTTGGTTAGTAGAACCAAATATTATGTCATCAACATAAATTTGGCATACAAATAGGTCACCATCACAAGTCTTAGTGAAAAGAGTTGGATCGGCTTTCCCAACCTTGAAAGCATTAGCAATTAGAAAGTCCCTAAGGCATTCATACCATGCTCTTGGGGCTTGCTTAAGTCCATAGAGCGCCTTAGAGAGCTTACACACGTGGTCGGGGTACCGTTCATCCTCAAAGCCAGAGGGTTGCTCTACGTACACCTCCTCCTTGATTGGCCTATTGAGGAAAGCGCTCTTCACATCTATTTGGAACAACCTGAAAGAATGGTGAGCGGCATAGGCTAACAAAATGCGAATTGACTCTAGCCTAGCCACAGGAGCAAAAGTCTCCTCAAAGTCTAAACCTGCGACTTGGGCATAACCTTTTACCACAAGTCGAGCCTTGTTCCTTGTCACCACCCCGTGATCGTCCTGTTTGTTACGGAACACCCACTTGGTTCCCACAACGTTTTGCTTGGGACGTGGCACCAGTGTCCAAACTTCATTTCGCTTGAAGTTGTTGAGCTCTTCCTGCATGGCCAACACCCAGTCCGGATCTAGCAAGGCCTCTTCTACCCTGAAAGGCTCAATAGAAGAGACAAAAGAGTAATGCTCACAAAAATTAGCTAATCTAGAGCGAGTGGTTACTCCCTTGCTTATATCACCCAATATCTGGTCTACGGAATGATTCCTTTGAATCGTCGCTCGAACTTGAGTTGGAGGGACCCGTGGTGCTTCTTCCTCCACAACTTGATCTTCTTGTGCTCCCCCTTGATCACACGCCTCCTTTTGAGAAACCTGTTCATCATCTTGAGTTGGGGGGTGCACCATTGTTGAGGAAGAAGGATGATCTTGCACTTGGTGTTCCTGTGGTCGCACATCTCCAATCGCCATGGTGCGAATTGCGTCCGTTGGAACATCATCTTGATCTATATCATCAAGATCAACTTGCTCTCTTGGAGAGCCATTAGTTTCATCAAATACAACATCGCTAGAGACTTCAACCAAACCCGATGATTTGTTGAAGACTCTATACGCCTTTGTATTTGAGTCATAACCTAACAAAAACCCTTCTACAGCTTTGGGAGCAAATTTTGAATTCCTACCTTTCTTCACTAGAATGTAACATTTACTCCCAAATACACAAAAATATGAAACGTTGGGTTTGTTACCGGTTAGGAGTTCATACGACGTTTTCTTGAGGAGGCGATGACGGTAGACCCGGTTTATGGCGTGGCAAGCTGTGTTCACAGCTTCCGACCAAAACCGCTCGGGCATCCTGAATTCTCCAAGCATCGTCCTTGCCATGTCTAAAAGCGTCCTGTTCTTCCTCTCTACCACACCGTTTTGCTGTGGTGTGTAGGGAGCGGAGAACTCGTGCTTGATTCCTTCCTCCTCAAGGAACTCCTCCACTTGAAGGTTCTTGAACTCGGACCCGTTGTCGCTTCTAATCTTTTTTACCTTGAGCTCAAATTCATTTTGAGCTCGCCTTAGAAAGCGCTTGAGGGTCCCTTAGGTTTCTGATTTATCCTGCAAAAAGAATACCCAAGTGAAGTGGGAAAAATCATCAACAACAACAAGACCATACTTACTTCCCCCTATGCTGAGGTAGGCGACAGGTCCAAAGAAGTCCATGTGAAGTAGCTCCAAAGGTCTTGATGTGGTCATCACATTCTTGCTGTGATGAGCGCTTCCCACCTGTTTGCCTGCTTGTCAAGCTGCACAAGGTCTATCTTTTTCGAAAAACACATTTGTTAGACCTAACACATGTTCTCCCTTTAGAAGTTTGTGAAGGTTCTTCATCCCAACATGTGCTAGACGGCGATGCCACAGCCAGCCCATGCTAGTCTTAGCAATTAAGCATGCATCTAGATCGGCCTCCTCTTTCAAAAAATCCACTAAATAGAGTTTGCCATCTAGTACACCCTTAAAAGCTAGTAAACCATCACTCCTTCTAAAGATAGACACATCTACATTTGTAAATAGACAATTATAACCCATGTGGCACAATTGACTAACAGACAGCAGATTATAGCCTAGCGACTCTACTAGAAATACATTAGAGATAGAGTGCTCATTAGTGATAGCTATCTTGCCTAAGCCTTTGACCTTGCCTTGATTCCCATCTCCAAATATTATTGTATCTTGGGAATCCTTATTCTTGACGTAGGAGGTGAACATCTTCTTCTCCCCCGTCATGTGGTTTGTGCATCCGCTGTCGATAATCCAGCTTGAGCCCCCGGATGCATAAACCTGCAAGGCAAATTAGGCTTGGGTTTTAGGTACCCAACTCTTGTTGGGTCCTACAAGGTTAGTTATAATAGTCTTTGGGACCCAAATGCAAGTCTTGTCTCCTTTGCATTTGGCCCCCAACTTCCTAGCAATCACTTTCTTATTCTTACGACAAATTGCAAAAGCAGTATTGCAAGCATGGTAAATTGTAGAAGGTTCATTACAAACTTTCCTAGGCACATGAGCAACATTTTTCCTAGGCATATTTCTACCATGCACAAAAGAAGAACTTGATGCGATCATAGCATGTGAATCATAAGCATAACTCCTATGTGCATTTCTAGAAAAAATTCTATCACTATAGATGAAGGCATGATTTCTTTGAGCACTAAAACTAGCCATAGGGGCCTTTCCTTTCTCCTTGGAGGAGATGGGAGCCCTTTGCTTGTTAAGTTCTTGGCTTCCCTTCGAAAGCCAAGCCCATCCTTAATAGAGGGGTGTCTACCAACAGTGTAGGCATCCCTTGCAAATTTTAGTTTGTCAAAATCATTTTTGCTAGTCTTAAGTGGGGCCTTATGACTAGTCACTTCACTATTTAGTTTAGTAATGGATGCAAGATGTTTATTACAAGCATTAACATCAAAATCCTTGCACCTATTACAAATTACGACATGTTCCACACTTGAACTAGATTTGTTAGCTACCTCTAACTTAGCAATTAACTCATTGTTAACACTCCTCAAACTAGAAATAGATTCATGGCAAGCAGAAATTTCAGAAGATAAAATCTCATTTCTTTTAGTTTCCAAAACAAGAGATTTTTGTACACTAATAAACTTATCATGTTCTTCATACAATAAATCCTCTTGCTTTTCTAGGAGTCTATTCTTTTCATTTAATGCATCAATCAATTCATTGATCTTTTCTACCTTGGCTCTATATAGACCTTTAAACAAGCTAGAATAGTCTACTTCATCATCACTAGACTCTTCATCGCTAGAAGAAGCATACGTAGAGTTATCTCGAGCGCTTACCTTCCTCTCCTTTGCCATGAGGCAGGTGTGACGCTCGTTGGGGAAGAGGGACGACTTGTTTGTGACGGAACCTCTCAAGTTATTAGGCCCACCTATAGTTGTCCTTGTCCAATGGACCTCAGACAACCCCGTAGATGCCCCTGAATCACTTGACAAGTTCGGTATCTGCTTTTCTCACTTTTCCCAAGAGCGTTTTACCCGTCACACAGACATTACAGACCATCGGAGATACAAAAATGCGGAAGCAATTACATAAACTTACATTTATTTGAAAGTAAGATCAAGTTAGTTATTACAGACCAGCATATAAACACGAGTGCAGAGTACTTATTATTACAATACCAAGGGAGGTAAAAACTCCTCCCGATAAGTTCTTACATAAAAGTTTTTATGGAGGACTAGGTCTTCCCGTAGCTTCATTCTTGCTTTTCTTCATTTGACACCACCTTGGTACAAAAGCAACAAAAATTTGCTGCTTCCTCACCTAAAAACAATAGGGAATAAAACCCTGGGGATTACTCAGCAAGTCTTACCCGACTAAAGAAAAGACTCTCAAGGGTATGCTGGTTATAAGGGAGTCAAGGTAAGGTATCTCAAAGATCAAAGACTCTGTTTTGCATAAATGCTTACTAAAAGTGGATCCTTAAAAATCCAGTTTTATTTTGAGGTTAGGTAAAATTACCTGCATCTAGAGTTCTTTCTAACCTAGTTCAATCACTTCACCTGTACTAGCCAATTTCTTAACAAGTCCTTCATCTTTACTTGAATTCTACGTATAGGGTAGTGACCAAGTCTTCATGACCGTGAAGGTACGGCAATCCGAATCGATTATACTCAGGTGAGGATCTCCAATCACACGATATATGTAGCACTTAACCCTTGCATATGTCAACCTGCCACCGGGGTTCTTAAGAACAGATCAGGTTCACGCGAACCGAGAGCACAGATACACCACCGTCCAGCCTCTTGCCACGGAGGGTACACGCTACTCCCGCCACCGCTCCACACCCATTCCGTGTTATCTTATTCTGGCCTTAGTCTGCCCGAGGCAAGGCTTACCCATGACGAGGCATGTGACCAGTTAAAGAGTCCTCGGTCAGCAAGCCTACATCGAGACAGTCCTTAATCGACTCAGACGGAGACACTACACCGAGACTCTCTTCTCGTGCAAGTCACCCGCCCGGTCTCAGCTCAATCATTTAAAACCCAAAGCTTGGTACCTGGCAGAGGTACATCTTTTCCGATGTTGAACCCATCACGGCCATGATGGATCCACCATCAAGTTTTTGTTTTCAAAAACATCCTTCCCACTTTGCCAATCATCTTTTGTAAACCAAAACCTTTTGTTTTACTAGAGCAATACTAAGCATAATGAAACCTTTTGTAAAAACAGGGTTTCAAGGAAGGTAATCAAATTCAAGGAAGGTAATGCAGGAATTGTTTAAGCATTCAACTCCTATCACCGAATGCATCAATTAAGTGAGAAAGATTTTAAAAACATCAAGGAAGGTGGCAAATGCACCGGGGCTTGCCTTCGTTGATAGGTGAGTCAGGCTCGGACCCGTAGATATCAAGGTAGAAACAGTTTTCTGCCTGAGATTCCGAAGGTGGTGGTGGTGTCTTCTCTTCAGTTACTTCGACTTCTTCTTCGTTTTCTAAACATTACCATATATATGTGTATATAAGAATGAATGTCATGTAATGCTCATGAGAGTGCAAAGATAATAAGAATTTATTATCTAAGGTTCTTGAATACAATTTTCCTTCACGGTTCTCTGGGAAACTAGGGTTTTCGGAGTCAATAAAGGAATTCAAAGGGCAGGGGTGGGGGTTGTGGATTCTAATTAGCAAATAAGGTCCAAATCCAACCAAACTCTACCCAAGGCTTCTAAATAATGTTTTGAGTTCATATAAAAAAGTTTGGGCATTTTTGGAATGATTATCTATTTTCTAAAAATCCAGAACCAATGTTTTAAGCTATTTGAAATACCCCAAAATTCCCTATTTGTCCTAAAAATCATAAAACTATTTTTATTAAATTCTATGGAAAATTAAGAATCTAGTAAAATTGGTTTGACATTTTTAGGATTTTTCTACAATTTTCTATAGATTTCCAAAGTTCTATTGAAAAGGAAAAAGAAAAGGTTTCAACAGTACTGGGCTGATTCCAGCCCAGACGGCCTAGCAACACAAGGAAAGCGGGGCGCGCCCGCGCCCACGGTGGAAACTTCGCAGAAAGGTCCTCGGGGTTTTGGCTAACTGGAGATGGGTTCGGTTACTATTTTTCTGAGTCACTGACGATTTGCACAGAGGTCCCTCAAGTTCTAATTCTTCACAGTGGTATGCCCCCGATGTCGCACGGCGGAGGTCCGATCACCGGCGAGGTTAGACCGGCCGGATTACGCAAGGACTGGCGCTCTCGAGCGGCAGACACCAAATCAGACCCCCTCCGAGCATTTCCCCTAAGTTAATTGCACGATTGGTGACCCATTCCGCTCTGCCCACGAGGACAACGAAGGTTATGGACACTTGCTCGTGTTCCCGGCGATGGGTGGTGGTCCAGTTCAATTGAAAGGGTCGTAGAGCTTGAGGAGGGTCTAGGGACACTAGAACAAGCAACAGAGAGAGTGGAACTAACCTGAGTTGGGCTGGCCGCGGTTGAGCTGTTCTTCGCGGTGGCGGAGACCAGTTTGGGGGAAACAAGAAATTCTCGAGCTCTGGCGAACGATCGTGGCTAATTAGCGGTGGCTGGATACTTTACTGCCTTACGGAGCTCGCGGCGGGGTCAATTTATACGCTTAGCGAGCGGTGGTCGCGAATTTGGACGAGACACACGGCGGACGGAGGAAAGGAAGCTTCACTGGTGCAGTGGATTCGTGGCCTCTACCGTGGCGGTCATTCCGGTGATCGACGGGAGGCTAAAGTGAATCATGGTGATGCGATGGTGAGGCTTGGACACGCGGCGCAAGGTCGGACGATGGCTATCGCCGGTGAGCTTATCAGCATAAGCCGCAAAGCACGGGGGGGGGGGTACGACGGTGAGTCACCGGAGTGGCATCCAGCGCACGGGGTGACGATCCTTTTTACCGAAGCGTTATCCCCAATCCTAGTGCACGAATCCAAACGCCAGCGACACGAATCGCGGCGGCGAGTCAGCGGCGGTGAGATCTTTTTGGCGCTGGCGGTCTGATCATCTCGGGACACTGTACCATGGCGAGTGTTCGTCAGACAACCTGACAGAGTGATTTGCAGAGCCAATAACTTCCAGTTTTGTGTAGTAACTCGATTGCCACTCTTTAGCAAAGTTATAGCCCTAAGATCTGGCTATAATGTTGTTATAGTAACCTCAAGCAAATTCTGGCTCGATCTTGTTTAAAATTGAGCCCCAAGTTCATGTAACCTACTATCAGACCAAGTTTCAGTCATCAGTCAGCCTGATAGTCCAACTTTGGGCTTAATTATCTCCCAATTTTTCATAACAACAATGCTTAACCTCTTAAGCAAAGTTGTTCCCCTTTAACAGGTCTACAATTTTGATGTGGTGACCTAGGGCAAAAACCCTAGAATTTGAAAGATACAAAGCTCCAAAGTTGAGCCCTCAACACTGAATTTCAGACTTAGTATAGAACTCAATTGAGGTCTATTTTGCAAATAAGTCCAAAATCCAAGGTTTATCTTACAAATCCACCCATTTGTGAAACAAATGACTTTATATGCTTTAACATAGTAGTTTTCACACTTTAGTCTCAATGTGCACTACTTTTGCACATAGGCCCCTAGGGTTTGAATTTAGGATTTTCTAGGGTTTCAATTAGGGTTTCTGGTTTCTCAGGGGTATGAATGTAATGTAGATCCATCTTTAGTAACATTTTATGATTGTTTTACTTAAACCTTAGGGTTTTCTCAATTTGGGTCATGTTTTACCCCTTTAAACCCCATTTAGGGTTAAGTCCCCTATTCCAGGGTTCTATTTGCAAAACACTAGAACAATACAACTTGTTTGAAATTTTTACCTAGTGAATGCACTCTAGGTGTGTCAAACATATGCAATGCCAATGTTTATGATGTCATGCTCAAGTTTTAGTAACAGTAACACTAGGGGTGTCACATTGTTAAAGGCCGAGGCGGCGAGTCCTTCGTCGTCGGAGTCGGACGAAGAGCAATCCGATTCCCACTCCTTGCCAAGGTGCGCCTCGCCCTTCGCCTTCTTGTAGGATTTCTTTTTCTCCCTCTTTCTGCTCTTTTCTTGTCCCTGGTCACTATCATTATCTGGACAGTTAGCAATAAAGTGACCAGGCTTACCACACTTGAAGCAGGAGCGCTTTCCCTTTGTCTTGCTCTTGTTGGGATGCTCCTTGCAACCTTTTAGCGCCGTCTTGAAGCGCTTGATGATGAGGGCCATTTCATCCTCGTTTAGCCCGGCCGCCTCTACTTGTACCACCTTGCTAGGTAGCGCCTCCCTGCTGCTTGTTGCTTTGAGAGCAACGGTTTGAGGCTCGTAGATAGGCATTGGGCCATTCAATGCCTCATCAACATATCTTGCCTCCTTGAGCATCATACGCCCGCTTACAAACTTTCCGAGTATTTCCTCGGGCGTCATCCTTGTGTACCTAGGATTCTCACGGATTGAATTCACAAGATGAGGATCAAGAATAGTGAAGGACCTGAGCATAAGCCGGACGACGTCGTGATCGGTCCATCTCGTGCTTTCATAGCTCCTGATTTTGTTGACCAGGGTCTTGAGACAATTGTACATTTGCGTTGGCTCCTCTCCCCTGATCATTGCGAACCTCCCTAGTTCACCTTCCACCAACTCCATCTTGGTGATCATGGTGGCGTCGTTCCCCTCATGAGAGACCTTGAGGGTGTCCCAGATTTGCTTGGCGTTGTCCAAGCCGCTCATCTTATTGTACTCGTCCCTGCACAAGGATGCTAACAAAACAGTGGTAGCTTGTGCATTTTTATGGATTTGCTCATTAATGAAAACGGGTTGTCAGTACTATCAAAAAGCATTTCGTTTTCAACAATCTCCCAAATGCTTGGATGGAGAGAGAATAGGTGACTACGCATTTTGTGACTCCAAAATGGGTAGTCTTCTCCATCAAAGTGCGGAGGTTTTCCGAGTGGAATCAAAAGTAAATGAGCATTAGAATTGAATTGAATACGAGAATAATCAAAAGAAAAGTTTGAGTTGACCGTTTTCTTTTTCTCTTCGTATTCGTCGTCTCTTGGAGAAGAAGAAGACTCGTCGCTGTCGTAGTAGATGATCTTCTTGATGCGCCTCTTCTTCTTCCCGTCCTTCTTCTTATGACTCGAGCCAGAGTCTGAGGGCTTATCATCTCTTGGATCGTTGACGATGGACTCCTTTGTCTTGTCATTGACCACCATCCCCTTTCCCTTAGGATCCATCTCTTTGGGCGGTTAGTCCCTTGCGTGAAGAGAACGGCTCCGATACCAATTGAGAGTACCTAGAGGTGGGTGAATAGGTGATCCTGTAAAAATCAAATGCTTGTAGCTACAAAAACTTGATTAAGTGTTAGCTCAATAGAAACAAGTGGCTAAGGACCGAGCTCTTGTGAAACACAATAGTCACGATGAAAACAGGCACAAGAGACACGATGATTTATCCCATGGTTCGGCCAAGTAGCACTTGCCTATTCCATGTTGTGGCATCCCAATGGACGAGGGTTGCACTCAACCCCTTTCAAGTGATCCAATGATCAACTTGAATACCACAATGTTTTTCTTTCTTTTACTCTATCCCATTCACGAGGAATCTCCACAACTTGGAGCCTCTCGCCCTTACAAATGATGATCACAAAGAAGCACGGAAGTAAGGGAGGGGAGAGCAACACACACCAGACTCAAAGCACACAAGTCACAACTTGAGCTCACAACACAATGCGGGGAGTTCACTACTCAACTAGAGCTCAAGTCACTTATCACAAAGAATCGAATGCGCGAGAATGGAGTCTTGGTGCTTAGAGATGATCAAAGAATGCTTGGGTGACTCCTCCATGCGCCTAGGGGTCCCTTTTATAGCCCCAAGGCAGCTAGGAGCCGTTGGAAGCAAACTGGGAAGCCAATTCTTGCCTTCTGTCGGGTGGCGCACCGGACAGTCCAGTGCACCACTGGACAGGTACTGTTCATAGTCCGGTGCAGATCTCCTTCCAAAAATAGAACAGTCGACCGTTGCATAAATGGAGCCGTTGGTGCACCGGACACTGTCCGGTGCTCCCTGCCGACCGTTGGCGCGCCCACGCGTCGCACGCGGATTGCGCGGCTGACCGTTGGCGCAGTCGACCGTTGGCTCACTGGATAGTCCGGTGCCTCACCGGACCGTCCGATGAATTTTAGCCGTACGCCGTTGAACGATTTCCGAGAGCGACGACTTCGCCGCAGACGACTCACCGGACAGTCCGGTGCACCACCGGATAGTCCGGTGAATTATAGCCATACACCGCCGTCAGTTCTCGAGAGTGGCCTGTTCACCGGAGGCTAGCCTGGCACACCGGACACTGTCCGGTGCACCACCGGACAGTCCGGTGTGCCAGACTGCGCTGAGTCTTGGCTGTTCCAGCCAAGATCTTTTCTTCTTCTCTTTTCTCTGATTCCAGCACTTAGACAAATATATTAGTACACAAAAACCAATGTACTAAGTCTAGAATCATACCTTCTTGTTGATTTGCACTTCATCAATCATTTGGCACAAGATTACTCACTCAATACGTGTTGGGCACTTAATCACCAAAACTATACTAGAAATGGCCCAAGGGCACATTTCCCTTTCAAAAGGGCACAGTCGATTGGAAGAGAATGCGAAAGGGTAACTGCTGCACATTGAGGTGAACCCTTTTTCAAGGAAACCAGAGTCCTCACTCAAGGAAACCCTTCCGCGCGCCCCTCAATCGCCGTAGGAGATCTCGCCCGACGAGCACCAAGGACCAAGGTAACTCAGTCTATGACACGGGGGCCCGGGCCCACAAGTCATACGGATTGTGTGCCAGACTTCGAGTGCGAAAAGAGCGAACCGCCGTGCGGGGAGCGAACCACCGCGCGGGGAGCGAACCGCCACACACAATCGCGCGCCGCCTCGAGGCCGCTGCGGAAGGATATTTTTAACCAATGCGGCAGCAACGAGGCGCCCCGCGCTTAGCCCGACGAAACCGCAAGACGTGGGGGCCGTGGGTCAGTTGGCCATGGGGACAGATATGGCAGTTGACGTGACCGAAGGCAGATTGACAGCGCGTGCGTCGATAGATGCGCTGAATTAATGCGGCGCGTCAGCAGGCGTGCTAAGATGGCACCCCAATCACCGGTCATGCCATGTTGAGGCGAAGTACAAGCTTTGGCCCCACCTGCAGGCTCGCATCCTCCCCTGAGGCGGGCTCGGGGCCATTGTCGGTACCCTAAAACTAGGGTACCCCTTACTACTGTATAAATACACAGTGCCCACATGGCTATCTCTTAGTCGTGTGGTAAAAGTGCTGTGTATGGGACCAAGCCATGACTCGCCCCAGTCTCGGGCGACTACTCTGGGTCCATAGCAGCGCCCAACTCCACCACATGGGCGGGTCTAGAGCCACCACGTGTCCATAGAAGGTGATATACTCCAAGGCATCAACAGTAAGTCCGGACTCCCATGGAAAAGCGCCGGACCCCTAGATATACAGTCCGGACCTCCAAGGTTGGTCCAGGACCTCCACGTGTGCAAGCCAGACCCCTGGAATGGGATCCGGACCCCCCATATGGGGTCTGGGCCGCCCACAATGGGGTCCCAAGGTTTCAGGACAGAACATACTCGGGCCTAGAACAAGACCCAGGCGGGGGTCCGGTGCCGACATGTGTCCAAACCCAGACCTGTCTGCATACACTCCTGCTCCCCACTCAGGCGGAGACCCGTTGCTGCCACGTGGTATACTGCACGCGACTTAGACGCCTCTGGGCTACACGCACCTCCGCATTCATTATGGATAAGGCGTGCGCCTGTCTATCCCATTGACAGGCGGCATGCTCAGTCCATGATACGTGGGCCGAGCAGTTATTCACCATTACTCGTATGTTTCGGCTATCAATGCTACATGGACTGTGGTCATCAAGGCTCCCGGTGATTACTCAGGCGTTACTAGCATTAATTACTCACATAATGTACTCCATCCATTATGCTCCTGTGTCCGCATGTCGGGGCTTAGCATCCTTGTATGTGGCTCCCTTAAACTATAAAAGGGAAGGCACACAACGTTACAGGGACAGGTTTTACACAAGCACACAAGCTCAAGCTTACACACTCAATACAACATACACATAGTGGAGGTAGGGTATTACGCTCTGGCGGCCTGAACCACTCTAATCCCTCGTGTGCTCTCGTGTTCATCCCGGTTCCACCTAACAGGCAAAACACTTAAGCTCCCTCCTCGTCTTAGGATTAGGGCGGGTGCATTCCGCCACACGGCTGGAGGATTTTCTCTTCGACAGTCATGTTTAGTGAGCATAGTGCTCCAAGATTCCGGTCTGTTCCTGAAATCGGTCGTAACTTATGCTAAATAACATGCATATCATTTTTGCATGCATGGTTTTCCATGTTTCGAGTGACTTGCCGTTCAAATGTGGATTTTCCGAAGAAATTCAATTAAACGAACTAAATCTAATACTTTTAGAAAACACTTTTATAATTGTGCCAAAATGGTACATGTAGGTCTACATAGTGTAGGAATATACCACAAAAAGTTTGGTTGGAAAAAGAAAAAAAAATAAAAATGTACTTTGCCGAGTGTCAGACGTGGGTCACTCGGCAAAGAAGCTTCTTTCCCGAGTGCCAAAGCTTGGCGCTCGACAAAGATAACGGTCATCAGCTATAGACGGCTTTCGCCGAGTGTTTGGCACTTGGCAAAGTTTTCTTTGCTGAGTGTGTTTCTGTGCCGAGAGTCCTGCTCTCGGTAAACGCGGTCATTACCGAGAGCAGGACTTTGCTGAGTACGACACTTGGCAAAGACTTCTTTGCCGAGTGTCCAACAGAAAGCACTTGGCAAAGAGCCGGATTCCGGTAGTGCAACAGTAAAATGTCGACTAGTGGCTTCAAGAGGCTGTAATATGTTACTACCGGTTTGTGGCTTGAGCTGGTAGTGTCATATATATAGCTTATCACTGTTGTCTTTTGGTTTTAGTCGACAATGATGGATATACAGTATAAAATCTCACGACCTCCTTCATTGCACTCATCTCGAGAACACTCATCCAAGGAGATGTCTTTCCCTACCCCCCTCTCTCTCTCCATTGTTACAATCATTTTTTATTATTTGATTCTCATGCTAGTTATTTCTCAGTTTTGGAGAGCACTTTTCAATTTGGTATTGAGCAAGGCATTCAAATTATGGTGAATCCATCTTGCAAAAGGTTGGTGACTATGAACACATTTAATTCATAGAATTGGTGATTTAAATTATTGTTAGTTAGTAGGTGATAGATGCTTTAGTCCTTTATGTAGTAAACTAAAGTTTTCTACTAGTTTTTATTTTGATGAACACATGCATGCCACACATAGAGATGAGTACCCATACATAGGGTACCTTAAAATAGCATAAAAGACGACTCTAAAAGGTAAGAGCTTCCGCATGGTACAAGATGACCCCGAGAAAAGGCAAACCTAACATAGTCACCTTAACCAGGTCGGATCTAACCATGACGAACCTGACCAAAGTTTTACCAATCATAGATTCCCCAACCTAAACCCTCTGCCTTGTCGGTTGGAACCTCGATCACCTCGGACAAGCTCTAACCTAGGTCTCTTCGGTCAGTCGGTCTTGAACTCGGACAAGGCAGAACCAGATTGTACGTCATCAATGGGAAACCATGGCACAAAAGCCAACATAAAAGGATAGTGCATTTAAGACACGATAACCTTTTGGTGCACACCCCTGACATAGGGTACGCAAAGGATAAATAGGTACTATAAGAAAGGACTCTAAGGACTCTCTATCAAACCACCTCACCTTTGAACAAAAATGAGCCACGAACCATGGTAGTCCCTGCCTTAGGCATAAGATAGTCAAAAGACTTGGAGAAGACAGGAGTAAAAGAAAGGAACTCCAAGGAGAACTACCCATACGACCCCTAGAGACACGCCTCATGGCAAGGCCTCAGACACGTGCAAGATCCAACTACCCCCATAGTCTGGTCAGCTCAGGAATGTTGGGATGAGCACGCTCGACGTGGCGGACCTTTAGAGAACACTAGAAGGAACTTGTATCTAAAGGTAAGAAATGACATACCCATCAAAATATTCATGTAACGATGGCCACTCGTTCCCTCGGCTATATAAATGAATGGGGGCCTCATCGTAAAGTGGAAGCAAATTCAACATGTACACGCCTCACAACAGAATGAGAGCTCATGGCTCCACCTTGTAACACATGAAATCAACAATAGAACATCAGTACCATATTGTACGTAGGGGATTTCCTCAAACTTGTCTAAAAACTCTCCCTCAGGCTCATCTAGAGCAAGGCCAGCAGGACAGTGGTACCGCAAGCTCCTTACTAACATACAAATTTGTACTTGTCATGGGAACAAAACCACGATAATTGGCACAGTAGAAAGGTGTTTTTGTGTGCTACATTTTGTTCCCTATATGATTCCAGTTACTTCTTGTAGTGCCTTCCTCCCTAAGACAATTGTCACCTTTATGATCCTGGACTTCATCGTCATAAAGGAAGGCAACATGTGTATCACCACCACCACATCCCTAGCCAAGGCAAGGCCTAACATCCCCAAAAGCACACATGGGGTTTCCATAAATGGTGAAGGATGTCCTCATAACAACGCACAAGGTTTCAGTATATGGCAAAGGATATCCCCATATCAATGTACAAGATTCTATGATTGGTAGACAAATATTTAATTGTTGAACTAGTAATATTAAACTTGTCATGTTTACATTTTGATGAAGGATACCTTCCCGCAATGCATCAACACATGGCTTGTAATTGCAACTGGATCGATCACTATAATCTCTAATGGCCAGAGCGACAAGTAGATGAGAACCCTAGGATGGGACAACCACAAGATCTGACAAACATTGGAGGTGACAATGAGGAAGGTGGCAACAAGCAATAATGGAACCCTAACCCTATAATTTGTCTTTGGCTTGACAGATATGATGAGGTTGGTTAGGTCATTATAACCATGTAGCCACTCTAGCTAGATGGCATCAAGTGGGTTTAGTCTTATCTTGTTTTATTTTTTTAGCAAGGTTAGTTAGAGGCAAGTAGTTTGTGTAGCCATATGACCAAGTGAGGCAAGACAAAGCTTCCTATAAGTATTACAATAAGGCACATTCTTGAATTTAACCAAACATGGGAGCCATGCGAGGGTTCCTGGAAGTCTTAAGGATGCAATTTGGGCTAAGTTGAAAGAGTATTTCACATTCCCACAAGGTTATGATAAGAAGAAAGTCAAGAACCATGTTAAACACACCATGGGCAATGTGTCCAAGATCTCCAGGATGGAAATAAGCAAGTTAGTCTAGAACGGTAATATTCATGCATATTTGATCCGAATTCAAATAAAAAATATAAAAATAAATACAAAACGAATAACTGATATCCATTTATATCTGATCTAATTACACCCCTACAACTGAATATTGGATACACGAGGATGTGTCAGGATAAGACGTACCATTGAAAGGGTGCATGTGCATGCAACTCCCAGGAAATTACTGTGGTACGTCAGCATTCGCAATGTGTAACGCACATGAAAAACTATTGACTAAGCAAACAAACACAGGCCGGAATTAATAAAGCGCGGCGCCGTCAGAAACCAAACATGTGTTAGCCGCGAGATGATCTGATTATGCTACGGTTGACACGCCGTGAGGTCAAGTAGTCACCGCCCGTCGTGCCGTAGCAGGTGTCGCCTGAGTTTTTAATTGATATGCATGGGTGACAGGTGTGAGAGGTCAATTTGCATGACTTGGCAAGTCGGCGTCACGACAAGGAAAACAACAAAAAGGTACACGGACCGTTTCGTTGTGCGCGATAAGCTAGTCAAAGCTGCTGAATTTACCAAACGCAGAGCAGAGGCTACTACCACCGTATGAAGAGCTAGCTGCCGTCATTATTGCTCGTCCAGGGACGACGGCGTGCGGCGCCGGGCGCTGCAACACCGCCCTCTGCCGCTCGCTCTCTACCATGATTTTATAAAGTCTTCTCTATCGCCGTTCCTTCACCACCACTGTTGTATCGCGCGCGACTTTCCTCTAGCGCCGAGGAACCAAAGGAATCCTCTGCTGACTGCTGAGGTCAACCACGAGGCTCCCACATTCTAGCTCCAACCGTCCAAACGTAATTTAAAAGTAAGGCTCCATTTGTTTGGTTGGAATTCAATTCTATTTTGATAATTATAATTTAGACAAAACTAATTAAATTTATATAATTATATATATATAATATATTTGTATATTATCCTAAATCATATGAGAGAGATAGTTATAGACTACATTTATGTTATAGCGAAGCAAGTAGATGATTGTGCTATAAGTTGTATATCGGAAAAATAGCATGTAAATCTATAAAATCAATTTCCATCTCTCACCTTATGAATTTGAGATAGCCTTATATGATAACTTTAGAAAGTGGTGCAACGTCACATTCTAAAAAAATGGTCTATTCTATTAGTAAGATTCTAATTCCTTAAAATGAAAGAAAACAAACGGGACCTAAGGGGTGTTTGAGTACAACAAGGATGAGTTCATATACGTTTATTGCTCAACAACTTGTGGGGAATAATGTGCATGAGCTCACTGTGAAGTGTAAGACATACCAAATAAGATAATTAAAGTTGAGTGTTGGTTTTAAAGTTGGTCAAAATTTTATTAGCAGTTATTAAGTGTAAGTGGATATCAACCCAATTAAATAAGATATCGTAATTAATAATAACACCCACAATACAATGCATATGGCAGATTAAGTTTAGTTTCATAAGTTAATCATGCGAGAGTCCTAAGACGCTCTTGACCGTGAGCACGGCTGATATACCAGTTTTACACTCTGAATAGGTTGCGCCCTTTACCCATAAGTCATGTTACCCATTTACCAAGAGATCGCGACTTCCTATTCATCTCTACCGAGGATACGAGGCAGGGTAGCACTACGAGACCTTTACAAAGTTTCACTAGCTTCAGAAAACACGCTACGGTTTCTGAGGAGAGCGATATAAGAATCCATCGTCTGAAAAGCCATTACAGCATGATCAACCCGAGAACCTCCCTATACCGACAACTCCCCTACCACCCTTGCCCCTTTCGGATAAGGTAGTCCTCCACTAGCTTTCCTAATTAGTCAACCAAGGGCGTCCATACCACCCTTGTGATAGCACTGTTATCTCAAGTTAAGCTCCATGTTCCAATTAACACAATGATCTTGTCATGAACAATAATTAAAACAACAGCAAAATTGGGACATGATCATAATTCAAATGTAACATTAATCCCAAAACTAGGCAGAGCAACATCAAGTCTACCCAATAGTTCATTTATCTGCAAGGTGTAGGATGAACAATACTAGAAAAACCTATTAGGTCCCATCAAGTTAACCTAAGCATGGTATAGTGATTAACAGTAACATTATTAGGTAAAGAAGAGTGATCATGGACACAACTTGCCTGTGACTTGAGATCCTAGATAATTCAACAAGTTGGTCTTCGGGTTCCACGTGACCTCAATGCTACTCGAAGCAATATATACAAATAGACCAAGAGTACATAAAAATAATATTACATCAAACATGAGAACAAACAGCGTAGGAATATTCTACGCGATGCTACGAGATCGTAGATTCGAGAACCACTAAAATCGGAGTTACGGTTAAAAAGGTATGGCTTTTTGAAGTTTTAGGTGATCAAACAGTAAAAATATAATCTCTATTAATTAATATCATGTGAAATAATTATTGTAAATAAATAGCTACTTGTTGGGGACTTGTTCTCAAATGCTATGAGTTAAGAACAGGGCAACATAAAAGGATTAATGGTTAGTACCCTTCGTCCTTCGAAGCATTATATCCCTTAGGATATAATGATCTTCAGACGAAGGGCATGAAGGACATACCTTCGACATTTCAATACATATTAATGAAGGAAGAAGCATATAAAACATGAGAAATAACATAAATAATCATATGGCGTCATTGATATCTTTAAATTATATCATCATGAACAAACGTGAACAATATTAAATTACATTTATACCTTCGGCTTGACAGAAGGCAAAAGTCCAAGCGTGACGCGCGAGCAAATACAAGTCAGCGTGAACAGTACGGGGGTACTGTTCATCTATTTACAGGCACAGGGCGCAGCCTGTGAGATATTACATTCATGTCCTTTACAAAAGATTACAATTATGACACAGGCTCTCATGGACTAATCGTTCATTTTATCTTTAAGTCGGTGCGATCCTTCGTCTTGAGACATGTCACTGTACCGAAGCTTCATGGATGGTAGCTTCGACGATGCTTTTGAGAGAATCTACCGAAGGTGTTTCTTCTTACAGGATCTTCGGCGACGAAGCATACCCCCAACAGTAGCCCGTTCGCGGTGCTAGATCGTTTTTCGTAACGAGCTTGATCCGTGAAAAAGTATCCTAGGCTTCGAAAAGCCGAAGATCCGAAAAACACCTTCCCTGAGCTCGTTGCTGAGAAACGATTAAAATATTCCGAGCACGAAATGGTCTCACCATGCGGCGGGCACGCGTGTCCTGGCGATTCACCTTCTCAAGTTCTGCGGCCCACCATTCAGTGGGTGCGGGTGACTGTTCATCCGGTGCGGAAGACTTGACGATTCACCTTCCCGCCTGCGGCACTATATAAACAGACGGGTAGATGTGAAGTTACCACAGCATTCATTGCTATGGCACTGTTTTGCTGCCAAAAATTTGACCATAGCCGAAGCTTGTTCATTGCACTCAACCAAAGCACCGCTTTTGCTTTTGCTTCGTCACAAAAGGGAGTTTCGGCAAAGTCAAAAAAAGTTAACGACTTCATCAAAAATTGTAAGAAATTCATCATCAAATGGCAAGGGTGCGCTCCACTGCCAGAATTACACATGACGGAGAAGAAGCCGAAGCCGCTGAAACTACTCCGATTTCCGAAGTAATGAGATGGTCAGGGCTGGTAGTGCCGGAGGACGTTTCTGACGAAGGTGCACCTGCTGCCGAAGCTGAGCAGGTTGATGTTGAAGAAGGTGAAACTGAAGAAGATTACAGTGCCCTACCATCTAAACCCAGCCACCTGGAGTTTGGAAAGTCTACTATTACCGAGGACGATATGCCAAAGTTGTTAAAGCTAGGCTATTTCAGTGAAGCCAAGAAGAAGCTGATTCATTTTGGCGGAGAGGAGATCACCCTAAAGCCAGAAAAAGGATGAGGTGATAGTTTTTAAAAGCTTCTTTAAAGCAGGATTGAGATTTCCTTTGCATGAAATGATTGCATATGTTTTGGAGAATTTTGGGATTTATCTTCATCAGTTGACTCCTAACGCCATCGTTTGGCTTAGCGTCTATATTTGGGCTCTCTGATGCCAGGGGCGGAACCGCTTGCCGAAGGCTTCTGCCGGGTACATGAGCTTCACTATCAGACAAAAGCTAGAGAAGATGGGCTGCACGAGAACTTCGGCTGCTACAATTTTGTTTATCGCAAAGATGCAAAGTCTCCGGTTATTAGCTACTATACCAAATGGCCAACCGGCTGGAAGGCTGAGTGGTTTTATGCTAAGGTTGATGAGAAAAAGCAGAAGCTGGTTCAGAGCCCATTGGACTTAATCTTCAGAGAAACTAGGCCCCAGTGTGACATGACACTAGGGGGACCATGCCAAATTGCTTTGGGCGAATTTCAAGTTGTTTCAGAGCATATTGGTACTAGGGATTTGGTGCAAGAATTCTTAGCTTATAGAGTATTCCCAACTTTGAAAGAATGGGACATGCCGAAGCTCAAAGGGGAAAAGAAAAAGAAGGAACTTGTTCGGCTGCCCTATCATTTTAAATTCAAGAAACACTTCAAAGAACCTTGCCAAGAATGGTTAGACACGATTGAAGTTATGTGCAACGAAATCCTAGGCATCTATTCTAAAAAAGAAGATCAATTAATGACTGCAGCCTTCGGCACTCGACCGAAGCGAAGGTTGAACCGAGTGATGGATGCCCTGAATTTTGAATATCCTGACTATGAGCGATTGAACAGAGGTGTCGAAGGGCAAAAAAGAAAAAGAGTTGTTAGCGTTCTGGGTAGAGAAGCTGCTAAATTGGTGAAAAAGGATGATGAATTCTGAAGAAAAGGAAATTAAGCCCTGAGCCAAAGATAGTTGTTCCGAAGAAAAGGAAAGTTGCGGCTTCGAAGCAAAAAAACGACTGATATAGAGGATGAGGCTCCTTCAACGCCTTCTGCTGCCGACGTGGAAGAAATTTTAAAGGTAATGACTGAATCTTTGCCTATCAAGCTAAGTCCACTAGGGCCACATCTGACGAAGCTTTTTCAAAAGGAAAAGGAGCCCTCGGCAGCGAAGAAGCCTGCCGAGCTGAAAAACGGAGAATTATTCATGTGGTTGAAGTCATTGAGCAAACACCGCCGCCGGCCTCGGCATCCAAAACACCAGCCGTCGAGGGCGCTACTCCTGCCGAAGCTGCACCCACCGAAGTTGAAACTGCCGAAGCTGAAGCTGCCGAAGATTCAAATCTAGAGACCACGCTTTCCGATATTGATAAAATGCTAGTAAATATGGCGGCGGAAGAAGCTGCTACAGCCGCTAAAGAGACTATGGCCACAACGCCTGGAAAAGAAAAGGAGAGAACCGAAGGTACTTCGGAAGAAGAAGACTTCAATTTTCAAGACATACTTAGGCAAGAATTGTCAAAGGCTAAAAAAGAAGAACTGAAGGAATATGCCATATCTTGCGGGTACAGACTAGGGGCGTTACTCTTCGGCGGAGTTGCCAAAGAAGACTTAGGATGCCTTCGGAACCAGACTGGGGCAAAGGTTGTGAGTACTCTATCGAAGAGTGTTGGCCTTCCGAAGATTGAGGTAGACCTCAGCAGGTACCTGCGGCAGCATATCGCCGGTAGCCTATTTTATGCTAACTTTAAGGTAAAATTCTAAACTTTTTATTGTTTTAATATGAAGATGTCTTCTGATGAAGGTTATTTTGTCAGAGCTTACTGCTAAGCAAAGTCTTGAGGATGCAACAAGACCTCGAGGACAAGAAAAACGAAGTTATAATTGAGGGCCTGGAGAAGAAGATTAAAGACTAAGAAGCTGCCCTAGAAAAAAAAGACTTCATACTTCAATCCATGGAAGGTTCACTGGCGGAAGCCTAGGCTGAAATTGCTAGATTGAATAGTGAATTTTCCATGGAAAAGAAAAATTTCGAAATCAAACTCGAAGCTGAAGCTGAGAAAAGTTCAAATTTGCAGAAATCACTGAAAGAGCTTCAAGAAAAATGTGTAGACTTCGGCAACCGATGCCTGCAGCGGCTAAAATAGGTTTTCAATTCGGTTGGAGCCAGTGCTGAGAAATTCAATTCTTCGGTTGAAAAACTGCTGGAGACCTTTGAACACATTGAAGGCGAAGTTGATGCTCTTAATGAAGTTATAGCTGGACACGCCGATTTCTGTGATCTGCTAGCTTCTCGGGGCACAGTTGTTGCCTTCATGAAATCTGGCTGCACGCATGGGAAAATTGTTAATAGGCCAAACTTCAGATTATCACCGGCAGATTTAACTGATATCCCCAGCCTAGCTCGGAGCATAGGAAATAGATTCATAATGCAAATTTGGATGAATGGCGGGCGAAACATGGCTAGCGACGAAGCTCGAAGCCACCTTAAGCCAGTAAAAAATTTGTGCCTGTTACTTCACCTTCTCCTTAAACTTTGCACTTTTCTCATACCGTTTTAATATGTACAGGATGACGAAGCTGAGGAATAGTGAGCCGAAGCTTGACAAATGATCCGAAGCTCAATGATGCCGAAGCTGAAGACCTTGATGCGAAAAAACTCTAGAAAAAAATCTTGTAATATCGTTGTAAAAAATATTGTACTTTTAAGAATCAGATACTAATTTTGTAAATTTGTCCATACCTTGTAATATATTTTTACCTCCTCGTCCATATATGAACTGCTTTGATATGGACGAAACTTGTATTTATTTTTTTGAGCCGAAGGCGAAAAACACCTTCCCTTGTTTTTGTACACAACGAAGCCTAAAACTGCTTCTTTTTCTTTTGCCAAAGCCTTATCCTTATAGCCGAAGCATGTGCCCGTGTTTGTATGATATGATAATGATGATCCTATGTATGTCTAAATGAATGTTTTATGAATGCAATGTATGATGTAATGTGACGTGCAAATGAATGTCCAAACACACACATACGAAGCCACAACCATAGCCTTCATTCCCTTGGGAATGACTGAAGTCTTTTTGCCACTTATTTTTCGGCTTCACCGCTTATTTTTTGGTGTAAGTTCTGCATCCCCTTAGGAACGTCTTTTGAACTTCTTCGCCTTCTATTTCGGCGGTATTCACGTTGACTTTTCGCGCTTCGCCTTATATTTCGGCAATATTTGGCTCTGCATTCCCTTAGGAACGACTTTTGAGCAGAAAACTTACGCTGCGCTCCCTTAGGAACGGCTTTTTTGTAGCTTCGTCGTGCTCTGCATCCTCTTAGGGACGACTTTCGAGCTTCTCCCTGTTTTTCCTTTTTCTCTGCACTCGATGGTGCATGCTCAGATTTTACATTTACATATTTTGGGGGATTTTGCTCTCGTGGAGCTGAATAAGAAAAGAAAGATTACAAATTATGGCCCCATTAAAAACCTTTCTCCCCCTTCAGAAAGGAAAAGGGTACCATAGGAAAAATGAGAAAAGATTACATCCAGTTACACATAGTATCGCCGAAGCTCGTCCGCATTCCAAGATCTAGGAATGTCGTTGCCGTCCATATCCTTCAATCTGTAAGAACCGGGTTTTGATGAAGATACCACAAGAAAGGGTCCTTCCCATTTCAGCTGTAACTTGCCTACTGTGTCTGGATTGGCCACTCTTCGAAGCACCAGATGCCCTGACCTAATGTTTTTTAGCCGAACCTTTCTATCACGCCATTTTATTGTTTCGGCTTGGTATTTATTGATATTCTCCATAGCCTGAAGTCTGGTCCCTTCTATAACATCTTTTGCCATAGAATAATCAGCTTCGTCCTCTACCGAAGCTACTGTTCTGATTGACCCTGCCTTAGCTTCTTCTGGAGTTATTGCTTCGTCACCAAATAATAACTTGAATGGTGTAAAACCTGTTGACCTTGATACTGTTGTGTTGTGGCTCCACACCACTTTAATCAACTCGTCTGACCATTTTCCTCTGGGCTAATTGAAGATTAACTTCATTATTCCCGTCATTATGATGCCATTTGCCCTTTCGACAAGTCCATTTGACTCTAGATGTCTGACTGATGCAAAATGGATCTTCGTGCCAATCTGATCACAGAATTCCTTGAAAGCTTCGGCATCAAACTGTGTTCCATTGTCTACTGTGATAGCCTTCGACACACCGAAGCGACAAACAATATTTTGCCAGAAAAACTTCTGGACTATGACCGAAGTTATTGTGGCCAACGGCTTCGCCTCAATCCACTTGGAAAAATATTCTACCGCCACCACAACATATTTTAAATTGCCTTGTGCTGGTGAAAGTGGGCCTAGCAAATCAAGACCCCATCTTTGCAACGGCCAAGTGGGCTGTATTAATTGAGTAAGATATGAAGGTTGCTTCTGGTCTCTTGCACATTTTTGACAGCCTTCACACTTTTAGACTTGCTCTGCTGCATCCAAAGCTGCCTTCGGCCAGTAAAATCCTTGTCGAAAAACTTTTCCCAGCAAAAGCCTAGACCCAATGTGAGATCCACACAATCCTGCATGTATCTCCTTCATCAGCTCTATACCTTCGGCTCTGGATAAACACTTAAGAAGTGGAGAGCAGACTCCATGCTTGTATAACTCCCCTTCTATTATTACATATGGTCTTGTTCTTGCCTCCATTCTCTTATTATAAGCTTCATCGTCTGAAAGGCAATTACCTTGGAGGAAAGATATAATCTCATTCCTCCAATCTTCACTATGAACAGGAGATATAATGAGCACTGCTCTTTCGAGGAGTTCCACCGAAGGTGCTCTTATCGTTTCAAAAAGTACTTCCAAAGGTATAGGTAGCCCCTGTGCCGCTGACTTGGCTAGCAGATCAGTGTGCTCATTTTCTCCTCGTGGAATATTCTTAACAGAAAACCCTTCGAATGAAGCCTCAAGCCTTCGAACTGTGTCCAGGTATTTCTCAAGCTTCGGATCTCTTGCTTTGCAACTCTTGTCGACATGTCCAGAAATAACTTGGGAGTCGGTTTTAAGGACCGCCCTTCTTATCCCCATTACCTTTAACTTCCGAAGCCCCAAAAGTAAAGCTTCATATTCAGCAATATTGTTTGTACAACTGAAATCAAGCCTTATTGCATAGCATGTTCTAACTTTGGAAGGTGCAACTAAGACAGCAGCCGCACCTGCCTCGAAGGTTCCCCAGGAACGGTCACAGAACACTGTCCAGGTTTCGGCATCTTTATTTGCTTCTTCTTCCTGAGCCCCTGGCGTCCAGTCAGCGATGAAGTCTGCTAACGCTTGGGACGGAATTGAGGATCTATGCACATAATCAATGCTGAATTCGTTTAGTTCTGCAGCCCACTTTCCAATTCTTCCAGTAGCTTCTCTGTTCCACATGATATCCTTCAGAGGTTGTGATGAAGGAACAATTATATGGAATGCTTGAAAATAATGCCGAAGCTTCATGGAGGCCATTAAGACAGCATACAACACCTTCTCCAATTCTGTATAGTGTTTCTTTGATAAGCTTAGAACTTCGGAAACAAAGTACACTGGAGCTTGCTTTTTAATTTGTCCTTCCAATTTCTCCTGCACAAGTGCCGCACTTACTGCAGAGTGCGAAGCTGCCACATATAATAGTAATGGAGCCCCTGGCACTGGTGGAGTTAGTGTTGTTAGATCAATTAAATATTGTTTTAGCTCTTCAAAGGCTTTCTATTGAACTGGGCCCCATTGAAAGACTTCGGCTGACTTTAGTATTTCAAAAAATGGCAAGTTTCTTTCTGCTGATCTAGATATAAATCTATTCAATGAAGTCAATCTTCCTGTCAACCGGTGGGCCCTTTTTTTGTGCTTGGTGGTTCCATTCGAAGGATGGCTTCGATCTTGCTTGGATTAGCTTCGATCCCCTTCGTTGAAACCAGACAACCAAGGAACTTACCCTTCTTTACTCCAAAGACACATTTTCAGGATTTAATTTTAGGCCAGCTTGCTTGAAATTAGCAAATGTTTCTTGCAAATCAGTGATATGATTTTCTTGCTTCGTGATTTTTACTATAATATCATCAACGTATGTTAGCACATTTATGCCTATCTGGAAATGAAGGACCTTGGCTGTCATTCTGCTGAAACTACCTCCAGCATTCTTGAGCCCCTCAGGCATCCGAAGATAACAATAGGTGCCACTGGGAGTTATGAAGCTAGTCTTTGGCTCATCCTCCTTCTTCATCCATATTTGATGATATCCTGAATAGTAATCCAGCAGACTCATAAGTTATGAAGAAGCTGCCGCATCCACTAGGGAGTCTATCCTTGGTAATGGAAATTCATCCTTCGGACAGGCCTTGTTAAGATCCGTGAAATCGATACACATTCTCCATTTACCATTGGCCTTCTTCACCAAGCCACTCTGGATATTTTACTTCTCTAATAACACCAGCACTGAGAAGTCTTTTCACTTCATTCCGAGCACCTTCGGCTTTATCATCAGACATTTTTCGAAGCCTTTGCTTTCTGGGCCTAAAAGATGGATCGACATTGAGTGAATGTTCGATGACGTCTTTGTTGACACCACAGAGATCATTGGCCGACCATGCAAAAACATCTTTGTTGTTGAATAAAAACCTTATCAAAATTTTCTCCTGCTCTTCAGATAATTGGGACCCTAGCAATACCTTCTGCTCTGCTATGTCTTCACATAGAAGCATGGGCTTCGGCTGATCAGCCGAAGCAGCCTTCTCTCTTCTGTACTTGTACTACTCACAAGCTTCAGCTCTGTCTATATTGTGGATGGCTTTTGAGTCTGTCCAATTTCCCTCAGCCTTTCTAGCGGCTTCCTGACTTCCATAAATAGCAATAGGCCCTTGTTTCGAAGGTATCTTCATGCATAGATATACTGGATGAAGAATTGCTTCGAAAGCATTAAGTGTCCCACGACCAATGATTGCATTGTAGGGGTATTCCATGTCAACAATATCAAACACAACTTGTTCAGTCCTTGTATTGTGGACAAATCCGAAGGTCACTGGTATTGTGATCTTACCAAGTGCTACAATCTACCTTCCTCCGAAGCCACAAAGAGGGAGTGTAGCATCATGAATCTTGTCCTCTAGCTCTTGCATCTGTCTGAAGGCTTTAGCAAATATGATATCGGCTGCACTGCCTGTATCAACTAGAACATTGTGGACCAAAAATCCCTTGATGACACAAGTTATGACCATAGCATCATTGTGGGGGTAATCATTGAGCTGAAGGTCCTCCTGGGAGAAGATGATTGGGATGTGGGACCATTTTGACTTAATGAAGGGTCCCTGCACCCCAACATGTTGCACCCTTCTCTGAGCTTCCTTTTTCTGCTTCATGTTGGCCGGCTCTGAGCATGAACCGCCTGTTATCGGGAGCACCAGCTTCGTAGCCGAAGCAGCTTCAGCTTGCTTGTTGGACGAATCCATCAACTCAATCAGTGGAAGTGAGTTCACCGGAGGTGGGCACCAATGTTGGGGACTTATTCTCAAATGCTATGAGTTAAGAACAAGGCAACATAAAAGGGTTAATGGTTAGTACCCTTCGTCCTTCGAAGCATTATATCCCTTGGGATATAATGATCTTCAGACGAAGGGCATGAAGGACATACCTTCGACATTTCAATACATATTAATGAAGGAAGAAGCATATGAAACATGAGAAATAACATAAATAATCATATGGCATCATTGATATCGTTAAATTATATCATCATGAACAAACATGAACAATATTGAATTACATACCTTCGGCTTGATAGAAGGCAAAAGTTCAAGCGTGATGCGCGAGCAAATACAAGTCAGCGTGAATAGTACGAGGGTACTGTTCATCTATTTATAGGCATAGGGCGCAGCCTGTGAGATATTACATTCATGTCCTTTACAAAAGATTACAATTATGACGCAGGCTCTCATGGACTAATCAGTCATTTCATCTTTAAGTCGGTGCGATCCTTCGTCTTGAGACATGTCACTGTGCCGAAGCTTCATGGATGGTAGCTTCGGCGCTGCTTTTGAGAGAATCTACCGAAGGTGTTTCTTCTTACAGGATCTTCGGCGACGAAGCATACCCCCAACACTACTCCAAGTTATGACTTGATTAGAAATCATATTTTAGTCAAATTATAGATGGATCAAGTTAACTCTGATTAGAATAGATAATCTAATCAACATATGCTAAACAAACTAGTTATCTATTTTTGAAAACATGTTATATGATAGTATAAGGTTACCAAAGTGTAGGCAAGATTATTACGAAGATAATACAATTTAAACGGATTAAATCAGAGTACAAATGAGTAAGATATAAATTATCTAAGTTTCCAACTTATTTTAATATTGTTTTTATACCATAAACATCATCCAGGGTTTAATTTTCAATTAACCAATTTAACAATATTTATTTTACTTCAAAAATGGATGGTGGGTTGATATGGAGAAAGAACAAGAGCTTTTTAACAAAAGTACCCAGCTGAAGGGGTACGAAGACTTCTCGGCCGTGTGATCCACATCTGGTGGTCTGGATTAGATCTAGCCCCCCCGAATCGGTACTCTATAACGGGCATTGGATCTAGGATCCATGACGCGCAATCATTCACGCCTGACCACATCCAATCCGCCCGCACTCACATCGACGGCCCGGATTCAATTCGTGAAGGGTTACGCTAGCACCTAATCTTATCCGTCCGCTTCAGGATCAACGGTTCAGACTCTCTCCCCTACCCCCCGAGCACAGGCAACAGCGGTGCCAAGGCTCCTCGCGGTGGTGCCCATGGCCGATGATGGCTTCCAGGCCAACGGTGAGCTAGACTACATAGGAAAAAGGTGCTTCACAACGCAGACAACCAAGTGAACTAGGTGGGCTATTCCATACCTTGAATCGGGGCAGCGACGACATTGGCAACAAGTTAGTGCGGTTTTGCGATGGGGAGCAACTCCGACGAGGAATTAGAGCTCCCCCACGAATCCCCACGCACGGCAACAACCCCACACAACCTACACACGGTCGGTCGCCCCCCAAGGAACACCATCCAAGGTCCAAGGGTGACCCGAGCTCGAAGTCCACCCCGGCGGAGCATCTATCTTTCTCTCGGCGTTGAAGCACTCTTTCCCTCTTTGAGATGGGTGGATATGGCTGAGGTGGGTGAAGGACCTGGCGGCGATTCGGGCGACCTATATAGGGACCAGGGGAGTCCGATCCTTGATGGTCACGGTGGGTCTCAACAGGCCTCCGTTCAAGTCGGCGCTCGAGAGTTCGTTATGTGTGAGGAAGAAACGGCTGACATCGTGGGCCCACATGGCATCCACTAGATGGTTTCAACGTGAGCGCGAGCGTGTACTGTGTCCAGCTGATGAAGTGGGCCCCACCCGACAGAGGCTCCCTACGCGCGCGAGCACCAGGTGGGCCGAGCAGCGCAAAAGGGACGGGTTGGGTCGGCGGTGCAGGTGAGTTGGGCCGACCGTAGGGATTCGGCCCAAATCAATGTTTCTCGTTTTCTTTTCTTTTCCCAGCTTCCTTTTTGTTTTCTGTTTTCAAATTTTAGTTTTCAAACAAATTCAAATCGGGTTTGAGCTTTAAGAATAAACAAGATTACACCCATCAAATAATACATGATGCAAGTATATTAATTATTTATTTAGATGAATGCTCATATGCATATAAAGGAAGCAAGTCCCATAGTTAATTTGAAAATTTTCCTTTGTTCTTTTCTTTTCTTTTCTGATTTCCAAATAAAAATTCTTGCTTTCAAGATTCAAACCTAAAGGGGATTAATGGTGCCCTCATTTAGTGCAGGACAATATTTCTTTTTAAATGCTTAGTTCAATTCGATGTTCCATGTTTATCATTTCTTTATTTTAGGAAGAGTAATTTCAAAGGTAGGAAAAGTTCTCATTATAAGACATTTTCATTTGATTCTATCTGGGGAATTCTTCTAAATTACTAAAATAAGAATTTAGGGTGTTACATGCCGTCAATGGGGGCTAGGGCATAATGCTTGCTCTGCTAAGGGTGGGTGCCGAGGTTCATTCGATTTGGTTTTGTTAGTCTCCCCCATTAGAGAGGAGTATTGTGTTTGTATGACTAACGAAACCTAACAGGTGGCTACACACCAGGAGAATCTTTGTAAAGGCTACGTACTGAAACCTTGCCGACTCACCTTGGAAGTGTTTGAGGGTCTGATCGAGCCGAGGAAAAAAAGGGATCATGACTCGTGGATAAAGTGTGCGGCCTCTACAGAGAGTTAGAAACTGGTATATCAGCTGTGCCTATAGTTAAGAGCAGCATTAGGATCCTCTTTGATTAGATATACTTTGGATACATTTATGTTGATGGTTTAATGATGGTGGCTATACTTATGGTTTCTGGTACTTTCCTCTCTGAGGAGGTGCTTTCTTTTCGGAATATCAACTTGGGATTCTATGATAAAACTTGGCTTCTATTAATGATAACTACCTGACCAACTAAAAGCAAATGTTTTGAGCTTAACCCCACATACAGCTATTCCACTTCAGCCAAACGGAACATTTGCTAAGTATGTTGATGTGTACTCACCCTTGCTTAAACACCGAACACCAGGTTATTCACATTGCAACCATTGCTCAGGAGAAGATGAAGGCAACGTAGAGGACTTTCAGGAGTTTCAGGACTTCGAGGAGTTCTAAACTAGATTAGCAGCAAACCCCTAGTCAGCTGCCTGTGAAGGCCTTATCTTATGACGTTTCATTTAGCACTTTGATTTCAGTTTAAGTTAATGACTATGTGGATGTTTCGGACATCATGATGTAATAAATTAATACTTCTTTACGCTATTATGTGAGCATTGCGTGATGATGTCCAGTTATGTAATCGTTGTGTATGTGAATTTCTGATCCTGACACGTATATGGTTCATATTCGGTTTACCTTCCAAAACTGGGTGTGACAAATGGCCTGGCAGTGGCACTCATGACATCACATCCAAAGTGGTGTATACCTTGTAGTGAATTATTGAGGGCTATTGTGGGTCTAATGCCATATTATACAATTATCATTTCTTCATTTCGCTCATGCATTCGATATTTCTCACAAGGTACAATACATCACACACACACACACATATATATATATATGTGTATATAAAGTTTATATATTTGGAGCCCTGGGTTTACAATAACTAGAGGAAGCCCTGACTCAACGATGCTATTCGGTTCAGTCGCACCAGGTTCGAGCGTCCATAAAAGAGGCCCAAGGCGCTAGGGTTTCATTTTTTAGTGGCACCGTCGCTAACGCCCCCACCATGATGCACGAGCGACGGTGCCCCCACCCCGACGATGCACGCACGATGGTGGTTCCCTGAGGAAGCGCAGCGGTGGTGACCTCTCCTAGGCGCAAGCGGCAATGACAGCTTCTCCTAGGCGTGAGCAGCGATGACGGATCCTAGAGGCACGCGCGACGGGGGCGGCTCCCCGAGGCCGCGCCGCAGCGGCGACCACCTTCTCCTCTCACGATGGCGGCGGCTACCTGAGGCCTGCTGCAGCGGCGACCACCGGAGGCGTGCGTGGCTGTGATGCACATACAACGCGTGTGCTACGGTCGTGGTTCCCTGAGGGAGCGCGGCGACGGCGGATCTGAGAGGCACGCATGCGACGGCGGATCCTAGAGGTGCCCGCGCGACGTTAGCTCCTTGGAGGCGATTGCCCCAAAGTGGCGCACGCTGGCGTCCCACCTCTCGCGACAATGCCAGCCTTCTCTAGGAGCGAGCGACGACGACGTATTTCCCTAGGCGCGAGTGGTGGCGTATCGATGACTCTATTTTATGCTATTTTGTATACAGATTTATGCCAACATGAATAGGTTTTTACGATACATTATCAGTTCATGGCTCTCACGGACACAAGACGATCGAGCAGCCCGCATGTGGGGGGCGGTCCCACACACGCTGCACCCCATTGCACGCATGCGTGGGGAGCGCTGTTTTTTTTCTTTTTTGTGCATGCATGGTTAAACTTTTTACTTTTGTAGCACACATTTGTCGCATGCGTGGTTTGACTTTTTCCCTTTTTTGTGGCACACATCACACATTTTTTGCATGCATGTTGCTTGGTTTTTTTGTATGCATATACACAAGTAATTTTATAGTAATTGCTTAGTAATAGATGCAGCCGGTAATATTATAATCACCCGTCAGTAATTTTACAGCAGTAATCGTCAGTAACAGATGCAATCAGTAATTTTACTGAGTCATCGTTCATTAATAGATGCAGTCAATAATATTGTAGTCATCAGTCGGTAATTTTACTGTAGACATCGCTCAATAATAAATGCAGTCAGTAATATTGCAGTCACCGGTCAGTAAATTTACACCAGTAATCACTCAGTAATAATTCCAGCGGTGAAGAAATGTTCGGTCATTACCGACAAAATATTCGATTATTATAGACGAGGCATTGGGTTATTACCGACGAAACGATTGGTTATTAGCTTCGAAGCGTTGGGTTATTACCGATGAAGCATTGAGTTATTACTGATGAAACATTTGGTTAGCATTAACGAAGCGTTGAGTTATTACCGATAAAACGTACCGACAAAACATTTGATTATTACAGATGAAGCATTGAGTTATTACCGATGAAATGATCAGTTATTACCGGTGAAGCGTTGAGTTATTACCTTGGTTTATTACTGACGAAACATTTGGTTAGTACCGACGAAGCGTTGGGTTATTGCCGCCGAAGCATTGGGTTATTACCGAGGAAACGTTCGATTATTACTAATAAATCTGAACTACCGACGAATATCACTTACAAAGTGAATGTATGCACAAAAAAGGGAAAATATGCATAGAGTTACTTGATCCCGCAAAAAATAAAAATAATTCATGCACATGCGGGATGTAAAGTACAAAAAGGAAAAAGGTGCGCTCGATGGAGGCGGGGCTTCGCAGGACAGGGGGGGCTGGTGTGTGTATATATATATATATATATATATATATATATATATATATATATATATATATATATATGTGTGTGTGTGTGTGTGTGTGTGTGTGTGTGTGTGTGTGTGTGAGAGAGAAAGAGAGAGAGATAACCACAATGGCCAAGTCAAATTAAAGCCCCTAACTTGGTTTGGTCATTGAGTGACAGCTTAGGTGGATTAACATGTGTTTTATGTGAGACACATAGGTGATTAATTAGCCTATAGTTACACTAGTGTGAGAAACATAAAGCCATGGTGGAGAGGTGGCTTGAATATGTTGATAGTGCTCAACGAGTGCGATGAAGAATTTCATTGCATATGAGGCATGGTAATATGTCATGTGGCTAGGGCGAAGAATATCAGTAGACATGGATTGGCTAGATAGACTAGGTTGCGAGAGTGAGGGGCAAGCTAGAGGCTTAGGGGTTATGGACCATTGAGGCAATGAAGAATAGTTAGAGAATATGGCTTCGATGGACTAGGGCCACGATAAGGAGTAAGTGAAGTTGTGATCAATGAACCAACAAGGCCACATTATGACATGGAATAGATCATATCATCTATGAGGTATTAATCCATGGATGACTTATGTTGATTACAAGTGGGTTGATGGAGGTTATATGCTTATGTGGCATCATTAACGAAGGAGATGAAATGGATTGTGCAATACAAAGGTATATTGTAGGGCACTTCATCTGGTAGCTAAATCATTAGTATGATGCTAACAAGTGGGCCTAGGGTGGGGAGAGGAAGACATGTCACCTAAATGAGTTCTGTTGCATCGATGTTTTGGTAGACAATCTATCATCAGGACATTGGATAGTTCAATAAAATATGATTTTTTGGGGTTCCTAGAATTAAGATAAAGAGATTGAAATTATGGTTCTAATACAAATCATAAAGGTTGTAGAAACAACTTGAAGCTCATAGACCACTTTATAGGTGATAATTTTGAGATTTGGCTTAGGACAATGATCGGGTTAACCAGAGTTGGCTTGCTTTTACTTTGTTTGATTAGAAGGGTGTTGTTTAGATCATTAGCTAGATTTAGGTCCTTATCAGTTGAGAGTTGAAATTAGAGTGTTTTCATTAGGTTGAAGAGGTTGTCTATCAAAGGAAGAGGATCAAAAGGTAAAGGTCTTGTGTCAAGATCAACAAAGACTTGTGATCCAAACGTTTTAACGATGATTAGGAATGATTCCAGTCATGGTCCAAGCTAGGTGTTGGTTGGGGTTCAAAGTTTGAGAGGGTTTTTGGGTAGTTTAAGTTGAAACGACCATTGGATCATGACAATAGTTGCAGTTTCTAGGAACATAGTTGGGCCATCACATGTCCTGAGTAATATACTTTCTAGAATAAATTACACATGCGATCCTCAAATTATTATACCATTCTCATCTAGGTCCCTAAATTATGAGATTTTATGTGGGGCCAATTGCCTTTTAGGTGTGATTTTTTTGAAACTGCGGGAGAAATCCTCTTTGGCCCTCTCAGTACTTGTTGGTGACTTGAAAAACTTAATGATTTTAAAAACTCTTAGGACTTGTTTGGGAGAAGAGGATTGAGGAGGCTAAAATCCATTTCTATTTAATTTGAATAGTAAGGGATTTTAGCCTCTCTCAATCTCCTCTGATCCATTTGCTCCCAAATAAGTTAGAGTTGTTCTAACTGGTTGACTGGTTCGCTAAATATGGAGAGAATTTTTTTTAAATATATTATTTAATTTGGGTCGGATGAATTGCTAACAATATTTAGATCTGCCTTAAGTGCAGTCTTACGTCAGATCGCTAAGATAACAATGTATATAAAACTCACTTGGATCTTATTTGGTTGTTTGGATATTCATGTATTTACCTTAAAATGCATATGTTGGAGTGGTTAACGTAAAATTTAAATTATGTGAAATTCTTTTTTTCTTGCTAAAAATATTCATTTTTGTTATAATCCCTCCGTCCCAAAATAATATTCGTTTTAGGGTGTTAATAGATTCATACAATATTTGATTTATGTGTATTATATATGTGTATAGATTTATTGACATCTATTTGAATATGGACACAAAATTAAAGTGCTTGTCGGGTACCGAAATTAGGGGTACCCCCACCACTCCTAATCACGGCTGGTAAACACCTTCAGAGCAAACCGTGAAGACTGACGGCTCGGGTCGAAGTCAAGGCTTCGACTACCAAGGGACGCGGTCTCACCTCGCCCGAGCCCGGCCTCGGGCGGAACAGTGGTCCCGGACGAATCCACGCCTCGCCCGAGGGTCTCCTCAGACATGAGCGCACCACTTGGCTCAACCAAAGGTAAGCCTTGTCGTGCAAGTGACTTTGGCCAAATCGCCTTACCAGCCGACCGTGTTGCATGCGCATTTAATGCTGGGGTCGCCTGACACCTTATCCTGACACGCGCGCCTCAGTCGGCAAGGTCAAAGTGACCGCAGTCACTTCGCCCTTTCACTGACCAATCTGACAGAAAAACAGCGCCGCCCGCCCCGCTCCGGCTGATGTGCCAACCACCCGGGCGAAACCGACAACAGTCGAGTTCAGCCTCGGGCGCAACAGGAAGCTCCGCCTCGCCTGACCCCAGGGCTCGGCCTCGGCCTCGACCTCGGGAGGAAATCTCCGCCTCGCCCAACCCCAGGGCTCGGCCTCGGTCTCGGCCTCGGGAAGAATCACGTCCTCGCCCGACCCTGGGTCTCGGCCCCAGCCTCGGCCTCGGAGGTGTCGCCGCCTCGCCCGATCTCAGGCTCGGATCGACCGCGCCACGAGGGATGCATCATTACCCTACTCCTAGCTAGCTCAGGCTATGAAGGAACAAGACCGGCGTCCCATCCAGCTTACCCCGGTAACAGGCGATGGTGGTTTCCTGCATGCAACCATGACGTCGGTGGTTCTCAAGCCCCCTACGGAAGCAAGGAGACGTCAGCAGGATCCATACAGCACCAACAGTTGTACTGCTACAGGGCTCAAGGCACTTCTCCGACGGCCAGATACTATCTCTACAGGACTCAAGACGTCCCCCCAACGACCACGTTGTTATCTGTACAGGACTCAGGGTACTTCCCTGCCAGCCACGTTAGCTCCCATCTACACCCCATTGTACAGCTGGGCACCTCCTTACATCTATAAAAGGGGGTGTCCAGGGCCCCACATGGGGGAAGAGGAGAGAGGGGGCGAGCATACGGATAGAGGAACGCACGGCGGGAGAAGACGAGTTGGGGCCGGACCCTCTCTCTCTCTCGCTCTCTGCTACTCGCTCTCTCTCGCCCTCGCTCTCTCGCAAGGCTTGTAACCCCTACTACGAGCACCCTGGTGCAGGATAATACAAGGCTCATTCCTCCACTTATGTTCCATCCTGCGCCAACCCATTTGGGTAGGGGCACGCAGCGACAAATTCACTCGTCGATCCAGGGACCCCCCGGGTCCGAAACACCGACAGTTGGCGCACCAGGTAGGGGCCTACTGCGTGTTAACGAACACTTTCCCGTTGAGTTCCAGATGGGTAGACTTCAGCAACCTCTTCAGCCCGGGACGGTGCTCCGCTTTTGGAGTCTCGAGTTCATGTCCCTTGACGGCAGCTACGACATGGTACTCCTCCCTCCACAGCACGACGACAACGACAGTCAACGGCTCGCCCGGCGGAGGCGACCTCCACAACGGCATCTCCCAGTGGCGGAAGAGGAACACTCCGGTCGTCCCTGCCACCCTCCTCGCCGGAGGAGGCGGAGACGGGGCAACCGTGGCCACGCAGGAGGCGGCACCTTATCGACTGTCGAACCAGAGCGAGCCGACAACGTCGGCACTCCTCCGGGAGACATGTCGGGTGTTGTCCTCGCGCCTGAGACGATGACGAGCACCGCTTCCCCGCATCAAGCCAACCCCAAGCAGACCGACGACACCAGCACCCTCGCCAAGGACCTGCTAGGCGTCACCCTCGTACCTGAGATGACGGTGCGTTCCGTCCCCGACGCGACTTCACCACCGTCCATCGACCATAAGGTACCGTCCATATTCCATCATGTTCCCTTTCGATTCAGCTTCGATTCACCTAGCGACCCTGCTATGGTGAGCGCTTTCGTAAAGGCGTATCCAAACCTTCCGGGGTACCATATGTGGTTGACCTGGGACCGATTGACAGCCATCTCAACCTCCGGACCGGCGGGTTCCGAGGAAGAGGACGACCCTGACTTCGGTTGGGATTTCTCTGGCCTCGATGATCCCGGTGCCATGCGGGGCTTCATGTCCGCAGGTGACCACTGCCTCTCCGGTTGCTCTGACGATGGCCACGGCCATAACGACGAGGGTTACAGCCCAAGTCGCAAATGTTTCCACGTCGATCAGGGAGATCACAACGAAGGCAACCACCTCGGTATGCCAGAGGTTGACAGTCCCCCTAGGCCCGCATCTCGCATTGACATCCCGCGGGAGCTAGCTGTGGTCCCAGTCCCTACAGGGGGTCGGAACACACAGCTCGAGCAAATCCGTGAGATGCAGGTCTGGGTCGACGAGGAAGCAGGGCGGCTTGTGCAGCTCCGATAGAACGTCGAGCAGGAGTGGGCAGGCCGAACACTCGCCGGAGGAGCCTGTCATCGGGCCCGGGACGTCCAGCGCCGCATCATCGACAATGCCAGGGCAGCGCTGCCCCCAGCCGTCAGCGGGTCCGGCCAGGACCTAGCTGCAGCGGCGATGCTACTTCGAACCATGCCAGAGCCATCCACCACCAAGGGACGGCGTATCCAGGGCAAACTCAAGGATCTCCTGGAAGGCGCCGCAGTTCGACGAGCCGAGAGCTCCGCCTCCCGAAGGCGAGCTGACCCCTCAGAGCATCACGCGACGTCCTCCCGATGCATGTGGGAGGCCTCGGTCCATCCCGAGCGCACACGGGATGATGCACCTGCCGCCGGGACCGCCTTGGCAACGAGCATCACCATCGCGACCATCGAGCCTGCCTCGACGAGAAGGTGCACCGAGGCTACCGTCTCAAGCGCGGGGGACGCTGCGACAGCGAGGAGGATCGGAGCCCCTCGCCCGAGCCACCCGGTCCATGAGTCTTCAGCCAGGCCATACGACGAGCGCCGTTCCCCGCCCGTTTCCGAGCCCCGACTACCATCACCAAGTACTCGGGGGAGACGAGGCCGGAGCTGTGGCTCGTGGACTATCGACTGGCTTGCCAGTTGGGAGGGGCGGACGATGACAACCTCATCATCCGTAATCTACCCCTTTTCCTCTCCGACTCCGCCCGAGCCTGGCTGGAGCATCTGCCTCCTGCGCAGATCTCCGACTGGGACGACCTGGTCAAGGCTTTCGTGGGAAATTTCCAGGGCACGTACGTGCGCCCTGGGAACTCATGGGATCTCCGAAGCTGCCGCCAGCAGCCTGGGGAATCCCTCCAAGAGTACATCTGGCGGTTTTCGAAGCAGCGCACCGAGCTGCCTAACATCACCGACTCAGACATCATTGGAGCTTTCCTCGCTGGCACCACTTGCCGAGACCTAGTGAGCAAACTGGGGCGCACGACTCCCACCAGGGCAAGCGAACTGATGGACGTCGCCACCAAGTTCACCTCGGGTTAGGAGGCGGTCGAGGCCATCTTCCGGAAAGACAAGTAGCCTTAGGGGGAGCCGAAGGAAGACGCCCCCGAGGCGTCTGCCCAGCGTGGCGCGAAGAAGAAGGCGCAAGCGAAGCACAACGCCGCTGACGCGAATCTTGTCGCTGCTGCCGAGCACAGGAACCCTCGGAAGCCCCCTGGAGGGGCCGGCGCGTTCGACAAGATGCTCAAGGAGTCGTGCCCCTATCACCAGGGTCCCGTCAAGCACACCCTTGAAGAATGTGTCATGCTCCGGCGCTACTTCCATAAGGCCAGGCCCCCGGCGGAAGATGGCAAGGGCCAAGGCAACAACAAGAAGGAGGGCAACAAGGAAGAGGAGTTCCCCGAGATCCACAACTGCTTCATGATTTACGGCGGGCAGGTGGCGAATGCCTCGGCTCGGCACCGCAAGCAGGAGCGCCGGGAGGTCTGCTCGGTAAAGGTGGTAGCGCCAGCCTACCTAGACTGGTCCAACAAGCCTATCACCTTCGACCGAGGCGACCACCCCGACTTCGTGCCAAGCCCAGGGAGGTACTCGCTCGTCATCGATCCGATCATCGGTAACGTTAGGCTCTCCAAGGTCCTCATGGACGGAGGCAGCAGCCTCAACATCATCTATGCCGAGACCCTGGGACTCTTGGGGGTTGATCGGTCTGAGGTCCGGGCCGGTGTGGCACCCTTTCCACGAGATCGCACCCGGAAAGTGTATCCTGCCCCTCGGGCGGATAGACTTGCCCATCTGCTTCGGGGCTCCCTCCAACTTCCGAAAGGAAACCCTCACCTTCGAGGTGGTCGGGTTCCGAGGGACCTACCACGCGGTGTTGGGGAGGTCGTGCTATGCCAAGTTCATGGCCGACCCCAACTACACCTACCTCAAGCTCAAGATGCCAGGCCCAAACGGGATCATCACCGTCAGATCCACGTACCGCCACGCGTACGAATGCGACGTGGAATGCGTGGAGTACGCTGAGGCCCTCGCTGAGTCCGAGGCCCTCATCGCCGACCTGGAACGCCTCTCCAAGGAGGCGCCCGACGCAAAGCGGCACGCCGGCAACTTCAAACCAGCCGAGGCAGTTAAGTCCGTCTCTCTCAACCCCAGCAGCGACGCCCACAAGAAAGTCCGGGTCGGCTTCGAGCTCGACCCCAAATAGGAAGCAGTGCTCATCGACTTTCTCCGCGCAAACGCCGAAGTTTTTGCGTGGAGTCCCTCGGACATGCCAGGCATACCAAGGGATGTTGCCGAGCACACACTGGACATCAGAGCTGGAGCCCGACCCGTGAAGCAAACCTTGCGCCGTTTTGACAAAGAAAAGTGCAGTGTCATAGGCGAGGAGATCCACAAGCTACTCACGGCAGGGTTCATCAAAGAGGTATTCCATCCCGAATGGTTAGCTAACCCTGTTCTTGTAAGGAAGAAGGATGGGAAATGGAGGATGTGCGTAGACTACACTGGTCTAAACAAAGCATGTCCGAAGGTTCCCTACCCTCTGCCTCGCATCGATCAAATTGTGGACTCCACTGCTGGGTGCGAAACCCTGTCATTCCTCGACGCCTACTCAGGCTATCACCAAATCAAGATGAAAGAGTGCGACCAGCTCGTGACTTCTTTTATCACACCTTTTGGCATGTACTGTTACACTACAATGCCATTTGGTTTGAGGAATGCAGACGCCACCTACCAGAGGTGCATGAACCATGTGTTCGGAGAACACATCGGCAAAACGGTCGAGGCTTACGTTGATGACATCGTTGTCAAGACGAAGAAAGCCTCTGACCTCCTCTCTGACCTTGAAACGACATTCAAGTGTCTGAGAGCTAAAGGCGTGAAACTCAACCCCGAGAAGTGTGTCTTAAGAGTCCCCCGAGGCATTCTCCTAGGGTTCATCGTCTCCGAGCGGGGCATAGAGGCCAACCTAGAGAAAATCGTGGCCATCACCAAGATGGGACCGATAAAAGATTTGAAAGGAGTACAGAGGGTCATGGGATGCCCTATGGCTCTGAGCCGTTTCATCTCACGCCTTAGCGAAAAAGGATTGCCCCTGTACCGCCTCTTAAGGAAGACCGAGCGCTTCACTTGGACCCCCGAGGTCGAAGAAGCCCTCGGGAACTTGAAGGCACTCCTTACAGATGCACCCATTTTAGTGCCCTCCGCTGCGGGAGAAGCTCTCTTGATCTACGTAGCCACAACCACTCAGGTGGTCAGCGCCACAGTCGTAGTTGAGAGACGAGAAGAAGGGCATACACTGCTCGTCCAGAGGCTAGTCTACTTCATCAGCGAAGCGCTTTCCGAGACCAAAATCCGCTACCCGCAGATCCAGAAGCTGCTCTACGCAGTGATTCTGACACGACGAAAGCTGCGACACTACTTCGAGTCTCACCCGATGACTATGGTGTCATCCTTTCCTCTAGGAGAGATCATCCAGTCCCGAGAGGCCTCGGGTAGGATAGCGAAATGGGCAGTGGAACTCATGGACGAAACACTTTCATTCGCCCCTCGGAAGGCCATAAAATCCCAAGTCTTGGCCGACTTCCTGGCTGAGTGGACTGACACCCAGTTACCAACGGCTCCAATCCAACCCAAGCTTTGGACCATGTACTTCGATGGGTCGCTGATGAAAACTGGAGCAGGCGCGGGCTTGCTCTTCATCTCACCCCTCGGAAAACACCTTCGCTACATGATCCGCCTTCATTTTCCAGCGTCAAACAACGTGGCCGAGTACGAAGCATTGGTTAATGGGCTGCGCATCGCCGTCGAGCTAGGGGTTCAGTGCCTCGACGCTCGTGGCGACTCGTAGCTTGTCATTGACCAAGTCATGAAGAACTCCCACTGCTACGATCGGAAGATGGAGGCCTACTGCGACGAAGTTCGACACCTAGAAGACAAGTTCTACGGTCTGGAACTCAACCACGTCGCCCAACGATTCAATGAGACTGCAGATGAGCTGGCTAAAATAGCGTCGGGGCGGACACCGGTTCCCCCGGACATCTTCTCCAGGGATATACATCAACCCTCCATCAAGATCGACGACACGCCCGAGATACCCTCGGCCAGGCCCGAGGTGCCCTCGGCCGCCGAAGGTGAGGCCCTGCGTGTCGAGGAAGAGCGGAATGGGGTCACACCGGTCCCGAACTGGCAGACCCTGTACCTGGAATATCTCCTCCGAGGAGAGCTGCCCCTCGACAAGGCCGAAGCTCGGCGACTGGCTCGGCGCGCTAGGTCATTCGTTTTGCTAGGTGATGAAAGGGAGCTCTATCACCACGGTCCATCGGGCATCCTCCAGTGATGCATCTCCATCGCCCAAGGACAAGAGCTGTTACAAGAAATACACTCGGGGGCTTGCGGCCACCATGCAGCACCTCGAGCCCTCATGGGGAATGCCTTTCGACAAGGTTTCTACTGGCCGACCGCGGTGGCCGACGCCACTAGGATTGTACGCTCCTGCCAGGGGTGTCAATTCTACGCAAAGTAGTCACGCCTGCCCGCTCAGGCCCTGCAGACGATACCCATCACCTGACCGTTTGTTGTGTGGGCTCTAGACCTCGTCAGCCCCTTGCAGAAGGCATCCGGGGGCTTCACGCACCTGCTGGTCGCCATCGACAAATTCTCCAAGTGGATCGAGGTCCGACCCTTAACCAGTATCAGGTCCGAGCAGGCGGTTGCGTTCTTCACCAATATCATCCATCGCTTTGGAGTCTCAAATTCCATCATCACCGACAATGGCACGCAGTTCACCGGGAAAAAATTCCTAGACTTCTGCGAGGACCACCACATCCGTGTGGACTGGGCCGCCGTAGCTCACCCCATGACGAATGGGCAGGTGGAGCGTGCCAACAGTATGATTTTGCAGGGACTAAAACTGAGGATCTACAACGACCTCAACAAGTTTGGCAAGCGGTGGATGAAGGAGCTACCCTCGGTGGTCTGGAGTTTGAGGACGACGCCGAGCCGGGTCATGGGCTTCACGCCGTTCTTTCTAGTCTATGGGGCCGAGGCCATCCTCCCCACGGACTTAGAATACGGTTCCCCGAGGACGAAGGCGTATGACGACCGAAGCAACCAGATCAGCCGAGAGGACTCGCTGGACTAGCTCGAAGAAGCTCGGGACGTTGCCTTACTACATTCGACGCGGTATCAGCAGTCTCTGCGACGCTACCACGCCCGAAGGGTTCGACCCCGAGGCTTCCAAGTTGGAGACTTGGTGCTTCGGCTGCGACAAGACGCCCGTGGACGCCACAAGCTTACTCCCCCCTGGGAAGGGCCATTCATCATCGCCAAGATCTTGAAGCCCGGAACATACAAGCTGGCCAACGATCAAGGCGAGGTCTACAGCAACACTTGGAACATCGAACAGCTACGTCGCTTCTACCCTTAAAATGTTTCAAGTCGTTCATGTTCCCTGTTTTTACACGCTTAAATGAAGTCTAACCGTCAAGGAAGGGTCAGCCTTGCTTCGGCCAAGCCCGACCCTCCCTCGGGGGCTAGAAGGGGGGACTCCCCCTCTGCGTCGAAATTTTCTTCGGAAAAGTTTCCTACCGAGAAAAGTTTTCTATAGAAAACAACTTTCGTGCTTTCGACTATATCGATAGCAGGGCCCTAGAAACGACGAGAGTACACGTAAGCGGCAAGGCCGATCGAGCCGAGGGACTCCTACGCCTCCGGGATATGGATACCTCACTCATCACCTTCCGCGAAAAGTAACTCACGCTCGGATAAGCGATCCTGCTACCGAACAAGTCCTAACGCTCGGGTAGAAAACGACTTTCGTGCATTTTTCGACTATATCGATAGCAGAATCCTACAAACTGGTGAGAGAGCACGTAAGCGGCAAGGCCGACCGAGCCGAGGGACTCCTACGCCTCTGGGATACGGATACCTCACTCATCACCTTCCGCGAAAAGTAACTCTCGCTTGGATAATGCGATTCTGCTGCCGACGAACAAGTCCTAAGTGCTCGAAACAAGAGGAAAGAAAATGCAGCTTTATAATCTAAATGCTAAATATGTTTAGGCCTTGGTGGCCGCAACAAACATACGCATACTCCAGACGAACTGTTCATGCAGGCTCAAACATCAGCAGGGGGAGGAGCGGCACTCTCGGCGTCGTTTCCACCCTCGGCGGAATCTGGACCAGCCTCAGACGGCGATGCAAGCAGGCACCTCGGCCAGCTGCTCCAAAGCCCCAGCCAGCCGTCCCCCGAGGATCTCAGCCCGGCTCACGGCCTCGGCAGCTTGGCTCCGGGATTGGCCCTGCTCGCAGGTGATCTGGCCAAACCCCAGCTACCGCTGTTGCACCTTCTCGGCCTGGGAAGCCGCCTGCTCCTGCACCGAGAAAGCCTCTGTCCGAGTCGACATCGCCTCTGTCCATGCCACCGCTGCCTTCAGCTTTGGCTCATCGTAGAGCAGCCGAAGGTTCTAAAACCGAGCAAGAGAGGCTTTAAGCGGCAAGGCCGACCAAGCCGAGGGACTCCTACGCCTCTAGGATACGGATACCTCACTCGTCACCTTCCGCGCAAAGCAACTCACACTCGGTTAAGTGGTTCGGACACCGACGGGCAAGTCCTAGTGCTCGAAACAGGGAAGAAACACAACTTTATACTCGAATACCCAAACGTTCAGGCCTCGACAGCCACGAAGAACAAATATATATGCTTGGGGTAACTGTGCTACATAGACTTAGACGTCGGCAGGACCCTCGGCGGTTCTCCCGGCCTACAACAAATGTCTAAGTCCTTGAGGCAGTTATATTTTGCTCAGGCAAAAACCCAGTATATTCCCATACAAACGGGACTCTGGTTCCAATCCCGCGGGTATGAACAACCTCCACACCAGGGGGCCCACGGGATAACAAACTCCAAGTGGCTCGCCGGCGACCTCTACAGCAGCAGAGACAACGACCTCCACCTCGGGCGGCTAGACAACAGCAGCGATGACCTCAGGGCAAACACTATTGCTGAAAGGCCCTCGCCCACGCCCCCACACGAGGGGCGAGGACAAGCCGTTAAGGCCGAAGAGTCAGAGGGCGCCGTCCGTGGAGATCGAACCCGCCGACACTGCACCGGCGAACAGCGGCCGCCCCAAAGCGCACCGGCAGGTCCTCACTCCCATCCTCGCCGAGGCCGTCCCAGAACACGAGTACCGCCCTCGTGGCGTACGACGTGCTGGGCGACCCCCCGACGCAGCTGACGGTGCGAGGAGGACCTAGACGTGGCCGGCCCGCGCGCGGCACGACCGCTGCCCGGGCGGAGGATGGAAAGCTGCACCCTGGCCAGGGAGCAGCAGTTCGCCTTCCCCCGCATGGCTGGAGGACGCCTCCGTAGGGCTGAAGGATGCCCTTCTCCCCCGAATGTTGGGGAAGAAAAGGGTCACCGACCCATGCGGAGGCAACCCCCCACTCGGTGCGCTCCTCCGCCTCAGCCCGGATGACGAAGATCCTTGAAGCTGAGGGCGGGGCGGAGGTCGCCGCCCGGCTTGCTTCTCCCCACCACCAGGCTGGTGATCATCCCTACGGATGACCATTGGTGAGGGAATGCAACCGGGCTGCATGACGAAAATCCTTGAAGCCGAGCGGTGGCTGAAGAGCGCCAATCTCCATGAGGCCGCGCTCCTCCAACGACAGCAAGAGCAAGGCGATGCCGGTGCACCCCATCCGGGGGCTCGAAAGGTGGAAGGGCGCAACACATGAGGGGAGAACAAAGGCATGGCCACTACCCGGGGGATCGATCCCCTTTTATAGGCAGATCTCCTCACTTGCACCCCTTAGCATCACAGGCAAAGTCTCCACCGGCGTGCTCCAGGGTTCTCCCCCTACGACACGGGGGTTGGGCCCCATACGTCGTGTGAACTGACTCGAGACGCGAGGGAGGCAAACCGCCGCACGCAAGGCATGAAACCGCCCTACGGTTATAAGCGTTCCCACATCCTCGTCGGAACCAGCGGACGAAAGGGCAAGCCGCCTCGCAGGGAGCATGCGACCGCACCACGGTTATGCACCCTTTCGGATTTGTCACTTCCGGTGGACCAGCACGAAGGCCCGGTCCCACCTACCATGCAATCGGCGCGACAGTCACTACGTGCGAGGAAACTGCACCGCCACCTGCGCCAATACCGCGTCTTCTCGACTGCGGAACCAGTGCCGCGACTCGAGGCGGCCCCGCGCGTGACCCAACAGTGCCAATTGGGTGCAGCGGTCACGGGTCAGTCAGCTGCGGGGCTAGGCACGGTGGTTGATGTGGCCAAAAGCAGACCGACAATAACTGCTGCAACAGACGGGCAGAAGCAGCGGTCAGATCACCCCTAGGCTCACGTCTTTTCCTGAAGCAGCGGGAGAGCCCTCTCCCATGGCGTAAGAGCGACGCGACCGTGCCCCGTTCCTCGAACGGCCCGCGCACGCACAACAGACGCCCCGTGAATCGCTCGTCCCGTCGCATTAACTCCTTGGCAGAGCCAGCGACACCGTTGGCAGGCGAAGCGAGCGACGTTTCACCTCTGCCATAATGGTCGCGTCAAAAAAGGTGCGCCATGATTTTTAAATTCATGTCCCTTTTCCGTTTCCTCTCTCTCTTGACACAAGGACCGAGAAAGGGGATATTTTGAAAGGGATCCTTCCCTGCGAAGGAAACGGGCCCCCGAGCCCTCCTACTGATCAGGGGTTCGAAGGCTGGCCCCTCAGAAGGGTTCGACAGCCACCCCAGAGCACCCGGACTCCGCGCCCATTACTGATCAGGGGTTCGAAGGCTGGCCCCTCGGAAGGGTTCGACAGCCACCCCAGAGCACTCGGGCTCCACGCCCATTACTGATCAGGGGTTCGAAGGTTGGCCCCTCGATAGGGTTCGACAGCCGCCCCAGAACGCGCAGAGTGAGGGATGACCCTGGGTACGTCCGATACATGGCCGAGGCTCGGGCTACGCTCCCGAGATACCCTAGGACATTTCCGAGACCAGCGGGAACGACTCGTAATGGAATCCCACCGGAGGGAGGCATCGAGCCCTCGGACCCTGTCGAAAAGGGTCCGAGTCCAGCGAATCACCTGCAGGTACTTTTGGAGCGCGCCTCTGGGCTACTAGCCGACCCTTAACGAATGGGGCACAGGCGTCCACTCGGATCACCCGTTAGCAACTCACCGGAAACGCCATGATCGGTGCCCTCCGAGGGTAACATGGCGCTTCCCCCTCTTCCTCCTTGCGGAAAGGTGACGAAGGGGCGTATAATAAAAGTCGAGACAGTCCTTGATCGTCCTCTCGCTTCGTGCAGAGGCTCGGGGGCTGCTCTCACACCCGGTTGCGGCCAAACTATTGACAGCGTCAACAAACCAGCTCAAAAACTCGGAACCTGATCGAGCACCCGGGCTACGGCCAGGCCGCATAAGGGAACAACAGGACTGGCCGAGGCATCACGAAAAGCGTTAAGACCTCAGAGGAGTCAAACCACTCCTCCGAGGCCTCGGGGGCTACACCCGGCGGGAGCGCTCGCGCGCACCTGTCGGAACAAAGTATAACCGAGAAAAGCCGGTCCCCTCACCAAGAATGCGGTAGAGCCTCGAAGCGAGCATCACCACTCCCCTCGAGGCTCGGGGGCTACTGTCAGGTACCGAAATTAGGGGTACCCCCACCACTCCTAATCACGGCTAGTAAACACCTTCAGAGCAAACCGTGAAGACTGACGGCTCGGGTCGAAGTCAAGGCTTCGACTACCAAGGGACGTGGTCTCACCTCGCCCGAGCCCGGCCTCAGGCGGAACAGTGGTCCCAGACGAATCCACGCCTCGCCTGAGGGTCTCCTCAGACATGAGCGCACCACTCGGCTCAGCCAAAGGCAAGCCTTGTCGTGCAAGCGACTTTGGCCAAATCGGCTTACCAGCCGACCGTGTTGCATGCGCATTTAATGCTGGGGTCGCCTGACACCTTATCCTGACACGCGCGCCTCAGTCGGCAAGGTCGAAGTGACCGTAGTCACTTCGCCCTTTCACTGACCGATCTGACAGAAAAACAGCGCCGCCCGCCCCGCTCCGGCTAATGTGCCAACCACCCAGGCGAAACCGACAACGGTCGAGTTCAGCCTCAGGCGCAACAGGAAGCTCCGCCTCGCCCGACCCCAGGGCTCGGCCTCGGCCTCGGCCTCGGGAGGAAATCTCCGCCTCGCCCGACCCCAGGGCTCGGCCTCGGGAAGAATCACGTCCTCGCCCGACCCTGGGTCTCGGCCCCAGCCTCGGCCTCGGAGGAGTCGCCGCCTCGCCCGACCTCAGGCTCGAATCGACCGCGCCACGAGGGATGCATCATTACCCTACTCCTAGCTAGCTCATGCTACGAAGGAACAAGACCGGCGTCCCATCCAGCTTACCCCGGTAACAGGCGATGGTGGTTTCCTGCATGCAACCATGACGTCGGTGGTTCTCAAGCCCCCTACGGAAGCAAGGAGACGTCAGCAGGATCCATACAGCACCAACAGCTATACTGCTACAGGGCTCAAGGCACTTCTCCGACGGCCACGATACTATCTCTACAGGACTCGAGACGTCCCCCCAACGGCCACGTTGTTATCTGTACAGGACTCAGGGCACTTCCCTGCCAGCCACGTTAGCTCCCAGCTACACCCCCATTGTACAGCTGGGCACCTCCTTACATCTATAAAAGGGGGTGTCCAGGGCCCCAAGGGGGGAAGAGGAGAGAGGGGACGAGCATACGGACAGAGGAACGCACGGCAGGAGAAGACGAGATGGGGCCGGACCCTCTCTCTCTCGCTCTCTCTCGCCCTCGCTCTCTCGCAAGGCTTGTAACCCCTACTACGAGCACCCTGGTGCAGGATAATACAAGGCTCATTCATCCACTTGTGTTCCATCCCGCGCCAACCCATCTGGGCAGGGGCACGCAGCGACAAATTCACTCGTCGGTCCAGGGACCCCTCCGCGTCCGAAACGCCGACAGTGCTAAAACGACTAATATATTGAGACGGATGGAGTAATTTATAAGTTATTTTTTAAACTTTTAGATATATAACTTTTGATGTACACCTAAATACATATAAAGCTATAGATATGAAACAAATTTAAACGAATTACAACTTGAAACTGAGAGAGTATGACGAAATTCGTTAAAAATCGACATGGAACTTCCTTTAGATGGACGTTAAAAAAATTATACACGTGTTTAATGTAAGGTTTCTCTACGGGACTTATGGGCTGTTAGTTAACATGGCCCATTCAGTTGAAAGTGAAGTGATGCGGTCAACTGGGCCAACTCTAGTAGAAGTTGACCGAGGCCTGGTAGGTGCTGCCGAACTGCCAGTTCGCCGGCGCCACGTTATACGCCACAACGACCTTGCCGTCGTCCGTCTGCACCTTGAACGACAGGGCCTTTCCGGTGAGATAGGCCCCGCTCTGCCAGTTCTCCCCCCAGTTGCGGCTCATGGTGAGCCAGTCCGTGCCGGTTCCCATGACCCACGCCGCGGCCACCGCGCCGGCGCCGGCGACGTTGGTAATGGTCACAAGCTCGAAGTAGTCGTGCCCGCTGATGCCGAACCTGATCCCGCCGGACCGCTGGCACGGGACCCGGCGGTAGTTGACCGGGATGATGCCGGCCTGGTACACGCCAATGGTCTCCCAGGCCGGCTGTGACATGTCGAAGTGCTGCCGCGGCGAGTTGCACCACCCGTCCGCGTCGCCGTAGTTGGGCGGGCAGAAGTTGGTGGCCGTGACGGCGACGGACGGCGACCCCGGCTTGCAGTACTGCGTCCGCGACATGTCGCAGGTGACGAGGTAGCACGCGCCGCAGGAGGCGCCGTCGCCGTAGAGCGCCGTGCTCAGCGCCGTCGTCTGCGTCCCGTACCCGGCGCTGTACAAGTCGCCGTACCCGCACGACCCGCCTGCGCATGCCACGCGCACGGCGCACGACAAGTACAAGCATCAGTGCGTGCGACGAACGCGTGGGCCAGAGTTGGCAAGAAAGTGGTCAGTCGGTGGACGTGTTACCCATGGTGCCGGACGCGTCGCTCCCGCCGTAGAACGTTGCGGTGGCCGGCGTCCAGTACTGCTGCGCCACTGCGCCGTCGAGCAGAGACAGAGAGGCGCACAAGCTGAGCAGCAAGAGCAGCAGCGCCTTCTCCATCGTCTCGCACACTAGGACGCTGTCTGCCAAGCCAGATCACTTGCAGTCTGTTGTGACTGATGCACACTGTCTTCTCTTCCGGCTGTCAGGCTGTGTAGTAGTTAGTACTTATAAGCTTGCAACTGCGGCCGGCGAGCCGACGGTTGGACGACGACAGCAGGGGTGATCATGAACGTTGCATGTGGCTTCCCTGATTACAAACGGATCAAATCGTATCATTGCTCAAGGGTCACGATTATGCAGTAGTATATATAAATACATGCAGATGATGCTGGCTGATTATCCATGAAGACAGCCAATGGATGAGTTAATTCAACCGATAAATCTACGCGATGTGACATTTCTTCCTCCGCCTGAATTATGGTCTTGTGAGTTGTCCACGGTGACTCATGAAGAGAGAGTTTGATCTCATGTTCTCCAAGGTCACGAGCTGCCACCCTACACTTGGTAGAACTCTGCTCGTGATCCTATCATTTTCGCGTAGCTCAGGCGAGTTCAGGATATGCTCAGTTCCAGTTGTTTGACCTCAATCATTAGCCCCAAATAATAAGGTTTTGCTTCGTGAATCGTGAATTAATCCAGGCGCCACTCCATGATGTTCTCCGCATAAGAATATGTTGCGTAGAGTCTACTACGTTCTCGGGTCGTTGGGTCTTGGCCAATCATAATTAAAATTAAAGAACAGCGATAACAAAACCATGCTCAGATGGTAAATTTATAACAGTAGTTGTTTTTATTAAAATATAGGTAATTCTTGTAATAATATAATACGGTTTAAATACAAAACCCCTCAAGATGATTGGGTTAGTAATAAAGCAGACTTGCCTGAAGCACTCGGCAAGCCTCAAAAACACTAGGTAACTGTTTGCCGAGTGTGACACTCGGCAAAAAAGTCTCGGTGAACTGTACATCGGCAACGACTTCTTTGTTGAGTATTTTTTGTCGGACACTCGACAAGAATTTGTCGAGTGCCACTTAGTTCTCGACAAATAAAAGTCGCCGTCATGGTGCCAGGTGACGATGATGGAGACTTTGCTAAGTTCCACCGTGACACTCGACAAATGCTCCCTCTTCGCCGGGTGTCTTCTGTACCATCCCTCGGAAAAGAAGCCCCCCGTGGGCCCTTTTGCCAGGCACTCGGCAAAGACTCCATCACTACATATGATATCATGACATGTCGACAAGTTTTATGATTTCCTGATTTTGTGTGTTTTATACAATTTTAAAACAACTAGATGGCAAGTTCACGGTTTTGTCTCGTAAGCATGGTGCTCGAAAATTTCGAGCTGCTCCTGAAATAGACCGTAACTTGTGTTAAATAATATGAATATCATTTTTGCATTCACAATTTTTATTTTTCAAGCGACTTACAATTCAAATCCAAATTATCCGAGGAAATTCAACTAAACGAATAAAATTTAATAGTTAGCAAACACTTTTATAATTGTGCTAAAATTGAACATGTAGGTCTATATATTGTAGGAACACACCACAAAAAGTTTGGTGGGAAAAAGGAAAAACATGAAAATATACTTTGTCTAGTGTCAAGAAAGACACTCAGCAAAATATGGATTTGCGAGTGTTTGCAAGGTGACACTCGACAAAGAAGTTATTTTACCGAGTGTCAATGCCTGACACTCAGCAAAGTTAACGGCCATCAACTACAGACGGCTGCTAACGGCCCTTTCTTGAGCGTCTCGTTTCTCCGAGAGTTTGACATTTGACAAAGGAGGCTTTGCCGAGTGTCTTTCTGTGCCAAGCGTCTCAGTTTCGGTAAAGGAGGTCGTTGCCGAGATTCTTATTTCGTTGGAGTGACACTCGACAAAGTATACTTTGCCGAGTGCCTGATAAAATATACTCGGCAAAAAGCCAAATTTCGGTAGTGCTTTTACTTTTGTTCGTTTTTTTCAAATCAAATTTGTTATCTTCCTATTTGGCCCATAAAACAAGGCACTATATTCGCCAGGATGACTTAGGGGGTGTTTGGTTACACCCCGCTAAAATTTAGCCCCTGTCCCATCGAATGTTTGAACCTCCGTTCCGGGTATTAAATGTAGTCGGATTATAAAACTAATTTGTCAGCCGAAGATTAAAAGACGAGACGAATCTAGTCCAGTTGGTTGGGTCTATATTTCATACTCCTATTTAAAAGTCAAACGCTTGATGTGACCCGGGCTAAACTTTAGAAGGAGCAACCAAACACCCCCTTAGAAAGTAATAAATTAACATAAAATAAAGAAAAATAATCACCAATGAATTTTATGATGATTGAACGATTTAGATTAAACAAAAAAAGTCAATTCCCGGTATATAAAATTTTAAGACTAATAAAAAAGAACCTACAACATTGAGTATTATGATCTAATGTCTTAGATTAAATCAAAGAGTCAATGTATAATACAATTTTGAGATTTTAAAAAATAGAAAATAGTGTGCATTCTTGGATTATGTAATGATTGATATATATATATATATATATATATTGTTGAAAACTTGTTATCAAATGCTATGAGTTAAGAACAAGACAACATAAAATGTAATGATCCTCAGACGAAGGGCATGAAGGTCTAACCTCCATCATCGCAGCATATGTTAATAAAAGAAGAAGCATAGGAAACATAAGAAACAATATGAATAATCATATGATATTATTTACTATCTCTTCTTCATATTATTATGGATAAACAAAAACAATATTGAATTACATTTGTACCTTCGGCTTGACAGAAGGTAAAAGTCCAAGCGTGACGCACGAGCAAATACAAGTCGACGTGAACAGTACAGAGGTACTGTTCATCTATTTATAGGCACAGGGCGCAGCCTGTGTAAAATTACATTTATGTCCTTTATGTTTACTATTTACTAAAGGACAATTCAACGAGGACTAGATAGCCTTTCCCCTTTAAGTCGGTTTCTTTTCTTGCCGCTGAGCCGAAGCTCCTTTGCGCGTAGCTTCGGAGCAGCATCAACCTTCATCTCGATCAAACTTTTTGTATTGTGTACAATTTTATTCCGAGTCCGAAAGTACCTATACATACATTGCACTTGGGAAACATTGTTAAATCATGTTTTTGAGGACCTTCGGAAGACGAAGGCCCCCAACAGTAGCCCCTCGCAGTATTAATTTGTTATAACAACGAATTCAGACTGCGACATAAACGAAGGCCTTAAGCCGAAGGTCTGAAAAAACACCTTCCCTTTGCTAGAATAGCAATAGCCAATGACAGATGGGGCCCACCAAGTTGCAACGCAATGGGCGTATAAATATGAGTCACAGCGACAGCATTTGACATGCCGTTTGCAACATTTGTATTATTGTCTCAAACTTTTTAGCTCTTGCTCACTAGCTCTCGCCTGATATTTAAGATTTTTCAAGCTTCGGTTTAAGAATGTGCTTTCACCATGTCTGGGGAGAAGATGACTGAGGAAAAGAAAATGACTACGGAAACGAAGTTGTTTGAGGAAAAGAAGACCGTGGATCCTTTTATCGCCGGGTTTGTTGAATCTATGTCGAAAACAAACACAGAGAAGATTACTAAAGAGATTCTAGAGGGTTTCTCTGAAGATACTGATGATAGTGATAGTTATGATGTGGAGAGTGGAGACGAAGATTCTGAAGACCGGCCCTGGCGACCAAGCCATACTGTCTTCGGAAAATCAACTATTAAACAGAGTCATCTTGACAACATGAGAGGGAGGTACTTTCGTGATATGTCTATCGTAAGAGCTGGCGGAGACAATACTGCCCTTGCCCCTGAGGAAAATGAAGTTGTTATCTACCGAAGCTTTTTAAGGCTGGTCTTCGGTTTCCTTTGAGCAAGTTTGTGGTTGAAGTGCTAAAGATATACCAGATCTTCCTTCATCAGATCACCCCCGAAGCTATAATGAGGATGGGGATTTTTGTCTGGGTTGTAAGGAGTCAAGGGCTAGAGCCAAGCGCGAAGTGTTTCTGCAGTATGCACGAACTTTTATATGAGACGAAGGCTACTAGTAAGGAACAGTATCACAACAAATTCGGTTGTTATGGATTTATTGCTCGCCCTAATGCAAGCCACTCAGTGCCAACATTCCATAAAAGGTGGTCCGGGGCTTGGATGGAGGAGTGGTTTTACATTAAGAATGATTTAAAGGCAAGGGAAGACATCAAGGGAATCATTCAGCGCCCCATCTGGTCTCGCTTCAGTCTCCGAAGGCCAAAGGTGGAAATTGATGATGCTGTTGAAGCATGCCAGAGAGCTTTTAGCACTGTTTGTGCCTTCATTGGCACAAGGGATTTGATTCAAGAGCATATAGCCTTCAGGGTATGGCCACTTGTGGAGAATTGGGAAATGCCGAAGGAGACCACCGCCCACTCTAGTGAAGGTGGTCTGGTCCGACTGAAGTATACCTTCAGATTTAGGGAGAAGTTTGATGAGCCAAATGACGATTGGCTAAAGTGTATAGAAGCTATTAGTGATGATCTACTTGGAGCATACTCCAAGGCCGAAGATAATGCTTTGTCCGCAGCATTTGGAGGCTGGGGGTAAGAAAAGATTAAACAGGGTATTCGATGCTATTGGCTTCGTATACCCTGATTACCGCTATCCACTGCGAGGGCAAGAGAAGAAGAGGAAGGCTGCCGCTTCGGCCACCACAGTCGTGCCGAAGAGCCAAAAGTTGAAGGTTTTGACCCACCCGCCGCGATACATTGAACCGGCCAAGGTACCTGAACTTGGCGAAGGGCCCTCTTCAGCTGCCAAAGCAAGGAAGACTGCTTCGATTGTGCAGAGCGTTGAAGAGCCGACTGTAGTGTCGAAGGTGCCTATAGTCGGGCCAGCTGAAGCAAAAAATTATAAGACCAAAGAGCCACAGGTGGAGAAAGTAGTAAAAAAGCCAGAAATTCTAAGCCTAGCAGCAGAGGCAAAACTGCCGAAGGTGCAAAAGGCTTCTGCCGCAACTCCCAAGAGGAGGAGAATGGCCAACGTGCTAGATGCTGTGCTGGAGACTATAAAGGCCTTGAGCCCTGCTCCTACAAAGAAGATTGCTGAAGGAGTCAAAACGCAAGCCGAAGCTAAAACTGGGCAAGCAGAAACCGAAGCTACACAAGCTCTGCAAGCTCAGGATGAAGCCGAAGCTGGGCCCTCAATGCTCGTCGCAATGAAGCCTGCCGCGCCTGAGGAAAAAACAGCAGGACATATTGCACCTGAAGTTCCTACCCCCGAAGCTTCAATCGAAACTGTTGACTACATCATTCGACATGCTTCGGAGAAGAAATTGTCCGAAGATGAGATCGCGGAAGCAAGGCATTATGCTCAAAAACTGAAATATCCAAAAGGATCCTTAGTTTTTAACGGGAGTAATGAAGATGATTTCTTATACTGTCTCCCGGACAACAAAGAAATATCTGTTTACCGAGAGATAGGTAGAAGCATTGCTGACAGCCTTGCATACAACAGTATGAAGGTATAGAAGTTAACTTTGCATTTGAGAATGAAGTATTTTATTTGTCATACTCAATTCTTTCCTCCTCTTGCAGGGCTTAATTCTTAGTAATGCCCTTAGGGTGTAGAAAAATATTGAAGACGAAGGCTATAAGATAGCCCTTAATAACCTTCGTTCATAAGTGATTGAACTAAGAAACGAAGGTTTAGAAAATGATAAAATTTTGATTTCTTTGGTAAATAAAGTGAAGGAGGACGAAGCTAACTATAAAGCTCAGCTTGAAGCCTAGAAAGCAGAAATTGAAGACCTTTGCAAACAGCTCGCCGAAGCTAAAGAAAATTGCGCACTCGCACAGGTCGACCGAGAGATTAGTGAGTACTGGAAAATTATCTAGAGAAAAATGTTGAAGAACTTCACCAATCCAAGGAAAGGTGTTTCGAGAAATCCTTGGATTGCGTGAAGAAATTGAAGACTAGCTTCGCCAAAGTGGGTGCGTACTCTGCCGAAGAAAACATCGTGCGAGACGACCTCGAAGGCGTTATTGAATGATTAAGTGGAGAAGCGGAAACCTTCGAAGAAATTCTAAGTGATCGCGGGGATGTCTGCGCATTTTCCGGTGCGCGGGGGATTTTATCCATCTTGGAGAAGGCCGAATGCGATCATATTAAATCCATAGCCCGGGCCGAAGCCGCCTTTTTCGTGGACGATACGAAGGATCCTTCAGCTGAAGCAACTTTGATGGACGGAAAATTCTATAATGAAATCTGGGTGAATGGTGGGCGAGAGATGGCCCATGAAATTATAAAAAAGAGTGAAAAAGACACCCACGACGCCCGGGCAGAAGCAAAGCGAGCTGAAGAAGCTGCAGAACGCGAAAGGCGTATAGGTATTAAATCTTGATTATCTAGCTTCGTTACTTTTCTTTAAGGCTTCGAACTTACGTGTTTACCTATTACAGCTGAACAGTCCCCGCCACCAGAGCCATATGATCCCCTAGCTGATCCAGAGATGAAGAAATCATTGGATATCATAAGCACGGCTGAATCCATCGTTGACGAAGTCATCAACAAATTACTGAACGAAATTGCCGAAAAAGTCCTTAAAGAGGAATAGACCTTATTGTAATAATCATTTTGAGAAGCCTGATGTGTAAAACAATTGAAGAAAGATTAGATCTCTTTGGTAACAGAACTATGTAATGTCTGAAGCATGTAATATTGAAACAAATATGTAAATTATTGTAATTTATTTCTTTGCGATGCATAAAATTTACGCACATACCATTTTTGAGCCTTCGGCGAAAAAACACCTTCCCTTCTTTTCATGCTTCGTAAAGAAAAAGATCCTTTCTTATGACAAGGCTCTTGAAACTGTATTTCCCGAATCTTTCTTCGTGCCTTAGCACATTTTCAATTTGACGAAGCATTTACTGAAGATTGGCTTTGTATTCAATTCTTGTGTCGGTAATGCAATAAGATGTATGATGTAATGCTATGCGAAATGATGTGATGATATGATGCAAAATGATGAGGATGCTGAAGATATACAACCACATACCCACACGAACACACAAGCTCTGCATCCCCTTAGGAACGTCTTTTGAGCTTCTTCACCTTCTATTTCGATGATATAAGTTCTGCATCTCCTTATGAATGTCTTTTGAACTTCTCCGCCTTCTATTTCGGCGGTATAAGTTCTGAATCCCCTAAGGAACGTCTTTTGAACTTCTTTGCCTTCTATTTTCGGCAGTATTTGGCTCTGCATTCCCTTTGGAACGACTTTTGAGCAGAAAACTTACGCTGCGTTCGCTTAAGAACGACTTTTGTAACTTCAGCAATTTTGGCTCTGTATTCCCTTAGGAACGGCTTTCGAGCACAAAACTTACGTTGCGCTCCCTTAGGAACGACTTTTGTAGCTTCGTCAATTTCGGCTCTGCGTTCCCTTAGGAACGACTTTTGTAGCTTCGTCAATTTTAGCTCTGCGTTTCCTTAAGAACGACTTTTGTAGCTTCGTGATTCTATGAAGGAGATATATTTCATTCCGATAGAAACAAAATCATTACAAGAAATTAAATCTAAGTTTTCATTGCTTGTTCCTTATTCAAAAAAGCAAAACTAAGCTGGAAGATAGAAATATTTAGGAAGAAGGATACTGGTCAGTATTTGTGCTTTGATTCTGGTACAGTACTGTTGACTGTATGAGCTTCGAACTCCTCCCTGAAGTCACGTTGTTGCTGTTGGCGCCCTTCTGGCTACTGGCTTCGGGAATAAGTAGGTTGTAGTGGAGGTGGCGGTGGAAGCTGAGGCCAAGAAGCCTGTGAATGGCTTGCCGAAGCGACAGAGGCTGCAGGTTGATTGCCCACGTATTCTGGTATGTAAGGAGAGTGGCACGAAGCAGTGTGTAAGACCTGCTTCGGCTGACTCTGCCGAGCTTTTGCTTCGACAATCTCTTTTTGCTTCAGTATGGTGATTTGGCACGTTCTTGTAGTATGGCCCTTGTTCTCACCATAAAATAAACAATAAATTTTCCTAGGTTGATCCTCATATCTTCCTCCGAAGCCCCTGCCGCCTCTGCTCCTTGGAGCTGGTGGCCTAAAGAAGCTTTGCTGCTGTCCTGAAGACTGTGGCCTTTGAAGGTGGCTTCCTTTGTCATCATTCTAATTAGAGCTGTAGATTGATCTGACATGCCTAGTGTGGATTCTTCCTCTGAAGCCCCTAGTCATCTCAGAGAATCTATAAGCTTCCTCCCTTCTTTGGCGGAAGTCGTTGTCAGCCCAGATGTATTCATCCATTTTCTGAAGCAGCTTCTCCAGAGTTTGGGGGGCTTCCTGGCAAAGTATTGAGCAGTGGGTCCTGGCCGAAGACCCTTGATCATGGCCTCAATGACAATTTCATTGGGCACTATGGGCGCTTGTGCTCTTAGTCGCAAGAACCTTCGGACATATGCCTGAAGATATTCCTCATGGTCTTGTGTGCACTGGAACAAGGCCTGAGCTATGATTGGCTTTATCTAAAAGCCTTGAAAACTGGTAACCAGCATGTCCTTGAGCTTCTGCCATGACGAAGGACTTTGACATGACAGCTACATTGCCTCCGTATGAGGATATTGTTGCCTCATAGCTAATCAAGAATTGCTTTGGGTCTAAGTGCCCATCGTACATGGGTAGCTGGGGTGGCTTGTAGGATTGTAGCCATGGAATAGCCTGCAATTCTGCTGCCAGAGGAGAAGCATCATCAAAAGTAAAGGTACCATGATTAAAATCATCGTACCATTCATCTTTGTTGAATGAGCCCTCTTGACGAAGCTCCCTATGTTGGGGCCTTCGGTCATGGTCATCTAGAGTAAGATGACGCACTTCCTCAGTAGCTTCATCAATCTTCCTTTGAAGGTCGGCCAGCCGAGCCATCTTTTCCTTTTTCCTTTGCACTTGTTGATGGATGATTTCCATGTCCCTGATCTCCTAGTCCAACTCCTCCTCCTGAAGTGTTGGATTGGTGGCCTTTCTCTTTTGGCTTCTGGCCTCTCGGAGAGAGAGAGTCTCCTGGTTTGTGTCCAATGGCTGCAGTGCAGCCCCTGGCGCTGTTATCTTCTTCGACGGCATGACAAAGGTTGATGCTTTGCCGAAGATTGTGGAAGTGAGTACACTGGAGGTGGGCGTCAATGTTGGGAACTTGTTCTCAAATGCTATGAGTTAAGAACAAGGCAACATAAAATATTAAGTGTTAATACCCTTCGTCCTTCGAAGCATTATCTCCCTTAGGATATAATGATCCTCAAACGAAGGGCATGAAGGTCTAACCTTCATCATCGCAACATATGTTAATAAAAGAAGAAGCATAGGAAACATAAGAAACAACATGAATAATCATATGATATTATTTACTATCTCTTCTTCATATTATTATGAATAAACAGAAACAATATTAAATTACATTTGTACCTTCGGCTTGACAGAAGGTAAAAGTGCAAGCGTGACGCACGAGCAAATTCAAGTCGGCATGAACAGTACAGGGGTACTGTTCATCTATTTATAGGCACAGGGCGCAGCCTGTGTAAAATTACATCTATGTCCTTTATGTTTACTATTTACTCAAGGACAAATCAACGAGGACTAGATAGCCTTTTCCCCTTTAAGTTGGTTCCTTCTCTTGCCGCTGAGCCGAAGCTCTTTTCCGCGTAGCTTCGGAGCAGCATCAACCTTCGTCTCGATCAAACTTTTTGTATTGTGTATAATTTTATTCCGAGTCCGAAGGTACCTGTACATACATTGCACTTGGGAAACATTGTTAAATCATGTTTTTGAGGACCTTCGGAAGACGAAGGCCCCCAACATATATATATATATAATCAAAGAGCCAATGTATTATAAAATTAAGAGATTAAAAAACAATACAACATACACCATCGCATTCATTTGAGGATTTAATGCTTAGATTAAACAAAGAGTCCATGCCTAATACAATTAATGGATAGCAAATTTACAAATAAAAATAATAAGTTGATTCCATACAAGTTGACAATAAAAATAACTAAATACAAATCCCATGACACAGTTGGTAAAGGAAAAAAATATAATAAACCTCCAAAGCTCATGGAAAAGTCAAGGACATCATTCGGGTATTTCTTCCCGTGCCAGAAGCTGGTCACGAGTGGGTAACAGATCTGATCACATCACACTAGCACGGTGTGGTAGTGACATGGGTAGCTTCCTGAAATCAACACATCACTAGTGTGAGATCCACATCTTTTCTTTGGAAGGCCTAATAATGATATGGCCGACTATCGTCAGCTCGAGGCTCTAGTGGCTCCAATAGACAATTGGAACATTATGATGAGTCCGATGATAGTTTAAGATAAAAAATAGAGATGGTCTAAAAGACAATTGGAACATTATAACAAGTCCACAGTAGAATGTACAAGATGGTCTAAAAGACAAATGTTGAAGTAGTAATATGATACAATGTATTGTCATGCCCGAATTTAGCAACAAAGATGAGTACATTGTAGCTTCAGAAGCTACAAAGGAAGTTGTATGGCTTAGAAAGTTTGTTTTTGTGTTGGGTGTGGTCTATAGCCACTCTAGTTTGATAGACCTCTATTGTGGTAATAATGGTGCTATAGCACAAGCAAAGGATCCAAGGCTACACCAAAAATACAAGCATATACTGTGACACCTAATTTGAGATATCATCAGTCGAGGAAATGTGAAGATATGCAAGGTACACACTGACCTAAACATGCAAATTAGGTGTCACAGCAGGAGGAACACACAAGAGCAATGGGCATGAGATGCCGACAAAATTAACTCTAGTGTTAGTGGGAGGCTTATGATGATGTGTAATCATATCAACATTTGTGATTTACATGTTTTATTCGTACGTTCCATTACATTTTCATTATTTGCAGTTAATGAATGTGTGCTTTGTTAGTGAACCTACATGATTTGACTTGAAGACGTACTAAATGTGATTCTCAACTTCTATTCATCACGTGGGACTATGACATAGAGATAAGTTGGTACATGTGTCATGGTTCACAGGTCATAGTGATATTGGATATCACACCAACAATATATACATGTCTTAGGAATGTAGTGTTGAATCAAACCATTATGAGATGCCACCAATGCGGTGTTATCGGTTTATCTCGAAATGACACACATACTTCTATCGTTAGACTTAAGATCGACATGGAGTCTAGGATTGCGTAAGTCATATTTTGAAGCTACCAAATGCTACTCCATAACTAGGTAGTTATAAAAGTAGTTTTTAGGTATGTTCTAAAATAAGTTGCAGGGTGCGTCGTGTCAAGATGGAATCTGTCGTTCCTTCTTTAGGGAGAGATACCTCTAGACCATCTTGATGTGTTAGAACTGAAAGTGCATGGCCATGATTTGACTAATGGTTAGTTGATGAAATTAGTTCTACAAAGAGCAAGATATGGCCGAGTTGATGAGGGTAGCACTTGACTCGTCTTGTACTTGGCTAGATGTTGTGTGGCATAAAGACATAGTATTGGCTAGTGTCATAGGTTTTGCAAGATATGTTTTCATGAACTTTTGGAAGTTAGTATACCTTGCTAGAGGCCAATGCTAATTATTAATCAGAAACAGTTCCTAGGGCATAGCCGTTGGTTGCATAAACCTACAAAGTCACACATTTAAAGGGTTAGAACTCAAAGATAATTGTATAGTTTACTCTAGTGCATGTGGAAGAATGTTGGATATATGCCCTAGAGATAACTGAAATGGATCCTTTATTAGGCTCAGATGGGATAGTCCATGAGGCTTTTAGAGTTCTAATAGGATAGTGTCGATAGCCTATAAGTAACACCTATATAATAAGGGGAGGGAGCATTTAGGGTTGAGTTAGAAATAATCCACCTACCACTTCAATACTCGTGGTGACTGTTTATGTGAACAGTAGCTCGCTATAGTCCCTCCTCCACCTCACTCCTAGATCACGGCTATAGTGAGGTGCTAGAATATCTACGTGTGGTTTTGGTATGCCTTGAACGCCTGGACTGTTATGGAGATGATGTTATTTTACACACTACATCATACGTCAACTTCCCATTGTCGACTACATATAATCTACTACGCATGCTTGATCAAGTAGTCTTCTATTGTGTTGCATGATATAGGAAGGTATAATATCTATGATCATCTACACTTACGAGAATCCTGTTTTATGCGATTAATCTTGTTACGTATAGCATACCACGTTTTCCAATATGAAATGGGAGAGAACTAGTCTAATCAAACAAAGAAACAAGATCAATTGCAAAAAAAAAAAGATATCTTCAAGTAAGGAATACCAATTTTAATAATGAGAAAAATCTAGCTAGCAGTCACGCTATATTTTTGTATGTCATTTTGCTTAGTTTTTTTAATTAAATAATTAGTGTAATTTGTTCTGTGGAGGTTTCAACGAGTTCCCATGTGATTGGAAGAGTTTGAGCACAATGATTTGCATAAGAGAAAGGGATAAGATAAAAGATTTGCCGGTGCAAACGAATTGTCCTAGATCATTCTTCAGTTCAGACTAGTTATTTCAGAGGCCACTTCCGGCGTACGTGGCAGTAAGATACTGTCCCTGGGAAACAATCAAACCATGCAGATCAGCAAATATGGAAGCAAGCTCAACGATGACCAGATCCTGGTACGTAAGCTCGTTAAACAAATGATTGTGCTAATAGTAGGGCATATATTAAATATAAGAATGTTCTCCAGACCTGCAGCGTATTAATTCTGCTGCAGGTTGTTACACCCGCCGACCACAACACGGAATTAGCATTGCATTTGACACGATTGATCGCATGTCAGAAACAGAATCATCACAAGGCAAACAATAATCGGACCAACCAATGAACCAATGCATGGCAGGCTGGCAGCAACATCAATCAGTGACTGAGAGAGAGAGACACTCACTACCGGAATCGCGTTCTTTGCCGAGTGTCTAAGACACTCGGCAAAGGCTATTTTACACTCGGCAAAGGCTTTGCCGAGTGTAACACTCGGCAAAGAACACTCGGCAAAGATTTCATCGGCAAAGGGTTCTTTGCCGAGTGCTTTTTTTCGGACACTCGGCAAAGACTTTGCCGAGTGTCAAAAAGCACTCGGCAAAGAAAAACACTCGGCAAATTAAGAATCGAATTTTTTTTAAAAAAAACAGCAAAACATTTTTTAAATTCTAGGAACAACTCTCCAACCCTACCCTATTACCTTACCTGTTGCCCTATCATTTTTCACTATTATTTTAAATCAAACTTATATGTTTTGTAAATGGTGAGATTCGAACTCGCAACCTCTCTCTCGCGCATACCCTCCTATACCACTACACTACTACACCAATTATGTTTATATTACGTTTCCATTCCCCATGTACTATAACAAATCGAGAGTAATTTGATTATTTAAGGCACTAAATGAGTTCATTTGAAAATGTGACCAACTATAAAGTTGCATAACTTTTTGAGATCTAAAAGTTTTATTTTAATAGTTTCTACATCCGAGACCGTTTTTAAAATTTGAATTTTAAATTTAAAAACTTCACATGAAATTTTCAATGATAAGATGATTTCAAATCAAAAAATTGTCAACTACAAAGTTTCATTACATTTCAAGACCTACAACTTTTATTTTGGTGGTTTTTTCCATCCGAGACAGTTTGAAAAATTCAAATTTCACAATTCAAATATAGTTTTGCATAACAAGATGATTTCAAACTAAAACATTGTCAACTACAAAGTTTCATAACTCTTCAATACCTACAACTTTCATGTTGGTGGTTTTTCCTTTCGAAGTCGTTTTCAAAATTCAAATTTTAAATTTTTTAAATTCAGACGTAGTTTTCGTTGACAATATGACTTCAAATGAAAAAGTTGTCAATTATAAACTTTTATAACTTCTCAAGATCTACAAAGTTTATTTTTGTTGTTTGATAATTTGTTTATCTCAGATGATGGTTCTAACAATATGCACAAATTCTATACGTCTCTCTCGTAGTTTCATAAACTACGAGAGAGAGATAGGTTTTATGAACAAATTTATTTTTATTTTGTCATATGAAGAAATGTTCAATATATAAATTGTACATCATGATGAGTTATACAAATTTGTAGTTGAAAACTTTTTCATTTGAATTAATTTACTACTTTAAAATGTGAATTTTAAATTGTCTTTGCCTAGTGTTGGAGAAAAAACACTCGGCAAAGAGCTCTTTGCCGAGTGTTGTATTTGTGACACTCGGCAAAGAGCCCTTTGCCGAGTGTCAAAAAAAGACACTCGGCAAAGAAACTCTTTGCCGAGTGTCAAAAATAAAACACTCGGCAAAGAGCTTCTTCGCCGAGTGTTTTCTTTTACCGAGGGTTTTTTGCGTGGCACTCGACAAAGAGCTTTTTGCCGAGTGCCCGAAATAAAACACTCGGCAAAGAATATGGCACTCGGCAAAGAGCCAAATTCCGGTAGTGACTGACCAAACTGAACAAAATTTCACTGGATCCTCAATTATATTCAGCCATTCTTCGGCGCGAACCTGGCCTTCGCCTTGATCTTGCCCACCTCCTCGTCGGGGATCTGGAACGCGTGCCGGGGAGCTGGCTGTTCAAGGCGGAGATGACGGCGGCGGGGCGTTCCTCTGCAAGTGCACGAGGCCCCGCGGGAAGGCGAAGACGTCGCCCTGCGCGATGGTCCTGGACACTGTTAGAACACTGACGAGGGTGGATAATAATATACGTAAGCAAGTGTTTGGTGCTGCAAGCGACAGCTTTTCTGGTGTCTCTCTATTCATTATATAGAAGATACATGTAGTCATATATGGTTACAGACTGATTGAATCAATCACAGCAGATTGAATCAATCACAGCACGTCCAAGATTATCTGTTGCCATCCCAACAGTCTAGACATGCAGTTTACCATACTTAACCACTAATCAATATAAACTACCAAATATACTAAACGTGTGCTCAGGGTTTATTCCTACAATCTCCTCCTAAGCCCTTGAGCAACTACTTTAACTTCTTCATGCCGATCTCATCGCGGAGTCCTTGAAACCTGCTTCGTCCGAGCGCCTTTGTGAGAAGGTCACCCAACTGAAATTCAGTTCCGATGAACTCGACATCAATCAGCTTCCTGTCGCAGCATTCCCGGATAAAATGAAACTTGATATCTATGTGTTTGCTCCGGTCATGGTGCACAGGGTTCTTCATCAAAGCTATGGCGGACTTGTTGTCCACCTTGAGCTTGGGTGCGAGGACTGCTCCTCCGACGAGTTCAGCCAGCAGTCGTGCCAGCCATACCGCCTCACACGCAGCTCCCGCAGCAGCGATGTACTCAGCCTCACATGAAGACAGAGCCACCACCCTTTGCTTTGCTGACTGCCATGCAATCGGACCTCCTGCCAGGAAGAAAATCAGCCCACTTGTACTCTTCCGGTCGTTCACATCGCCCGCTAGATCGCTGTCTGAATATCCCAGCAACTTGGGAACGCCGGAGTTCTTCTCGCCTGGGTGGTAATGCAGCCCCCACTGTTGTGTTCCAGCAACATATCGCAGAACGCGCTTCACTGCAGCAAGATGTTCCTGGCGCGGTCCCTCCATAAAACGGCTGAGATAGCCAACAGCGTAAGCCAGGTCTGGCCTAGAATTGCACAAGTACCTGAGGCTGCCGATGATGCTGCGGTACTCTGTTGCATCAACACTTGGTGTGTCTCCCTCTTTGAGCAGCTTCAGTTTGAGCTCCATAGGCGTGGCACTGGGATTGCATCCAGTCATGCCCGCCTTCTCAAGAATCTTGGCGGCGTATGCAGTCTGTCGGAGTGTGATGCCAGCTGGTCCTTGTGACACTTCCAGGCCGAGGTAGTAGGAGAGTAACCCAAGGTCACTCATGCGGAAGGTGTTCATCATCTGCCCCTTGAATTTGTTCACAGCACCTGCATCTCCTCCGGTGATGATCAGGTCATCAACGTAGACGCCTACGATCAGGCGTCCTGTCCCACTGCCACGAGTATACATACCGTGCTCGTCGACACAGCGCTTGAAGCCGAGGCCGAGCAGGGAGGCGTCAAGCTTCTGGTTCCAGGCCCGCGGTGCTTGACGGAGCCCATACAGAGCCTTCCAGAGGCGCAATACTTTGTGCTTGTTCTTGCTGTCGACGAAACCTGGAGGTTGCTGGACGTATACCTCCTCTTGAAGCTCCCCATTTAGGAATGCCGATTTGACGTCCATGTGGTGGACTCCCCAGCCGAAGTGCGCAGCAATGGCAAGTAGTAGCCGGACTGATTCCAGCCGCGCGACGGGGGCGAACACCTCTTCAAAATCAATGCCGGGGCGCTGCACGTACCCCTTGGCCACGAGACGCGCCTTGTATTTAACGACGACGCCGCTCTCATTTCGCTTCACCTTGTACACCCATTTGAGGCCGATGGCTTGCTGACCCCGAGGAAGATCAGTCAACGACCATGTGTCATTGTCATGGATGGACTTGAGCTCCTCCTCCATCGCCGCGTTCCAGTTTGGATCGCCATCAGCATCTTTGAAGGACTTGGGCTCCTCCACACTGACGTTGTGCAGCTCAGCCTTCTCGACGTCGCAGTGAGCTCGCCCAGGCACGGTGATGGTGCCCAGGACGTTCTCCAGAGTCCTGTACCGATGCTCCAGGTCCTCGTCATCGTCCGCGTCGAAGTTTGGGTCAGCGCTTAGTGGTGTCGCGAACTCCACCTGCGTCACCCTGGCGGCGTTCGGGGCAGCAGTTGTCGGCGAAGGTTCTTCCCTCCGCGTCGAGCCCAGTACGGGCGAGCCCGCTCCAGAAGCAGAGCGCGACGGCGCACCCGATAGTAGAGGCGTAGGGCTCGCGTCATGCGCTGGAGATCCGGGCGCAGATGGTGTCGATGCCTGATGACGCAGCTCGTACTCCTCCTCGACGGTGAATGGCACCGAGCTGTTGCTCGGCGTGGCGCTCCCCCAGTCCCAGCGCGCGTTTTCGTCGAACACGACGTCACGCGCGACCCGAACTCGCTCCGTGGCGGGGTCGTAGAAGCGATACGCCTTCGCTCCTGCTTCATACCCGATGAAGACCACCTTCCGTCCACGGTCCTCCAGCTTGGTCGGGTGCAGGCGCAGGTGTTTGATGAAGGCGACGCACCCGAACACTCTTAGGAAGTGCACGGGTGGTTTCTTCCCGTACCACGCTTGGAACGGTGTGAGGCCATCGAGTGCGGCTGTTGGCGACCGATTGAGCAGATACACTGCGGTGTGCACTGCCTCTCCCCAGAAGAAGCCGGGCATGCTTCGTGCGCGCAGGATGGAGCGCGCTGTGTTCACCACCATCTGGTTTCTCCTTTCTACGACGCCATTCTGTTGAGGAGAATGCGGCGCAGAGTGTTGACGAAGGATTCCCTCGCCGGCACAGTACTCACCGAACTGGACTGAGGTGAACTCTCCTCCGTTGTCAGTGCGAAGGACCTTCAGCTTCTTTCCTGTTTCCCGCTCGACCTTCGCCTGAAAATTCATGATGGCCGCCGGTGCATCTGACTTGGAACGCATCAAGGTGAGCCACATATACCTGCTCATGTCATCGACCAATAGCAGGAAATAGGCGTTCCCGGCTGGCGTCGGTGGAGTGATGGGCCCGCAGAGATCTCCATGGACCAGCTCGAGCTGATCTTTTGCCCGGAACTTGGCAACCTGCGGAAAAGGTGCCCTTTTTTGCTTGGCGAGAACGCAGTCCTCGCAAACTTGCTCGATGTGGTCGATCTTCGGCAGCCCCTTCACCATCTCGCCTCGACTGAGTTTGCGCAGTGAACGGAAGTTCAAGTGCCCGAACCTCTCGTGCCATCTCCAGGCAATGTCGCCAACACGCGCAGTGAGGCACACCGGGGCGACAACCTTCATGTCGAGGTAGTAGAGGCGGCTTGGAGTTCGGTGCACCTTAGCGAGCAGGAGTCGGGACGGGTCGAAGATGCGGAGGATCCCCTCCTCGATGACGACCTTGAAGCCGTTCTCGTCCATCTGCCCGAGGCTCACTATGTTGGTGGTGAGCCGCGGAATGAAGTAGACGCCGCCGAGTCGGCGGTGTTCGCCGGATCTGAGGGCGAAGAGCACGGTGCCCTTCCCCTCGATGTTAACCACCGACCCGTCTCCAAACTTGACAGTGCCAGTCACGCCGCTGTCGAGCTCGGAGAAGACATGACGCGAACCCGTCATATGGTTTGTCGCGCCTGTGTCGAGGACCCATCGGCAGGGCCCTTCTGCCTCCTTCTCTTCCTCGCTGAGGTGGAGGAGGACCTTCGGCTCGACGAGGTGGACGCGCGCCGGTGGTTCGACGGCGCACAGCAACGGCGGCGGCGCTGAGTGGTTGGGCACAATTGTGCGCGGCGCAGCTTCCTCTGTTTCTACAGAGACGAACATGAGGGCCCGATCTTCTTCCTCCTCAGCTTGGGCCACATGGGCCGCGGCCTTTTTCTTTTTCCCTTTGCAGTCTCGGGCCCAATGGCCTTTCTTCCCGCAGCTGTTGCATAGGGTTCCAGGAGGCGGCCTGCCAGCGCCCGCGTATGCGCCGCCCGCGTTCCTGTTCGACTGGCCGTCACGGGATGGTGGACCGGCACCACTGCGACCGCGTCCGCGCGCTCGGTCCTTCCCGCGGCTGTTGGAGCTACCGCCGCCGCCGGAGATCTCCTGCTCGCGGCGGTTCTGGCGACGTGCTTCCCACTCTTCTTCGCAGAGCAAGAGTCGGCCCATGCCGTCCGTGATCTCCTTCGGTTTGCCGCGCTCCTCGAATACGCGCAGACGCCCGACGACGTCCTCGATCGAAGCCGTGTTCAGATCGAGGAACATCTCAAGAGAAACGGCTGCCTGAGACAGCCGATCTGGCACCACCTGCAGAAGTTTCTTTACCACTTCGGCGTCGGAGATGTTGTCGCCGAGGATGCGAAGGTTGACGGCGAGCGACGTGATGCGGATCCCGAACTCGGAAACGGACTCCCCATCCTTGAAGACGAGGGCGCCAAACTCACGACGGAGCTGCTGCGCGCTGGCGTCGCGTGCGCGGCTATCACCAACCCGCAGTACCTTGACGGCGTCCCAGGCTTCCTTCACGGTCCGCTTGCGACCAAGCGTTCCCCACATCTCGGAGGGGACCGAGCGCAGGAGACACGCCATCGCCTGGCGATCTTGCTGGTATTCGTCTTCATCCGGGTCCTCGTCGATGCCGATGTCGACGACATCCCAGACACGGAGCGTCTGGTAGTTCACCTCCATCACCAGCGCCCACTCCGGGTAGTTCGTTCGCGTGAGCATCGGCCACGCGACGTTTGCGGATGAACGCTCGACGACGCGCTCCACGATCCGAGATCCAGAGCGATGGCGAGTGCCTGAACGGCCACGGCGACGGCGCGGTGAGCGCGACAGCTCGGGCTTCTTCCCGTCGATGACAGGCGATTGAGACATCGCGACGATGAAGAAGAACCGGCTTTGATACCAATTGTTAGAACACTGACGAGGGTGGATAATAATATACGTAAGCAAGTGTTTGGTGCTGCAAGCGACAGCTTTTCTGGTGTCTCTCTATTCATTATATAGAAGATACATGTAGTCATATATGGTTACAGACTGATTGAATCAATCACAGCAGATTGAATCAATCACAGCACGTCCAAGATTATCTGTTGCCATCCCAACAGTCTAGACATGCAGTTTACCATACTTAACCACTAATCAATATAAACTACCAAATATACTAAACGTGTGCTCAGGGTTTATTCCTACAGACACGAGCCGGTTGGCGGTGGTGACGAAGCCGACGTCGAGCGCGCCGTAGAGGACGAAGACGAGTTCGGTGGCGCGCGGGTGCGTGTGCGGCGGGTTGAGCCCGCCCCCCGGCGCGTAGTCGATGCGGCCCAGCGAGACGCCCAGCGTGTTCAGCCTCGGCACCTTCTCCACGTTGGCGCCCGTGACGATGTGAGCTCCTCCACGCATGTGCCGACGTCGCCAACAGTCCCTAATGAAGCGTGTGGAGTACCTGGTGAGTGGTGACAAGCATGGAGTTGTGGGCCGTCGGGTGCGTAAGATTAACACCCGTGTAATGGGTAGCGACTCGGTTAATGTACTGAAAGAAGCGCTTATATGCTGCCGTCGCGGGTGAAACGGGCGCATGACGAGAAACAGTAAACAAACCTAAATTCTCCCCTATTGCTCCTCCCAACGCTGTCCTCCTTCCCCTTCCTTCCTTTGATCCTCAACGCCGTGTGGGCAGCTGACATTTGGTACGATCGCGTGCTGGCGAATCTCTACTACACACACCGCGCCAAACACTCCGGTGTCATGGAAATGAATCTGAAGCTGGCGATCGAGTAGCAGACCAAACTCCTCCGCGAGATTTGCGACCGGCTCTCGGCGCAAGAGACCTCCCTAGAAGCGGATGTCGCACAGCAAGCGTCGTCGATCCACGCCTTGGAGACGTCGATGGTGGGGTAACCCTCACCATGGATTCGGGCGTAGATCGATGCCCAGCCAGGGTTTATAATTTCAGACCGAAATTTCCATGATTTCGGTGAGGTCAGAAAAATATATGTTTCCAAAATTGTCATTTTTAATATAAATTATATTATTTTTTGTTTTAAAAAAATTAAATCTGTTTAATTTTGACCTAGAATTCCCGAAATTTCAAAAATTTCCTATTTTTCGCTAGAGGTCGAACCCTGTGCCCAGGTCACTGCGACTGTATGCGTAAAAATTGTTTTATGTACCTATATATTGTTCCTGACGTTGGCTGATCCACTCATCACTCGGTGAAAGTGGCGACGTGGCGAAAGTGATACCAATGTCGAATATGGTTGTATCACTACTACAGTAAATCTCTATACAGGCGGTCCAGTTAGCCTCTACACATACTACAGGAAACACATAAATTTTCGTGGGCCAAATTATTTTCGTCGGCCTCGTGACCGACGAAAATGTAGCGTATTTTCGTGGGCCGGGGAATATTTCGTGAGTAGGCCCACGAGAATAGGAAAGTTATTTTCGACGGCCTCTGGACCGACGACAATGTGGCGTAGTTTCGTCGGCCTCTACCCGGCCGACGAAAATAAGTCATTGATCGACCACTATTTTCGTCGGCCTCACTGATGCCGACGAAAATAGTGTCCCTAAATCGTCCATCCCGGCCTCAGCCTGCACCTTCTCGCTCGCGCCCCGCCTGCCCTAAATCATCCCAATCCTGCCGCGCCGCCGCCGCACTCGCGCCCTGTGACGGAACCTCCCAAGTCATTAGGTCCACCTACAGTTATCCTTGTCCAACGGACCTTAGACAACCCTGTAGATGCCCCTGAATCACTAGACAAGTTCGGTATCTGCTTTTCTCGTCTTTCCTAAGAGCGTTTTACCCGTCACGCAGACATTACAGAACATCGGAGATACAGAAATGCGGAAGCGATTACATAACTTACATGTATTTGAAGGTAAGATAAAGTTAGTTATTACAGACCAGCATATAAACACGAGTGCAGAGTACTTATTATTACAATACCAAGGGAGGTAAAAACTCCTCCCGATAAGTTCTTACATAAAAGTTTTTATGGAGGACTAGTTCCTCCTGCCGCTTCATTCTTGTTTTTCTTCATTTGACACCACCTTGGTACAAAAGCAACAAAAATTTGCTACTTCCTCACCTAAAAACAATAGGGAATAAAACCCTGAGTATGGAATTACTCAGCAAGTCTCACCCGACTAAAGAAAAGACTCTCAAGGGTATGCTGGTTATAAGGGAGTCAAGGTAAGGTTTCTCAATGATCAAAGACTCTGTTTAGCATAAAAGCTTACTAAAAGTGGATCCTTAGAAATTCAATTTTATTGTCAAGTTAGGTAAAATTACCTGCATCTAGAGTTCTTTCTAACCTAGTTCAATCACTTAACCTGCACTAGCCAATTTCTTAACAAGTCCTTCATCTTTACTGGAGTTCTACGTATAGGTCAGTGGCCAAGTCTCCATAACCGCGGAGGTACGGCGATCCGAATCGATTATACTCAACTGAGGATCTCCAATCACACGACATATGTAGCACTTAACCTTTGCATATGTTAACCCACCACTGGGGTTCTTAAGACCAGATCAGGTTCACGCGAACCGAGAGCACAGATACACCACCGTCTAGCCTCTTGCCATAGAGGGTACATGCTACTCTCGCCACCGCTCCACGCCCATTCCGTGTTATCTTATTCTGACCTTAGTCTGCCCGAGGCAAGGCTTACCCATGACGAGGCATGTGACCAGTTAAAGGGTCCTCGGTCAGCAGGCCTACATTGACACGGTCCTTAATCGACTCAGACGGAGACACTACACCGAGACTCTCTTCTCGTGCAAGTCACTCGCCCGGTCTCAGCTTAATCATTTAAAACCCAAAGTTTGGTACCTGGCAGAGGTACATCTTTTCCGATATTGAACCCATCACGGCCATGATGGATCCACCATCAAGTTTTATTTTCAAAAACATCCTTCCCACTTTGCCAATCATCTTTTGTAAAACAAAACCTTTTGTTATGCTAGAGCAATACTAAGCATAGTAAAACCTTTTGTAAAAACATGGTTTCAAGGTAGATAATCAGGTTCAAGGAAGGTAGTGCAGGAATTGTTTAAGCATTCAACTCCTATCACCTAATGCATTAATCAAGTGAGAAAGATTTTAAAAAACATCAAGGAAGGTGGCAAATGCACCGGGGCTTGCCTTCGTTGATAGGTGAGTCAGGCTCGGACCCGCAGATATCAAGGTAGAAACAGTTTCCTGCATGAGATTCCGAAGGTGGTGGTGGTGTCTTCTCTTCGGTTATTTCGACTTCTTCTTCGTTTTCTAAGCAGAACCATGTATTTGTGTATATAAGAATGAATGCCATGTAATGCTCATGAAAGTGCAAAGATAATAAGAATTTATTATCTAAGGTTCTTGAATACAATTTTCTTTCACGGTTCTCCGAAAAACAAGGGTTTCCGGAGTCAGTAAGGGCCTATTCGTTTGGTTAGGATTGGACCAGGATTTATTCCAACTTATCAAAACTTATATAAATTTGAGAAATAATCCGGCCATGAACCGGCCAGGAACCCTAAACCCTAAACCCTAAACGAACAAGACCTAAAGGAATTCAAAGAGCACGGATGGGAGTTTTGGGTTCTAAGTATCAAACAAGGTCCAAATCAAACCAAACTCTACCCAAGGCTTCTAAATAATGTGTAGAGCTCATATAAAAAGTTTGGGCATTTTTCGACTTATTATCTATTTTCTAAAAATCCAGAATCAATGCTTTAGGCTATTTTAAATAACCCAAAATTCCCTATTTAATCTAAAAATAATGAAACTATTTTTATTAAATACTACGGAAAATAGGAAGTCTAGGAAATTTGGTTTGAAAATTTTAGGATTTTTCTACAATTTTCTACAAATTTCTAAAGTTGGACAGAAAAAAGAAAAAGGAAAACGTGGAACAGTATTGGGCTCAATTTGATTTCAGCGGCCCAGGCTCAGGCGAAAACGTGCGCGCGCCCGCGCCCACAGTGGGGATTTTGCAGAAACACCCTCGGGGTTTTGGCTAACTGGGAACGGGTTCTTTTACTATTTCATTGTGTCACTGACGATTTGCACATAAACCCTCCATATTCTAGTTCTTCGCAGGGGGAGGTCCACGACGACAGTGAGCGCGGTGGAGCTCCGGCGAGCTAGCAGACCGGCCTAACTGGGCAATGACTGGCGTTCTCGAGCGGCGGACACCAAATCAGACCTACTCGGAGCATTTTCCCTAAGTTAATTGCACGGTTGGTGACCTACTCCGCCCTGCCCACAAGAACAGCGAAGGCTAAGGACTTTTGCTCGTGTTCCCGGCAATGGGTGGCGGCCTAATTCAATTGGACGAGTTGGAGAGCATCACCAGCATATAGAGACATGAGAACAATACGCGAATTGGACGGTGCCTTACCAGAACGGGCTGGCCACGGTGGACCTGTTCTTCGTGGTGGCGGAGACCAGTTTGGGGGAAAAGGGGAATTCTCCGGCTACGGTGGGTAATTGAGGGGAAGAATGGGTGCGTCGGCTTTGCGATGACCTAGCGCAGCAGTCCTGGCCTTCAATTTATAGGGAGCTTCGACGGTGGCGCGCAATTTGGTCGAACAACGCAGGCGGCCGGAGATAAGGAAGAATACCGACGTCGCGAATTCGTGTCCACCGTCGTGGCAACTTCACCGGCGACGATAAGACATCTATAGAGAGTCACGGTGATGCGACAGGTGTACCCGAGCACGTGGCACAAGACCAACAGTTGGCCATCGCCGGTGAACCTATCTCCCAAAGCCGTAAAGCAAAGGGGTTCGACGGTGAGTCACCGAAGTGGCGTCCAGCGCACGGGGTGATGATCTTTTCTACCCAAATCGTTATCTCCAAGCCCGGTGCACGAATCAGGACGGCGGCGGCGCGAATCTTCACGCAGAGAGGTCGCCGGTGGTGAGGATATGACGCTGGCGATCTGATCCACATTGGGCTACTGTACCATCAGAAATCCTTTTCAAAGCATCTGACAGGGTGATGTGAAGCCCGATTTTCTCCACAGTTTCTCTAGTAACTCACTCAACTCTCTGTAGCAAAGGTGCAGAGCTACAAACCAGCTACAAATCGACTATAAGGATTAAACTCAGTTGAGCACTGGATCAAGGTTGAATCCAAGTCCAAAGTTAGCTCTGTTACACTGCAATTCTGATTTTCAAAGTTCCATCAGCCTGACAGTCCAACTTTGGGCTTAATTATCTCAAATATCTTCTTAACAACTATGCTTACACTCTTAAGCAAAGTTGTTCTCCTTTGTTTGGTCTGCAAGTTTGGTGTGGTGACCTAGGGCAAAAACCCTAGAATTTGAAAGATATAAGGGCTCAAAGTTGAAGCAATCACAATGATTTCAGACTTAGGCTATATAGAGGTCAAGTGGTACTTTTTGCAAATAGACCCAAAACTTAGGGTTCCACTTGCAAATCCCTATATTTGTGAACCATATGACTTAATATGCTTTAACATTGTAGTTTTTACACTTTAGTCCAAATGTGCACTGTTTTTGCACATAGGCCCCTAGGGTTTGGATTTAGGATTTTCCAGGGTTTCAATTAAGGTTTCTGGTTTCTCAGGGGTATGAATGTAATGTAGATCCATCTTTAGTAATATTTTATGATTGTTTTACTTAAACCTTAGGGTTTTCTCAAGTTGGGTCATGTTTTACCCCTTTAAACCCCATTTAGGGTTAAGTCCCCTATTCCAGGGTTCTATTTGCAAAACACTAGAACAATACAACTTGTTTGAAATTTTTACCTAGTGAATGCACTCTAGGTGTGTCAAACATATGCAATGCCAATGTTATGATGTCATGCTCAAGTTTTTGTAACAGTAACACCAGGGGTGTTACACGCCCCGCCTCGCCGCGCTCTCACGCAAGCTCGGCGAGCTCCGTCGCGCGCGCCCGCCGTTCTCTGGCGCCCCGTGGCCGTCGCGCGCATGCAAGCACGGCGAGCTCCATCGCGCCTCGCCGTTCTCTCACGCAAGCTCGGCGAGCTCCATCGCGCGCGCCCGCCGTTCTCTGGCACCCCGTATCCGTTGTTCTCTCACGCAAGCTCGGCGAGCTTCATCACGCGCGCTCGCCATTCTCTCACGCAAGCTCGGCGAGCTCCGTCGCACGATCACCGAGCTCCGTCGCGCGCGCCCGCCGTCCGTCCACGCCGCCGTCGCGATGATCACCGAGCTCCGTCGCACGCGCCCGCCGTCCGTCCACGCCGCCCTCGTTCCCCGCGGTGAGCCTCCCCATCTCCCTTCTTCCACGCCTGCAATTTTGTGTTCTGAAATTATGTGTTTGGTCCAAATTCAGAGTTCTATCCATAGAGTTTTGGTTAATGATCATTATGCTACTAGAAGAAAAAGTAACCTAATAACTGGGCGGCAGAGGTCTGAATTTTCAGACTAGAAATAGTAACCGGAAGAAACTGAACTTCAGTGTTGGTGCTCAGTTTAGAGTCCCTGTGTAGCAAATCCCTGTGGTTTTGAACTGAGAAACTATGTAGCAAAATGGGAGACCATGTATAGGAGAATGAATTCCTTTAAGTCATGTGGACCTGGTACTACATAAACTTAGGAGAAAAGGGGCTCAAAATGGCTCTGTCAGACATATGAAATAAAGTTCATTAAAGAGGGTTCCCTTGTTGCTGTGTAATTTTAGGAGAAAAGGGGATGCGAAATTGATCCTGCAGTTGACCTGAACATGTTCAGACTTGAGCAAAATATCTACCAAAAATATCTATCTCCACTACCGTTTCTACTGAGTTCCAGGGGTAGTAAATGGATGAGGCAGGGCCTAGACAAGGGCCGTCATTGGAGGTGAGAGTTTAGGCCATTTACTAGCTGTCTGTCTGCCTGATGACTTGCTGTCCAGTGGAGATTTGGCCACAACTGCTACTTTCCTGTGCCCCTATCCTACGTGGTGGCCATGCAATAGAAGTGTGGAACATGTAACCTTGTACTTCTTTGTGAGGTGCCCATTTAACCCAGAAACTCCACCCCTTTTTAGCTGCTTGTCATGGTGAGATATGGCACAAAACTGCACTTCCTATGTCATAGTTGATTCCCTGATCATCTCACTATGTCACACCATTCCCACGCACCTAGTTTAGGTTGTCAACCTCCCAGAAACTGAAGCGTGCTAAAGCAGTTGTGCATGCAGTTCAGACTCAGCTAGCTAGACCTGCGCTGCTACTACTGCTACTACACTAGTCACTATTGTACAGTGTACTACTACTGCTACTACACGATTGTGGAATAAATTGCAGATCTGGCAGGGTGCAGTGCAGATCCGCAGTCGGCAACCTCGCTTTTGCAGAGCACGCACAATGGCTGTACTGTACAAAAACCCATCTCACCATTCCCACACACCTAGTTTAAGAATAATTGAGTACTGACGAAAATAAGTCATTAATTTATATTAGTCATCTTGTCGTGTTGTGATTAGTTTAACTGTTGATTGCTTTAATTCAAATTCATATTTGTCTCCGAGTTATTTTTTAACGTTTAGAGTTTAGTTTTAATCGTTAACCGTAGCGAACCGTATGCGTCACCCATTCGGGAACGGCGAACGTCACATTGGCTTGTGAGGTTCGCCGTTTCGGAATTGTCCACGTATTTTGGACAGCCTGAGAGTGTAGGCCGATGCTTGTGATTTGTGACATGTGCCTTACGATTGACGGGGAATTTCGGTTGTGTAACCCAGTTGTTCTCCAACACACCATGTTCAGGCGTGTGCTTGGAGAGCAGTGGGGTTATGCTGCCGAAATTTCACGGCAATCGTAGGCTACACGTCACAAATCACAAGCATCGGCCTACACTCTTGGGTGGGTTTAGGGCCTTTACCTAATAGGGAGTTCACCTAAGCCACGGACGATCGTTGATGTTATTTGTCTTTTGTTTAATCAGCCTTTGAAATGGACGGTGATCGGAGGGTGATGTATGACGGGTGGAGAAAGGATGGGGCACATTCGAATGAATGGATGGTTGTAACAAAGGCTTTTCTTGAGCATGCTTTCAAGATGCAACTAGTTGTCTAGTGAAGTGTCCTTGCAATCGCTGTGAGAACAAGTGGCCTCAGAAGAAGGAAGAAATGGAGAAACACCTTTGCAAAAGTGGGTTTATGCCGAACTACCTTGTATGGTACTGGCATGGAGAGTCTATTAGACACATTGACGTGGAGGTGGAACTTGATGACGATCATGATAGGATGGACGACATGTTGCATGATCTTGGTAGGGAGGTTGAAATGAACGCTGAGGAGCCGGGGCAGCTTCCACGCGATGCTCAGGAATTCTTCCGGCTACTCGCTGCGGGAGAAGAGAGACTGCACGAGCCTTTGAGAAACACCTTTTGAGAAAGAAATTCCTTTGAGAAACACCTTTGAGAAAGAAATTCCAATTCTTATTTGTAAATTTGAAAAGGTTTTCCCGCCAGGATTCTTCAATGTGATGCAACATCTAATTGTGCATTTGGCTTGGGAAGCTTTGGTAGGGGGACCAGTGCAATTTAGGTGGATGTATCCTATAGAAAGGGCGTTGAAAAAGCTCAGGGCGTCTGTTCGCAACAAGGCTAGAGTCGAAGGGTGTATTGCGGAGGCTTTTGCCCTTAAGGAGATATCTCAATTCTCAACCAGGTATTTCGCTCGAGCCAACAATGTGTGTTTGCGCCTTTAGTGCGACTTCATGTCGAAAATGAATCACCCCAAAGCACCCTTCAAATTTTTGCGAATCCGGGTAAAGCAGTTGGAAAAGGGAGTGTACGTCACATTGAAGCATCAGATTTGAACACGCTAATGCTATATATGTATAGCAATATTGACAGCACACAGGAGGCGTTCGAGTAAGTTTTCCTCATAGTTAAGTCCATTTTCTCATCTCATAATTTCTATAGTGTGTAATCTCCATGTTTCTAATATGTACAGCATGTTTGATGAAGAATGTTGGAAATCTACTAGTAAACCTACGGCCATCCAATTAGAAAATCTTCGACGTGATGGCACTACACCAAAATAGTAAACTTCCTAGAGCCTAAACCCTAGGAAGTTAGGCCTAAACTCTAGGAAGTTAGCGAAACTCTCGGAAGTTAAGCCATCCCGTCGGAAGTTTGGCTCTCGAAAATTTTTTGTCGGAAGTTAGCTTAACTTCCTAGAGGGCTCTAGGAAGTTAGTTAACTTCCTACGGCCTGCTAAGTCTCTCGGAAGTTAGTAGATTCTCGGAAGTTAGTAGTTTCACGCCGTCAGCGCCGTCAGCTGGCTAACTTCCTACGAGTAACTTCCTACGGCTTACTGTAGCCTCTAGGAAGTTAGCTGGCTAACTTCCTACGGCTGACTGTAGCCTCTAGGAAGTTAGCTGTCTAACTTCCTACGGCTGACTGTAGCCCCTAGGAAGTTAGCTGTCTAACTTCCTACGGCTGACTGTAGCCTCTAGGAAGTTAGCTGTCTAACTTCCTACGGCTTTCTGTAGCCTCTAGGAAGTTAATTTAGCCAGCATTACAAATGCTGTTTATATTTTACACCACATTGCACAAAATAACAAATATATCAACAGCTACATAACACAACAGATTATCACATAAAACATCTCACACACAATCACATAACAATATTTAAATCCATAGACTCATCAATTATTACATCACAAAGTCTCATCCATAGTCTCATCATCACAAAAGTCTCACAAATATCATCATCCAGTACTAATAAAAGACAATATCTCATACATAGTCATAATAAAAGTCTCAAGTATCAGAACACAATAACATGGAAGCTCACGGTCGCCGATCACCATCGATACCTCCACTATTCAAGAGGGTATCGACAAAGTCTAACCCGTCCTCTTGTTCATGCGTCGGCAAGGTAGCTGGAGGGGTCTAATATAAATGTACAAATGACATTTGCTCAGTTACATCAAAATATACTAACAACAACTAAATGATGATAAATATGCATACCTGATGTTCGGTAGATGGAGATGTAGGTATAGGTGGAGGTGACGACCAAGGATAATGGACGGGAGGTGGTGGGGGGGGGCACCGGGACATGTATCCCTTGGGCCTGTGCTAGTTGCTACAAATTTGTCGAACTCATTCACATCAGCATTTTAAATCAATACATATCTTAAAGTGAAAGCTATTATGTTTGAACTTACTTGTATGAGTGTTTGCTGTTGCTGAATCTGTGTAGCATAATATTCATGTTGCGCAGCTTGTTGCTTCAAGTAATCCTGATGTCGCCTAAGTTCTTCTCGCAGTTGCTCCACTTCTGCTGGATCTTGAGTGGAGCGACGGGAGCTACGAGCAGCAGACCTCGATGAACCTCCACGCTGAACCCTAACCTGGCTCGAGTCGATGACGTTAGCAAACATTGTGTACCTACAAAACAAGTAACATCACGACAGGATTAAGAATACATGTATTGCACTCAACCAATGAAACAATATAAGATATGTAGAGTCCTCACCTTCCATGAGCTTTTCCACCACTTGCATACACAGCCTGAGGATCAATAGGTGAGGTCCTCCAGTCATAGTCTGGTCCGTGCTGACTAGTCATCGCCTCGCCATATGCAGCCTCATACAAAAGAACAATGCAATCTTACATACAAAAATCCATATAAACAGAACCTACCAAACATTTCCAAACACTCACCACATGATTTGTTGCCTTTTGGCTGCACAACACATCTGGATTTGCAGGATCTGGTCCTCTGTGCCCCCTAAGGTATATTTGAACATCACTGGGCACTGCACCAGTGCTAGCTTCCTGTATGTACATTTGACAAACACTATAACCAGAAATTACAACAAGTCAACTACAATCAACGAAAATGGCTTAAACTGTACTTACCATTCGTTTTGCCAAACGAAAGTGATCATCACCTCCATACCTATGATACGACTCGGTTCCACGATTGGAACTGTGTCGCACAGACTTTGCCTTGAATTCAGCCGAAGCCCAGTAACGACATAACGCATGCCAAGCAGCATCATTGGCAGCTATCCATGGAATCGAATGCTACATGAACACAATTCATTTATAAGTAACTGTAATATCTAGAAGCAATGGAAATTTTTTCAACACAAGCAAAAACATCCATTACCTCAAGATATTGTTGCTCAGTCATATCGAGTCCATACTGTGTCGCCTCATTCTTACTCTCTGGACGTCGCCCTTCACTACCAAACATGGCTTGACTAATCACCTGGATTCGAGCATAGTACATCATATCCCCAACAACACTTGCCGCATTCCTATGGAACACGGAGTGTGCGTGTTCCGTATGAGTATCTCCTTCAGGCAACTTGTAATGTTTCTAAAAAAAGAAGCATAGTCAAAATCAATAATATGATAGCTTAACAAAAAATTACAACTTGTCGCATTCCTATCGAGATTACAACTTAACAAAAAAAATTAACATACCCAGAAGTCGTGCCAAACTGCAGCTTGTGCATTCCCATGTTGCGCATTTATTGCAAGGGCATATTGATCCCATCTTGTGACAGGGACCTCCTTACCATCCTCTATCACCAATCCAGGCCATTTCATACGACATATGTTGCCCAACACTTTCTTTACTTGCCTTCGACGACCTGTGCCAGTGAAACTACTATCCACCCAAGCCCTAAGAGCACAAGAACAATTATCAAATACAAAATGTAGTCGCGTAATAGTGTAATACATAAGAACAAAGCAAGGATACTCTTACCCATCTCCAGTTGGTATTATCTCAACCCTATCAATTGGTTCTTTAGGAGGGGGGACCCAACTAGTTCTCCGCGGCTTCCGGACCCGTGAAGACCCTCCAACTCCCCACTTCCAAAACCACAAGCTTCTCCTTCCCTTGACCCACTAGCTCCCCCAACTCCTGACCCTCCATCTCTTGGCCATCCACTTGCATCCTCAGGCCATTCACGCCATCCACTATGGCTATCATGTCCAAAACCACCAGTATCATGGCATCCCCACCCTGTCTCCGCCTCCTCTGTCTCTACCTCATCATCATCTCCCACCTGTCTCCCCTCCTCTGTCTCTACCTCATCATCATCTCCCACCTGTCTCCCCTCCTCCGTCTCTACCTCATCATCAACATTTCCCACCTGTCTCCCCTCCTCTGTCTCTACCCCATCTTCAGACTCATCCTACAAACATTACATTGCATTGCAAAACAAATATTATATTAATAATTTAGTTATAAGAACTCATACAAATATTACATTGCAAAACAAATATTGGTTACCTCATTCCTCTGAACGCCAACTGTCTGACCCTGCAACTCTGGAACATGCTCCAACAAAGCTCTACGCCTACTCGAGCTGGAACTAGTGCCCTTAAACACTAAGTCCTCCTTTCTCATAACATAGGACGCTCTCTTCGCAAGTCCCTTAGTGAACTGCTTCACCTTTTTAGACATCCTGTTATTAGAACAAAATCACATTAGTAAATGAGGATAATGTAAATGAATATAAAGTAAATGAACATAATGTATTGAAAACAATAATAAATACATAATTACTTTTTAGTCGTATTCGAAATCAGGATCAAATTGTTTCCTTCGTTTCGATGTTTTCTTCTTTGACTTTCGTTTCCTTTTGTTAGGACTTACTACATCTTCCGAATCTCCCACTAAGGATTCTGGCAAAACCTCAGTATCTATATTAAATTGGTTGGGAGTTCATCTTCTTGATAAATTTCTTCAACTTCTGTCTCGAACCATTCACCCTTGTTGTGTAACCGTTCACGAGGATTAACTTTGTACACTACCCACGTGGCTTCCAGCTTTGTACATGGATATGGTATGTAGTACACCTGGTCAACTTGGTGAGCAAGAACAAATTTGCTACATGCATTTGTTTTGAGCTCATGTTTGACTTCTACCATGCCAAATTGGTTTTCTACAGTCCCTTGATTAGGATCAAACCAATCACATTTGAAAAACACCACCTTAAGATTTTTGCTACCAGCAAAGTCGTACTCGAGTATGTCATTAATAACTCCATAATAATTCATCTCTCTTCCACGATCATCGACTGCCCTGCATACAACTCCAGTATTTCTTGTCGCCGCAAATGGACGAGTAGACTCAAATTTGGCCGAACGAAAACGAAACCCCTTAATGTCGTAACGACCGTAACTTCTGACTTTTACGATTGCGTAAGACATCTGAAGCAAGTCCTCGTCTAAATTTGGAATTTTATCACACTGTCAATTAGATAGTGAAATTAGATTTCTTAAACATAATATATAAAGTAGAATAATAGTGTTAATTTATTTACATGAGCTCGGAACCAATTAATGAAATTGGGCTTCCCAAGTCTTCCTCGAAGTGCATTTTCATACTGCCTCGAGGACAATTTCTCATTAAGTCGCGATTGGAATTCTCTGTTACAACAAATAAACAATAGCGTATTAAGTCACGATTACTACATAGATACACAAATGACAAATTCATCTTACTTGAAATACGGAGTCATCTCATCCATATTTTCATACATATAGAGCAAAGCATCCAACTTTTCTTCGCGCTCGGGATGAATATTCGGTGGATGCTCCGACAGTCTTGCCCTCAATCTCAAAAATTCGGAGATTGTTGTGAGTCCCTACTTTGTCATCATGATACCTCAATGTAGGGGCATTGATATTGTGCTCGTCTGCAAAGTATACACTCGTGAACGCTGCTACCTCTTTATATTTGAATTCTTCAGCTATGCACCCTTCAACTCTCCTTTGTTACCAACCATAGAACTAAGTTTCTTTAATGCCCTTTCAATATGATACATCCACCTGTATTGCACAGGACCTCCAACCTTAGCTTCATATGGAAGGTGGACAAGTAGATGTTGCATTGGATTGAAGAATCCTGGGGGGAATATTTTTTCCAACTTGCATATAAGGACAGGAATTTCTGTCTCTAGCTTCTCCATCACATCTTTCTTTATTTCTTTGGCACAAAGTTGTCTATAAAAGTAGCTTAATTCAGCTAACGCCTTCCAAATACTGACATTGAAGTACCCACGAAACATTATAGGGAGGAGTCTTTCCATCATTATGTGATAATCATGGCTCTTCAATCCAGTTATTTTATTTGTATTCAAGTTCACAGCTCTCCTAAACCCTGCCGCATAACCATCTGGGAATTTCAAATTTTCAACCATTCCATTACTTCTTTCTTCTGTTTAGGTTTTAGACAAAATTGAGCATGTGGCTTTTTTCCATTTTCGTCGAGTTCCTGGCTTGGTCGGTTACAAAGTTTTGCTAAGTCTTTTCTAGCCTTTATATTGTCTTTTGTTTTGTCGCCCAGATTCATGCAAGTACTTAGAATGCTTTCACCAACATTACGTTCCTGATGCATAACGTCAATGTTATGCATCAGAAGCAATGTCTTAACATATGGGAGTTCCCATAAACCACATTTATGGGTCCAGTTATGCTCAGTTCCAAACCCGATGTATCCATCACCACTTTCTTTCTCTTTCAAATTATTAAGCATAGCCTCAATCTCAAGTCCGCTCAGACGCCTGGGCGGTCCCTTTGTCACGATAGTGCCCTTCTTAAAGGTGTTAACCTCGAACCTATACGGGTGAGTTTGGGGTAAGAAGCATCTGTGGCAATCAAAGTAACAGATCTTCCCCCCAAACTCAAGGCGAAAACAATCTGTATCCTTGCCACATATTGGACATGTTAGAATTCCATGACAGCTCCATCCAGCAAATAAACTGTATGCCATGAAATCATGAATGGACCACAAATATGCAACTCGGAGTGTGAATCTCTCCTTTTTGTAGCAATCGTATGCTTCAACACCTTCCCATAACTTTTTGAGATCATCGATCAAGGGTTGCATCATCACATTCAGCCCTTTCCCAGGATGGTCTGGTCCAGGAATAATTAGGGAAAGAAACATGTAATCATATTTCATGCACAGATGAGGTGGAAGGTTGTATGGAATAACAAATACAGGCCAACAAGAATATGATGCTGCATTTGTATTGAAAGGTGTAAACCCATCTGTTGCCAACCCAATTCGAATATTTCTCGCTTCACTAGCAAATTCTGGATCAAAGTCATCTAGAGCCTTCCACGCATCACTGTCAGATGGGTGTGTCATCACATGAGTGTCCTCTCGTTCATGTTCTTTGTGCCATCTCATGTGCCTAGCTGTGTATCTCGAAAGAAACAAACGCTTAAGACGAGGCGCAAGAGGCATGTAACGAAGTTGCTTTTGAGCTATCGTTGATGTGACCATTTCACCATCATCGTTTTTTACCTCTACATATCTCGACTTGCCACACTGACACTTCTTATCATTCTGATGATCCTTCCAGAAAAGCATACAATTATCTGGACAAACATCGATTTTTTGATAGTCCATACCTAGACCAGAGAGCAGTTTCCTGCATTGATACACGTCTTTCGGCATCTTGTGATTTGGTGGAAACACTTCGCTGATTAAGATCAAGAGCTCGTTGTAACAATTGTTCGAGAACACGTACTTAGACTTAATAGCCATAAGTCGAGTCACGAAAGCAAGGATGGAAACTTTTGTGTGTTCATGCAATGGTTCTTCTGCAGCCTTAAGGAGGTCAAAGAACTTTTTAACATCTGGAGGTAGCTCCTTACTATGTGGTGGAAACACAAAATCAGGATCCTCCCTTAAATCTTGAAGCATCTCTTCCATTCTATCATATTCCACGTCATCATTGTTGTGGGCTTCAAACACATTTTCACGGGGCAACTCCTCGCCGTGATACACCCAGACTTCATAGTTAGGCATGTAGCCATATTTGCAAAGGTGTCCCGACAGAGTTCTCTTGTCTTGGCATCTACAAACCCGACACATACTACATGGACATCGCACATCCGTGCCTCTTGACAAAGCAAAAGCACGATCAATAAAATTCTCTGTCTTTCTTATCCACTCCATCGAGGGATGATTCATACGCCAACCTTCATACATCCATCGACGGTCCTCACCCACCATATTTGATGCTAAAATAAAATAACACGTGATTTATAAATTTTCACGATAAGCTTAATTAACCTAACTATATGCAGCGGTTAGCCACCATATTATTAATCAAACATAAACTTAATTTTAGCCATAACATACAAGATTAATTTTAGCCATAACATACAAGATTAATTTTCATCGAAGGTCCTCACCCACCATATTATTAATCAAACATAAACTTTATTTTAGCCATAACATACAAGATTAATTTTAGCCATAACATACAAGATTAATTTTCATCGAAGGTCCTCACCCACCATATTATTAATCAAACATAAACTTAATTTTAGCCATAACATAGAAGATTAATTTTAGCCATAACATACAAGATTAATTTTAGCCATAACATACAAGATTAATTTTCATCGAAGGTCCTCACCCATCATATTATTAATCAAACATAAACTTAATTTTAGGCATAACATACAAGATTAATTTTAGCCATAACATACAAGATTAATTTTAGTCATAACATACAAGTTTAATTTTCATCGAAGGTCCTCACCCACCATATTATTAATCAAACATAAACTTAATTTTAGCCATAACATACAAGAGTTTAGCATAGCTAAACTATATGCAGCGGTTAGCCAATCAAGTTAATTAACCTAACTACCTACGGCATTATTTGAGTAAACTCTCGGAAGTTAGCACATTGAATAAAAAAATAAAAAAGTATAAACACGGTACCTGACGGTTGCAGCGGGTGCGGATCGATGATTTGGGTCAGGGACGTCCACGGCGGGGTCGGTGGCTGCGCAGCGGGCGCCGACGAGCGGGGTGGACGGGGGACGGGGCTGTCGGGGCGGGACTCCTCGTGGACGGGCGCTGCCGGGGGTGGGAGAGACGGTCGCTGGTGGGAGCTGCTGGGGGTGGGCGCTGCCGGGGCGTGCTCCTCGGGGGCGGACGCAGGCGGGCAGCAAATCCTCGGTGCCGGGACCGCGGCCGCGGTTGGGAGAGCCGCTACTCGGAGCCGGGCCGGCGGGCGCGGCTGGCGCGGCTGGCGCGGCTGGCGGCGGCGCTCCTCGGGGCAAGGTCGGCTGGCGGCGGCGGTGGAGCTCCTCGTGGCCGGGCCGGCGGGCGCGGCTGACGGGGCCGGGACGGCGGGCGCGGCCGGCGGGGCCGGGGCGAGCAGGCGCGGCCGGCGGCGGCCGCGGCGAGCGGCGCGCGGCCGGGAAGAAGGGCTGCGGCGGCGCGACCGTAAAAAAGAAGAATGCCGCGCGGGCGTGTATATGGGTAGATATTTTCTGAAAGGTGAGAGAAGAGGGAGCTAAAAGCTAAAAACGTAACTTCCGAGAGTAAAGCCGTAGGAAGTTACGTAACTTCCTAGAGTTTATGCTTTGCCCCTAGGAAGTTACTTAACTTCCTACAGCCGGCTGTAGGAAGTTAGGTTTTCGTTTGACCGGTCAACAGATGAATCCTAACTTCCTAGAGGAGGCCGTAGGAAGTTATCTGGGCAGCTAACTTCCTAGAGCCAGCCGTAGGAAGTTATGTTTTCGGTTGACTGGTCAACATCTCAAAGCTAACTTCCTAGAGGAGGCCGTAGGAAGTTATCTGGGTAGCTAACTTCCTAGAGCCAGCCGTAGGAAGTTAGCTATTCTATTGGCTTGTGAACGGATGAAACCTAACTTCCTAGAGGTGGCCGTAGGAAGTTAGTTAAGTTTCTACGGTTTTGTAACTTCCGACAGCCTTTATAAAAAACTGTAGGAAGTTCTGTTTATTTCCTAGAGGTATCAGTTGCCTCTCGGAAGTTATGTATTTCCTACGGTTTTATATAAAAGCTGTAGGAAGTTACAAAACCGTAGGAAGTGTATGATTTTGGTGTAGTGTGGGTTGAAAGGTGGCCCAAACTTCGTGCAGTGGTTTCGTAATTATGTTAGTAATTGTCGTCCTCTCATTGTCCATACTTAATCTTCGTAATGCATACACTTAATCTCTCATTGTATAGGTTTCCAAAAACTCTGTGCACCCGGACTTGCAGCAAATGGCACATACCTCTATGTCCGTCAGGAACTATACTCGCTATGATGTAAATGGATATCGCTTCCGAACCACGAAATTGGAGAAGAGTCGACCATTGGCAGCCACCACCAATAGTGGTGTGTTGGCAAGTTCATATGTTGACGATGACAAGTAGTGGACTATTACGGTGTTCTTCAAAACATTGTAGAGTTGATTTTCGATGGCCCCAAGGAACTTGTCGTGTT